>JARVGQ010000672.1:26647178-26658450 GCA_031762355.1 Hypsolebias martinsi | reverse complement strand
AGTAAGAAATTAATATTTTTTATTTATCAATAAAATGTATTTTATTCATCAAAATATACAGTACTGTACATGTATGTTTTTTTGAACATTATGTAGGGTACTGTGTTAAGATAGGCGAAATGCTTGGTAACTGTACAGTCCAGTACATGTACGTGTTTAAGTGGCGGCTTGTGTGATGTCCGGTTTACGTTCAAATCGGGTTACGTTCGGGCCGTTGTAACGGAACTCGAACGGAAACCGAGGACCACCTGTAATGTCGGGAGGTGAATCAGCTGCCAATCAGGCGAGGACACAATCAATCATTCATAAATAAAATACATATTGTTGCATAATTGTATATATTTTTTAAACAAGATAAGATTGCTGTTTTCTTTTGAGTTTCACTGAATTTTTTTAAATGACATGACATGCTACCCTCAGAACAGACTGTGGAACGTTGTTTTGAAATAAACGTTCCACAAGACCAAAGTTCATGCTCAGTATGTTCCACAAGGTTTTAGCATGTACGGAAACACTGCTGATTTTGCCATCACTAATTATAGTGCTCTTTATGCAATAATATAATAATAATTAAAACATAAAAACAGTCACTCAGAAATTGAACGTATATGTTTAAACTATAAATCCTGCTACGCATTTCTTTTGAACTTCCTGTTGTGGGTTTTGTTTGTTCACACTGAGGCAGAATTGTAGCCTGGCATCAAATATTGCCACAGCTGGTGCAGCGTAGCACCAAAGCCAAAGGTCACTCGAAGTTAATCATATACACTACAGGGGTCGACAGAAAGGACACATCTCATTCCCTCACCTCAACAGTTTAAAATATCTGCTGCAGAAAGTTTCACAATAAAAGTAAGTTTAATGTGTGGTATTTAATCATAGTCTGTAAAACAAAGCAGAACCAGAGAACTACAGCGAAAAGTTTGTTTTGTGTTTGTTGACAGTAGAAGAGTTAGACAATTTATGACGGTGACCACACCATCAATTTCACAGGAACAGGAATGACACAAAAATGAAGTTTTATTAGTTTTTTTATTTTTTTATTTTCCCATTTCTTAAAGTTTGGAATTATATTTATGCATTACTCTCTGTGTGAGTCTTGTCTGTTTGACAAGATGATATTTTTGATTAATCACTGAAACACATTCACATATCCATAAAGCAGGTTTCTTTTCTGTTTACAACTGTCATATTTTACTTCCACGTCGTGATTATTTCATCAACACTTTCGAATTTTCCGGCAGCCATTTCCTTTCTGTAAAATCTACAAAAATAAAATTTAGACGTTTACTAAAATATCATTTATTTCCAGTCAGTTTTATAATGGAGTTAAAATGAACCTCTTCAAGTTCCAGAGATCAATGTGGTGGAAAATTTTATTTATTTTTGTTCATTTGGCTTTTACAATTTTTGTGCAAATACATTTTTGGTCCAACATGGAAATAAATGCAAGTTACACTGAGTAACATTGTTCAGAGTCTGTAGAGCCACTGCGTTCTCTACCACCTAATTGGTTTCTCGCATCAAGTTGAAAGAAATTTGGCCCACTCTTCTCTGCTTCAACTCATTGAAGTTTGCAGGCATTAGTTTATAAACAGCACTTCTAAGGTTTCATCACAGCATGTCAGGCAGACTAAGACATTACATTACCTCAATTATTTTCTTTTTCAGCCATTCTGTTGTAGATTTCCTGCTGTGGCATCATTCATCTGTAGCTTGAACCAGTTCAGGCCAAGATTCAGGTGGTAGACAACTGGCCCCACATTTGACACCAGCATATAGAGGAATTAATGGTTGGTGCAGTGACTAAAGATGCTTTTGTCTGATGTCTGTAATATAAGCCCAAATTATTACCCATCTAACACTTTACTTGACACTGGGGAATAAAATACAATTGTAGATGCATTTCGAGGTATTAGTGCATCTGAAACACTAAAAGGCTCCAAGTGGTGACAAAAGGGTGCCTTCTTGTAAAGCTTTTAAATTAGGTGTTTGAAAATGGGTAAATGTAAGAGTTCCAGCATTTAAATTTGCAGCTCTTCTACACCAGAGGACACCAACATATCTGCACCTGAGGTGCTACAAGGACTAAAGGCAGCTGATGACTTCTATCTGACGCTGGTGCATTACCTGCCTTTCAGTTGTTGTGTTCCTGGCTTTTATCTTGTTTCCAGTGTTTTGTGAAAGACCAATTGTGATCTGTTATAGTAGCTTGACTCCTGTGGTTCTCCTGAGCCTCCTTGTTATCTGTCCAGCTATTCCACTTGTACAACGTTTGTATGAGACCTTGTGGAACCTATTTGGATTTCGTCCCTGCAATGAATCCGCCTGCTCATTTTAAGAAACAGAACATAAAGACCAACCTTCCAGAGAAGCTTCCTATTAACATTGTTCCCTACTCTCCAGGGTTCCAGTCCAGGTCAACAGATCCAACATACTGTTCCTTATGATCCACTTTTGTAAATAAGCACTGTTAATCATTCTCCTGGCATTGACATTTTTGCTCTCATTTCTCATATTGTCTTGGTATATACCCACACCTTGTAGTAAAAACTCAGGAATACCAGAATTATGAGTGCACCAAACAGAATGCATCAAACAAGGTGTCTTGCCAACATGAATAGAAAAAAAACTCCATGGGATGATGGTGCTTCTTCCTGAAGTGGCCTAGTTGGGCAGAGAGAGCGATGACAAATACCACAACTGTCCATGTTTAACAACGCTTGACAACTAAAATGTGCTGGAAGCTGTAGGGTTAATTGCAGGTGTTGCCACCTCTATCAATTCAGCCACACCCACAGAGCCCAAATGAAGAAACATACTTTAGCCAAGTGTTTGGATGTGAACCCTTTGATTACAATGCCAGTTATCTGAAAAATTAACTTTTGATTGTCGCTGAGCTACAAGTATGATTAGACATGTTTCAAATTTGCAAACCCATTTTAAAGAACTAAGTCATGAGTTACTGTGGTAAAGTACAGTCAGCTTGAGAAGCACACAAATTGTGACAAAAGTCACAAACAGGCTTTTCAGCTAGGCCAATTTGAAGTATGTTATAATCACAAGATATCATTACAACCAATCAGCTGGGACCGCAGAAAATGTAGAGGTAATTAGAATAATAGCCCTCTTGAGAATTGGGATCTTTACAGTCACTGCAAACCTGCAACAGATTGCATCTGAAGGATTATGATTGCTACTTTCTTCTCACATGTCTGTGCATGGATTATGCTGTTCATGCCATGCTCTCCAAATCATTTAGTGGATGTTGGGGAAAAAATGGGGGTTCGGATTAGATGGGCTAAATTTTCTTCAAATCTGCCATATGGAGGTTATGTCTATCCATTATCCATCAATATGTCGAACTTTGTGCAAGGGAGCAGCTGTCTATAGAAGGCCAGCCAATTGGTTTGATACAGGTGAAAAGTGATGTATGATTGCCTTAGCAAACCTATCACTCTTCGTTGGCTGGGAGGCTTCAGTGTGGGGACACTAACTGTGTGAGACCTTGGTATTTCCCCCCCACTCTGTGGGTTTCACCTCGGTGTTACTATCTTAATCTAAAATGCTTTCCCCCCATGTCCACCTGTGACCTTCCAGGCCCCAGTCTTCATTTAAGGAAACTAAAAAAATATATACTTTGAATGAGCAGGTAACAGCAAGTGTCTGCTAACTGTGGTAAACGGAACAATGTGACTAGAATACATTTGTGTCTTTAGGGAGAAGCAGAGATGAGCTGGCACTTGTTGGAGAGAATAAAATGACCTTTGTAAAAATCTCATTAAACCACATGAGGTGCCGTGTATATGTCAGAAGATACCCTTGAGAAACACACAATTAAACTTAAATACTGTAAGTTTTATCCAAGAACACTGCACATCAATTCAGGAAATAGAAATTGTGAATGTATAGCCTATTACTGTATGCATACCACCTATCCAGTTTTTGTTGTTTATTCATGAGCAGGTTGTGGAGGAGGGAAACCCAAACATTCCTTTCCTCAGTGACCCTCTTCATCTCCTCCTGGGAGAGCTCAAGGCATTCCCAGGCCAGAATAATATTGGATTACAACATCTCTCCAACGAGTTCTGGATCCACACCAGAGTCCGTCTTGAGTAGAAAGTGTCTGGAAATCCTCTAAAAGGAGACATTCTAATCAGATGTGCAAACCACCTGAACAGACTCTTTTTAATATGGTTGAGCAGCTGCTGTAGACTGAGCTATTGCTTGATGAAGAGGCTCCTCGACTCATCTCTATGGTGGTTTGACCAATCTACAGAAGGCCAAAGTGCACAAATCTACCATTAAAAAAATGCACGAGTAATTGTAACCGGCATTTTGCACCGTATTGTATGTAATTACAATGTAATTATTAGATTTGTTTAGACTTTAATGTATTTATTTTTGCAGTACAGTGCCCTGAGATGACATGCATGTTAAACATAAAGTGGACTGACGGAGCTGCAGTAGCTTGGTGATCAGTGCATTACTATTCTTGTGTGGTTCATCAAAGCTGCCATGCCACATGTTAAGGTGTAACTGGTTCTGCTGGAGTATTAGTGTAAAATTTGAGTTTTTCCTTTCCACTGTTGCCTTTGCACATGCTCAGGATGTAAGGCTGCAACAAATTGAAGATTCAACACAATTTGCTGGCTTCCTTAGATGGATAACATTTACTAATTGGCTTTTATAATGCATGTGAATGTTTCTGCTGAGTGCCCTGAGATGACTTCTGTTGTGACTTGGTGCTCTATAAATAAACTGAATTGACCTTCTTTAATCGGTCTATAGGGGACGGTAAAGCAGACTAAAGTTTGTTTCTTTTTGTGCACACTGGATTTGTGTTTGAACAAGACGTAATGACACTATCTGCTAGTTGCCATGGTGCCAGATAGAGACCAAGGATCATTTCTGAGTTTTTTCTTGTAGTCTGTTTTTTTTTTTCTCCCATCAACTCCCACTGTTCTGTTTTTGTCCTTGTTTCTAATGTCTGATGCACCAAGCAGACTAAAGCTTATAAAATGCAATGTGCCTTGCCTTATGTTTTTACAAAATCTTTATTTATCGTTTATTTTTGACCATTAACTGTTTCAGCATATTTTAAGTTTAATGGAAACAGGATCAAGGTAAAGGAGGACATGCACAGCAGAATTGATAACAATGGCTTTGCACAATATGGTCATGTAGCCGAGGCACCAAAAACAATTTTTATTTCATTTTAAATCTCCACTTTAAAGAGCATTTTGTTTATTTACTCCCCCCCACCAAAAACATATTTCCTGTGTAAACACAAAGTGCAAATGCAGCAGATAAAAAAAAATGTTTTTAATTATTATTATTATTTTTTTTTTTACTATCCAGTGTGGCGCAGATTGGCCAAAAATCAGACCTAAACACACGTGTGTGTCTTTTTGTTACTTTCTTTTTTCTTTTTTTTCTTCTTTTTTGGACCAGTTTGAGTTTCTGCTGTTAATTTACAGACTCACTGAAATTTGAGCCAGTTGTTATCAGAATTTGAAGCATGATTAGAAACATTATTATTTAAGGTAAAAACAGAATAAAATCAAAAATACATTGCATGACACATCAAGATATTGCCTGGTGAACCATTGCAGAGATTCACTGTTTTAGTAAAAGAAAGAAGGTGCAAGGCTGTGTGTGTACAGTAATGATTTAACGTTATTCACTGTTGTTACAACATAGATTTATGGATACTGGACTTACTCACCAACGGACCACAGGCAGTGAGAATCGGCAGTCACCTCTCCTCCACACTAGTCTTCAGCACTGGCACACCTCAGGGCTGTGTCCTCAGTCCACTCTCGTACTCTTGATTCACACATGACTGTAACTGCCAGGCATAACTCAAACGTTCTGATGACACCACCATCATCATCATCACCAACAACGGCAGTGCCTACAGAGATGAGATGGACTTCAGGAGACAGCATGGAGGCCAGCACTCTACCATCTACACAAACAATGCTGAGATGGAACAGGTCAGCAGCTCCGAGTTCCTCGGTGTTCACATTACTGAGGAGCTGTCCTGAAGATTACATAAAAACACACTGTGGTCAAGAAAGCCCGACAACGACTCTACTTCCTAAGAAGACTAAAGAAGTTTGGTACAAACACCAGCATCCTCACTAACTTGGTGCACCATTGAGAGCCTGCTGACAGACTGCCTCACAGGGTCGTATGGGAACTGCACCAGTCAGAGCTGAAAAGAACTACAGAGGGTAGTGCAAACAGAAGAGGACATCACTGGTAGCAGTCTCCACACCATCCAGGACATCTACCACAGCCAACGTCTACGTAAAGCATGCAGCATTATTACGGACCACACCCACCAGCACAAGGACTCTTTTGTGTACTACCCTCAGGCAGACGATACAGGAGTCTGCCATCGTGCACGGAAAGACTCAAAGACAGTTATTACCCACAAGCTGTCAGATTACTGAACTCTTGACAATAATACTGAACAAGTGGCAATAACATTGCCCTCAGCCACATCTGTGACACATAATATGTTTATTGCTGCTACACTATGTGGCTGCATCATGGATGGCACTACCTTACCATCATAACTCATTCAGTCTCAATCGCAGTGTTATTCACTACCTGTGCAATAACCTGTCACACAACCTGTGTAGTTTGTAAGTAATATGTATCATGTGCATTTTAGCTATCATTACTATGAAATGTTTATTTATACTAATTCATCCTACTTGTACCATTATATTCAACCATGTTGTCCTTTACTTTATTTTTTTTCGACCTTGCATTATATTTCTTTATCACTTTTTGGTACTTTATATGGAACTTTATTGCATGCTTCTTTTTTTTTGTGTGTGTGAATCAAATAATTTCTTCTCATCCTGAACATTTTATTGCATTGACCTTTTGTTAAACTGCATATGACAAATAAACAATATAACATACATGTACTTAAACACATCCTATATACTGTATAATATTTTAACGTGTGTTAATTGAAGCTTTCACTGTCTTGGACTTTACTTTTTCAAACTAAAATAGCTGAAACAGTAAGAACAGCTCCACATCTTCTTAGATATTTGGTTTACATCATTTGGAGTACAAATAACAAAGTGGGTGGTAACTTATGTCTGTTGTTCCACCATTGTTTCACCCTGACAGTACTGTTTGACCTTTTTTAATCTTATTTGTACTTTATGGTGTACTTAGATGGAATAGGCCATTGCTTTTATGGACTTATATTGGAAAAAATATGTAAAATAAAGCTATTTTCATTTTTTACTCAATTGTTTTCTAAAAAAAAAATAAAACAACAAAACAAAAGCAAACGCTAGTGTTCAGTTTAAAAATGCGTCCTGCTGACTGAGAAATAATGACAACTTAGTCAAGCAGTAGGATCTGTCAAGCCTAGGGGTGTGTGTCAAAGGCAAGATGGAGGCCACGGCAATCAATATTTCACTCTGTATGAAGCAATAAGAATTAAATACTCCTTTTTCAACTCCGCTGGGATCAGAGCAAACACATCAATCAAAAGCCAATCACCCAAGCTTACTCCACACAGTCTTACACCTCGAGGCAATACACCAGCTGTCCCTTGAGATTCTCTTTTACTTTTAATCTTAATTGGACCATTATTATAAATATTTAATATTCATATATGTATATTTTGTTTTTTCATGTTGAAAGACTTTACTGAAGGTTAAAGGCTCAGGGAAAGCTCACAGTGTGAATTCAGGGGAGGATTTTTACTTTATGTGGACGAGCATTTGAGAAGAGTCCTTACAAATGACTCTTGACAGTGCAGAGGACATTCATCAAGAAAACAAGCCACATAAGCACAGAGACCAGAGTTAGGGTTGAAATGAATCTCATAGAAACAAATCTAATCTCAGCGCCGCCAGGGAACTCATTTATAATGTTAAGATCACAACATGAATCTCTGGAGAGGAGTTTAAAGGGGAGGGGAGAAGACTTCAAATCAAATGAATAGCAACTGAATAAAATCTAAGCAGTCTAAAGTTTCTAGTTCTTTCCGTCTTTGGAGGGAATGCTCTGCTCTATTTTGTTATGGAAAAGTGGAAAATGAAAAGTTATCTTGGCATTAAAGGTTTGCTGTCAAAGCTCTAAAGTTTCCAGAGGTTTAAGCCCATTTACAAACACAGCCTCACTTTTCTCTTCACACAGCAGATCTCTGGGGGTCCGAATGGTTTATATGGGTGAGTATCAGCAAGCTCCATCATCCACAGCAGGCTGGTCTCGGTCAGGCCTGACGGCTGGTGTTGGTTTTAACTCAGAGTAAAAAAAGAAATATTCCATGTTATTGAATCCTACCAGGCCGCTTAGTAAAAATATATATCAAACAACGTTTTACCAATTAATGCCCAGTATTCCGAATGTGTTTTGCCTGTTGTATTTCTGCAAGAGTTCAGCACTAAAAGCATATTACTCTAAGAAGATAGTTTAAGTTAATTCATTGTAAAAGTCTGAATATAATTCAAAATCTTTCTTCTAACCTACAAAGCTCCATCTTATATTCGAGATCGTATTGTTCCATATTTTCCTAACAGAGCAGTTTGCTCTAAGACTGCAGGCTTACTTGTGGTTTCTAGAGTTTCCAAAAACAGATTGGGAGGAAGACCTTCCACTTATCAGGCTCCTCTCTTGTGGAACCAACTTCCAGATTCTGTCCGTGAGGCTGACACATTGTCCAGTTTTAAGACGTTCTTTTTTGATGAATCCTATAGTTAGGGTTGGTTTGTTTTGCTGCCATAGGCTTGGAATACTGGAAGACAAACTGACCTAATTTCCTTGAATGAATTGTTAAAATTGAATAGTTCTCATTTGATACTATTTCTATCTTTAACGTGATTCTCAACCTGCCATTGTGTATCTGTTCCTACCAAACCCAGCCGGTCGAAGCAGATGGCCGTTTGTCCTGTGCCTGGTTCTGCCAAAGGTTTCTTCTTCATGAGGGAGTTTTTACTTTCCACTGTCGCCTCCGTGCTTGCTCAAGATGAACGTTTTGCAATGGGGTCAAATTCAAATCAGACTGCTCCTCATAAATAGTGTTATTTTTTTCATGTACTGTACATGAATGTTTCGGTTCAGTGCCCTGAGGTGACTTCTGTCTTGACTTGGTGCTATATAAATAAACTGAATTGAATTGTTAAACCTTGTAAACAACATTATGCACAATTCAACAGGTAATCAGTTGCACACGCACACCAGTGATTTTCTGAGCTTCATTAAAATTCAATCAATGGTTATGGGACATTGTATTTTGCAAAGTTGACTGCAATACTAAATTGTAAAGATTTAATAGCATATCTGGTACAATGTATTAATGCATGGCCTATGTGTTTTAATTACTTTCTGCAGCTACAACACAATATTTAATTTGATATTTGGAAAATTAGCAGCTTTATAGCCACTTTTCCATTTGCTAAGTTTGCTTCTGTTTGCCAAGGTTGACTGAGTGGTGCTAAAGGCAATTTGCATCAAGACTTTTGTTCTATTTTTACTCTCAAAAGATGGAAATTGGCAATCCCATACTAATCCACTTAAGAGCTCCTGAGCATGTTTCACAGCCGTTTTCATTTCTGAGGCCTCGACCACCTCGGGCTCTTCCATCTTCCCGAGCTCTTCCAGGCTAAGTGGAGACCTCTCATCTCAGAGCTTCTTGTGTAATCCCAGATCAAAGGTCCCGGGGTAACCGGAATGGATCCTCTGCTTCAACAAGCACACTGTCCAGGGTGTAGGAAAGGATAGAAAATAAAATAAAATTGAACCCATTTTTCTTTATCTTGGCTCTGCAGGTCATCGGACTGAATGTAGTAAAAGATGGACCTTGTCATGACAGTACAGCTCTTGCTCATAGCAGAACTCACAAGAATGTAGGCCTAGAAGTATCTCTGGATGTTTGATGTACGGTTTCATCTCCCTGTATTCATGTTCTCCAGAGAAACAACTGACAAGCAATAAGTTAGGCTCACATAAATGTGTCACAAGTAGTCAGGATTAATCTGTAAAGCCAATAATTGTAACATTTTGGGGGTGTTTGGAACATCTAGGCACATAGTAACATTCCTGCTGTCTTTTGAATTGTATTGTTCAAACTTTTACCTTTTTTAACCAAAGTTTGAGAATGAAAATCTTTATTTTCTCTTCAAAGTGACATGTGAAAGCTGTTTTTAACACTTATAAAAATAAATAAATTTGAACACATCGAGTCAGTAATTGGCTGATGGGACTTTCCATGTAAGAATGATTTTAGCCTTGCGTCCACAAACTTTGTTTTAGAAGCACACATTTAAAACTTGCACAGATGATCAATTATAAAAGGTCCAGAAAATGTTATTTTATTCCTATGCTTTTTACAACCCCTCATTATTGACACATGAACAAATCACTTTGGCATCTTAGAATTTTCTGAGATTAACCTTGATGTTTAAAACTGAAGGCTCTGATTGGATGAACAGCAAACAGAAAAAAAACATTAAAAATAGATCAATTACAACTTAACCAGATTTCCTTTATAATTGCAAGCAACCTCCTCTGCATAAATCGATAATTTATTCTCAAACATTCCTTCCTTGTTGTTCAGAGTTCGACTTGTTAGCGGGGAGCTATATTTTTCTGCTTCGTGTGGGCAGAATGCAAAGGCAAATTAGCACCCCTCCTGGAAATTTCACACTATAAAACATCTTCGCCACAGCAGGTGGTTTCACTTCCACCAGGGCGCTAACAATTTTCACATCCACACTGTGAACCCCAACATTATGAGCAAACTGGCAGACGGGCTTGAGCATTTCAAAGTGCCAGTTTATCTAATGAATGTAATGGTTGGTTATCTTGGTGTTGCAAACAAGCCAAAACTCAAGGTTTGACAAATGGCTGCGGTTTACTGAAAATCACAAAGGCTTTTCAAAGCTGTGAAACATTGCCATTTTATTTCACACTGATGTTTTTGAACGTATGCCCAGAGTCATCTTTTAGAAATATTGACCAAAGTTAAAGAATTGGACAATGCTAACATTTACATTAGCTAGTTGGTTGTTCATAACATGACCGATTAGACTACAGAATAGTTCTTCAAATTTTAAAAGCATCATAAAAGTTGCCCCCCCAATATTCTATTAAATTTACAGCAATTTATTCAAAACATGATCATTTTCAATTCAGTTTATTTATATAGCACAAAGCAGTGGTGGAGAAAGTACTCAAACACTGTACTTAAGTAAAAGTACAAATAAACAGACAAAAATGTACTCTAGTA
>JARVGQ010000672.1:26380959-26392932 GCA_031762355.1 Hypsolebias martinsi | reverse complement strand
TATATATCCCTTCCCACACCCTTGCAAATATTCTAAACAATGTTTCTAAATGCTCTAAAAGAGCACATAATTTCATGATTTCAGCTCTATGTCTCAGCTGCACTCAACCACCTGCATGAGCTCTTGGCCACACCCACTCCACATGTTCTGCATGGAGGACAGCTGATCAGCTGCAGGATTAAGTTTTTCCTGCAGTGTGGGCTGCACAGAGATGCAGGATGATGCTTTTTCTCCAGCGTTGTAGGTTACACAAAGGTGCAGCAGGTGCTAAATACTTTAAAATTATTTATTTTAAATCAAAATGCCATGTCAATTGTGCAGCTCATCCATCAGTCAGACTTTGTGTAGTGTCCAGTCCTATTAAAATAAATAAATAAATAAAACAACAGAGCGAGTTCTTAAAAAAAATAGCTGCAACGTAGCGAGGCACTATTGTATCTTAGATCCTTATAAACTGCTTCTTTTTATACTTAATATATATTTTTGTTGCTATTTTTGGAACCTTGGGTACACAGTTTCATGCCACCTCATGTACCACATGTGATGCGAATGGCAAAAAAGAACCTTGAACATTTTTGGTGTTTGCATTTCGTCATTAGTGTTTGCATTTCTTTAAATTAAAAGTTTGTGGTTTGTTAGTGCACAAAGCTGTTTCTCTTTTTATTTGCAATGTTAGACTGTGATAAGTCTGAACTAGAAGTGTTGCTGAAATCACACAAGGTCTCAACAGTTGCAGCCTGAAAAATTGTTCAATATATACTGTGAACGTTGCTGAGCAACAAGCACACTTCCAGACAAAGAAGAACATTTTTGTTAATGTGATGTTTCAAAACTAATCTGTGCTTCTGATTTGAGAACAAACTCTTTGCACTTGACTGTTTATTGACCAATTTTATTCATTCATTCTGTCATTCATACACACATACTGTACATACATATATTCATGCCACCTATGTTTGTTTTTCTACATTATTATATATTTTATTAGATCTTTTAACTGATCATTCATTCACTGATGAGGCGAAAAGGTCAGCTAAAGTCCCATAAAGGAGAACTAACCCCTCTGTTTCCTTTTGGCTGGCATTATGTGCATCTCTATAACTTCACAGGGTATTAATTGTTTCACCACCGTCAGCAGAATGGCCTTGGCTTGTTGAACTGAATCCAAAAGAAAAGTCATCAGACAAATTGCATGGAAGCAAATCCAGAGGGCTGAGGTGCAATGTGAGAGGCTGCATAAGATGGTGTTGTAGGACATCTGGCTCTGTTTAGTTGGGTTCTGTATACTTGCGGCCCTTAGATAGTATGATCAAATACTGTGGGCAGGTGTAGTACCTCTAATTGCTAATTATCAAGAAAGTCTCTCTGTAATAAATAAATAAATAAATAAATAAATAAATAAATAAATAAATAAATAAATAAATAAATAAATAAATAAATAAATAAATAGTTGTCATAGGAGCAGCCATCACCCAGGTGTATTAGACTATATGTCTTAATGATCCATGCCATTGTTGAGGGGTTGAGATTAACGTAACTTTGTGGCCTAATGAAGTCCATTGATGTAGCACTACTTTCTGACAGATATTATAATTTAAATGTGTCAATATGTGGTGAAACTTAAAAAAAAAAGTTGTTTGCTGCATTTTTACATTATGTGTGCTGTTTTCATTGCCTAGTTTTATTTGAACAAGTTGAATTTAGACCTTTACCAACAAAGTTGATGCTCAATAATCCAGGTTTACAATCCAACAATTTTCAGTCAGGTCATCTGGACATTATTATTATTATTATTATTATTATTGTTATTGTTATTGTTATTATTGTTATTGTTATTGTTATTGTTATTATTGCGATTGATATTGTTATTGTTATTATTGTTATTGTTATTTTTATTGTTATTGTTATTTTTATTGTTATTGTTATTATTATTATTATTATTATTATTATTATTATTATTATTATTATTATTATTATTATTATTATGTTTATTTATTTATTGCGCTGAAACATTTCACCTTCCATCCAGAAGGCTTAATCAGTCAAGGGAACGCACAGCACACAACTGATTCTTCCCCCAAAAGTGGAACAAACCAGTTATGCTGGTGCTTTGTTGGTTTTGAACCAGTTTGACGTGACTGTCGAAGAGGAAGAGGGCCGGCACCGGAGGAGGAGACGTGCCAAAGAGACCATCTTGGCACCAACATAAATGGTGAAACATTTCAGCACATAAAAAAAAACAAAAAGCTGTCCAGATGACCTGACTGAAAATTGTTGGATCAGCACTTTTAAGTTGTTAAAGCACATTACTCAACTGAGGAAGTCTTTAGGACGAAAGACGAAACGTTTGTACAATTTTGTTTTGCTTTGTTTTGTTTTGTTTATTGATTGTCCAGAGGACCAGACTTAGCTTTTATTTTTTTTATTTTTTTTTTTTTTTAGATTTTTCTACCTGGATTATTGACATACATCAGGGTATTACTCAACTACTATAACACATTTAAAGGTTGGTTGGTTGATTTATGTATTTATTTATTTTACAATCACACACTTCAATAAATGTTAGCCCAAGCCCAGTACTTTGGGTGGGTATGCAATGTGAATAAACTTGGAAGTGACAAAACTTACTGAGACCATCATACGTGTTTTGATGAAGTGCTATTCATATATGCTGGTGTCATGACATTTAATGAATTATAAAAATAAAAATCCAACCAAAAAAATACAAACTTACAAACATAAAAACATATTTATAGATATAAATATGGGGGGGGGGGGGGACTGGAGTAGATAACCCACACATCCATGGACAGAACATTCAACTCCACCCAGAAAGGTAGATGGCTGGGATTAAATCCAGCATCCTTCTTGCTGAGGGGTGGCAGCTCTTATGTACTGTGCCACTGCGTCGCCCCACACTCATATTAAGAGTCTAAATGAGTTCTGATTAACTAATGGTTTATTAAAAGCAGAACATACCTCTGGAATGGCACATCACTGACCTGAATCCAAACAGAAATGAACCTTTCAACTCGGATTGTTATCCTCTTGCCATCCATGTAAAATTGCATGATACGTTCGCTTAGCTCAACGTTTCAATACATGCCACAGCATAATTGGACAATGACATGCACCTGTGTGGAAGCATCTGCATTCTCCGTGACTTTCCACTCACTTAACTTTATTTATTTATTTATTTATTTTTTGGGTGTGGGGTTAATATTATCATTGTCATTCTTCAATTTGTCACCCATCTGTAGATCTGGCTGAAGAAAGGGCCAACTTGGATTAGTAAACTGGAGCAGATGCAATGCACATTAAATATCCAGCTGCCCATTCAGTCCTTAAATACAACCACGCTTTGAAAACGGCAGCTCAGCTGATACACAGAGGTACAGCATTTCCATTACTGGTTAGAGTGGAATGTTAAGTAGAAAATGTTAACTACTGCAGAAAATTGACTAATTCAGATTGTATTATTGATATTATCATTATCATCATTATTAGACTGCTGTCATCATTCACATTGTTTTCACGTTGTCCACATAAATCAAGTAGCTCATTCTGCCAGTCTCAGTATTTATATATAATTGTTCTACATTTACTTTTCACTACTCTCTGCAACTTGTATGTTTTACCCAAATATTTGCAACTTTTAAATACAATTTTACTTTACCTAGCCTTTGCTAGCATTTTGTTACTTTTAGCCAACATTTTGTTGTATTTAGGTTACTTGTGTTACATTTAGCTAAAATGTGGCTGCTATTTCATTTTTAATCATTTTTTTTCATTTGGACTTTGTTAGTTTTAGCACCAAACCTGATTGTTGCTGCATTTACAGTTTAGCTACCCTCTTGCTACATTTAGATTCCTGTTAGTATTCTGTTCATTTTAGCTTTAAGTTTGAGCTTCTTTATTTCAGTAGGCAGTCAGCACTCTGCATTCACACTAGAGTTTAGCAGAAAATCCAATTTCTGTTGTTGTTGTTGTTGTCGTTGTTGTCGTTGTGGTTGTTGTTAATTGTGTTTGTTTATTTCTAACAAAACGTGGTTTCATTGGTTATAAAATGTCTTTCAATGAATAGACACATTTCAGCACCATGGACAGCGCCATACTTAAACCATTTGTAAATTCTCTGCATTTAACATCCATCCATCCATCCAACCATCCATCCACACAACCATCATCTTTACCCGCTTCTTCCTTTTTGGGTCGTGGGGCTCACTGATGCCCATGTCCTGCAGTCACTGTGCGAGTGGCAGGGGACACCCTGGACAGGTCTCCAGTCCATCACAGGGACACAGAGACAACCAGGCACGTTCTCATTCACACCTATAGGAACGATTTAGTCACCAATCAGCCTAACATGCATGTTTTTTGGCATGTGTGAGGAAACCGGAGTACCTAACTCACACATGCATGGAGAGAACATGCAAACTTCACCCATAAATGTCCTGGGCTGGGATTTTATTTATTTTTTTTTTTTCATTCAAGTTCAACCTTTATTTAGGCAGGTTAATCTAATTGAGCCTCGATGACTCATTTACAAGAGAGACCTGGCTACAAACTAAGGATGATGACAACATAAACAATAGATTGTCCGTGGACAATCAACAATAGACAATCATAAGAGAGAAATACATTTTTTCCCCCCACATAAGTTAAAACAAAGATGTCAAAGTTGCTAAAACAGACAGATTATAAGGAAATGTAGAAAATCAAAACCAGGAACATGTCAGCATTGGTTTTTACCATATTTGATTTGAACCTGGGACCTTTTTGCTGAGACAACAGCTCTACCAACTAATTCTCCTTGTCGCCCCAACATCTTTTTATTTTATTATTTTTTTTTTGAATCACTTGAATTAGTTAGTATAAGGCCTCATTATTTGCTCATAACTGATTTGTTGGGATTGTTCTCAGAAGACCTTGCTTGAAAAACCATCCCCCCTCCTCCTCCTCGCCCCCTCTGCTAACCTCCCACGTTCAGCTCGTGATGCAGCCCTTTTGGACGAGCTGCTGGATCGTGCAGTCTCACCAGAAGAGGGCATCCCGCTTCTGCCTGACAAAGTTGCTCTGACATGCAGGCGTGATTAACAGCAGCGTCGTGTTGCATTTCAAACAGGACCAAACGAACATCGGAGCATATGAAGATGAACGTGGATATTTGGATGCCGTTCCCATGACAGTCAGCGTTCCCTACTGACTTGGGATTAACCTGCCACTTCTGTGCGTCATGCGCGGATCGAGGATGCTCTAGAACACAGACGCACCAGCAATCTTAATGCTCTTTGTGGAGAAATAACATTTTTTTTTTTTGTTTGTTTGTTTGTTTGTTTGTTTTCTGCATCATGTCCAGTTTTTTTTAAGTTTTTCTTTCACGGATTTCCTCTTTGACTGACATGACTCACTTGGATGTGGCATCGTTATTGTCTGCCCCTGCTGCATTGCTGCTTCTGTCAGTTACTTGAAAAAAAAATATATAAAGGAGGACCGATTGTGCTACTTAAGGCATGGATAGGGAGTTCTGAAGCCGGATGTATTTATTTTTTGTATTTATTTTTTTATTTTTTTTCTTCAATCTGGAGTTGGAAGTAAATGACATTTGCTCCGGTCCACTTGCGCGGTTCTGGATGCAGAACTAAACCGGATCAAGCGTCCAGGTCCGGCAGAGGAGAGAGCAGGTGCGCTTTGGAGTCGGCAGCCGCGCGGAGACACGGGACCAGAGGATTAGGACGATACCTGTCTGTGGCGCGCGCATCATGCCGACTCGGATCTCGCGCACTGGAAGCCATTAAAACCTGTAGGCTGGAGCTAACAGAGAAGCGGATATGGGTAAGTTTTGTGTTTCAGTCTCTTTTGGTAGCGTGGGTTGCGAAAAATCCGCCACTTCAGCTCCCCCCACCCCCATTTATATCTCTATATATTTTTTTCTTGTTTCTTTATTTTTTTTATTTATGTATTTGTTTGTTTGTTTGGCTCATAACGCAGTGCTGAACGTCCTATTTCTAATGCTGGGAGTCAGATTTGCTCGTTTCATCCGCTCTCCGCGCCTTCTGGTGGTTTTATTGAACTGGGGAGCTTGTGGAATGTGGCTGAAACCTGTACTGCTGCCAATTAGTTGCAGAGCTGCAATGTTTCCACCCCCCCTCCCCCATTTATGTATCAATGGTGTGCTTTTTTATTTTTAAGACTATAATTAATGCGAAGTCAAGTGAGAACTACCCGTTGTTCTCTTGTCCAGTTGAAGTGGGCTAAAGGCTGATTGATGGGATCAGGATGCAAATCACGTTACATGTTGAGAAGCAGTCAACTTTGCAAAGCATGGCTCCAAATAATCATTTATTGTCCTGTTTGGACGCAAGTCGCAGTCCAGATGATGTCCAGAGCTAATGACACCAGAACTCTTTGGATCTGAAGCAAGACTCAAGCAGAATCCAATTCATGACTGTATTATTATTATTAGTATTATTAGTATTATTTGCATGAATCACATTAAGCATCTTCACTTTTAAAATGAGATTTTAGCTACATGCTGCATATATTCTACGATAAAACATATACTAATAAATAAATGGACCCCTGTGTGTTCGCACGTTTTCCAATCTTGTTCTCTCTTCTAGTCACCATTGACCCTCCTGCTCCCCCTTTTTTTTTTTATGCGTGTGCAAAGTCACCCCCTTCCCACCCCCTTCCCACGCTTTGCATCCCATCTTCTCACTTACCGCTTTGTGCTCAATATTTCTAATTCCTTTCCGACACCCCCTCTCTCTTCCTTTCATTCACTTGGTCTGATGTGACGCCTCGTCTTCTCTGCCATTCCTAACCTGAACATTGATAAGTCAAGTTCATTGGTCATGCTGTGCCATTAATTGTGAAACCGCACGGTGTATCGACCCACAGTGGGTTACTGCACCACATCAATATAAGATATAACAACACACAACCCTGTGCACTTCATGCTGGAGGAGTCCCCTCATTTGCTAGATTGCACAGGACACTTGTGTGATTCTTAAATTAGCAAAACATTGCTGAGACATGTCTCTCTGAGGTGCATTGACATTGGGACTCTGTCTTCCTTTAAAGCAGATGCACACCTCTTAATCCCAACTATTGGCAATAGCCACATATCCTCGAATTAATTGATGATTACACAGTGTTCTTGTGCTTGTTTGTCAGTGGAGAAGCACATTGTGAGCCTCTTCATTAGCAGCATGCAATGCACTTAAGTTTCATGGACCATATAATTAGAGACATGCCTCTTGGAGAGAGAACAGTGTGCTGGGAAGTGCAGAATTGAGAGATGGATTTAGAGATATGACGTTTCACACTCTGCATTTAAACACAGAGATGTTGTGAAATATCAGTTACAGAAAAAAAAAAAAAAAAAAAAAAAAACTTATGTCATGCTAACATTATGTAGGTTCAGAGCAGCTCAGCAGTGGTGATAGATAACTTCCTACTAGCCTCAACATCCAACAGGCAGAACTGTTCAAAATTAAATTGAAACAGGTGCAAAGATGAATTTTAACAGGCTCTTTTGGGCAACATTTATTTTATATTTACTATTTTATTCTAAGGAAAAATCAATAGGTTGTAAGTGACTTTAGACACAGCATCCATATTGTGCCCTCTTTTCTTTAGTTGGCACTAGAGTGGTCCAGTCTGCTCACTTCTTTACAAGTTTTTCACATTGACACAGCACTTTTCTTTAAACTAAATTTGATATATCTATTATCAACCAATGCTTTAGGAAAACGCAACACAAAATGTCCCAATCTAAGTATAACGAGAATCATGGATCACCTAAAAAAAACTTTATTTGAATGTCAATGGGCTGACGGTGAACCAAGCCAGTGTATGTTTGGCTTGATGATCCACTTCCCTTTCTTGTTGGAGACACCATGGTTTTAGCCATTCACAAGTTATATAATACATCTAGACAGTTCCTCTATTTATTTAAATGTTGATTATTTCTGTCTAGGGTGTGGACACTAAACTGTGTTTTTAGGAGCCATGAAATGTTTTGAGCAAACTGAATGGACATCTATTAAAACGCTTCACAATATTAAACACCATTTTGCATTTATTTAGCAATTTCCTGGTCTTGTCTGGTTTATGTTGCTGCACCAGGTCAGAGACACTTGACTTAGGGATGTTTTAAATAACTGTTGATTTTTTTCCAAAACAGGTTTTTTCATTCATCCTTTATTTAGGCAGGTTAATCTCATTGAGCCTCGAGGACTCATTTACAAGAGAGACCTGGCTACAAACTAAGGATGATGACAACAGCAACAGTACAGCAATAGATTACAAACTAAGGATTAATTCAGCGCACATTTAAAAATACATAAATAAAAATAAAATAAACAACAAAACTGCCCTCAGTGATCTTCTAATGTTTTATGTAAACTAATAAATTATATAAAAGTGATTTTGTGATAAGCAAAAGGATTCCCGGTTCAAATCTCGGTCCGGAGGCCTTTCTGGGTGGAGTTTGCATGTTCTCTCCGTGCATGTGTGGATTTTCTGTGGGTACTCCGGTTTCCTCCCACAGACCAAAAACATACATGTCAGGATGATTGGTAACTCTAAACTGTCCCTAGGTGTGAGTGAGGAGGTGAATGTTCTTGTCTTATTAATCTCTGTGTTCCTGTGATGGGCTTGCGGCCTGTCCAGGTGTCCCCTGCCTCTTGAACAGTGACTGCTGGATATGGGCACCAGTGGCCCTCGCTAACCAAAAAATGAATAAGCGTGTAAAGATAATGGATGGATGGAAGGCAATTTACCCATGCAGCATTCTGAAGTAAATATAATCACTATAAAATTTTGCAGTAATAGTACAATTCTTGAAAATGCAAGTGGTTTATTTTCCATTTCCTTTCTTCACTGTATTCAACATGGAACTTCAATCCTCACTAATGGATCATGTCAGTTTAACAGGACTGTACAATACATAGTGCAGGCCTGAAAACTGCAACAAAGCAAACACCACACACACACACACACACACACTCTCTAATTTGGGCTATGAACTGTAGATCTTGAACATGCTCTTTTTCCAAATTCAGGTAGCTGAAACAAATCAACCCAGTGCTCTGGGGCTGCTTCTGTGAATGAGTCAATATATCACTGGAGTGCTTGTGAACCACTCATTATATAAAAAATAATAAAAAAATAAAAATAAAAATAAAAAAGTATAAAATTGAGCCTCCAATCCTTTTTGTATTTATTTGTTTATATTAATTCACCACTGGCAAACAAGAGTTTAATATATTGCCACCACTAGTGATTAAGTCTAGAAGTCCTTTAGCAGCTCCACGTCTAACAGTTTTAAAGATAGTTGGTTATAATGAGGTGATGCTATTATATAACCACTTTATTATATTGTGAACTTTGACATAAATAATCCTTAAGCATATTTGTGAACAATAATTATGATCCTTCCTGTGGAGTTCTACCTAACCAGTTTTCAAAGAACACAATACACATAATAAAAACACACCATTTTCCTACCATGAAAAGAAAAATTCCAGCTTTGCAGAGTTTGCTGTTATTATATTTATAATTGGGGACTAATGATTTGGCTTGGGCTAATTTGGAGGACATCCTTACTTATGTGTTAGGCTTCTGTCCAGCCTTTGTAGAGTCACGGCCGAAGCTGGTAGCAGTTTTGTCAATGACAGGCAGCAAATTGCAATGAGCCACTCGTGTGCGCTCAAAGTGCACCAGTTAGTGAGTCCATTTGCCAAGTTATTAGGCTGCATTTGGTTTTATTTTAGGTCAGCAGTAAAGTGCACTTACTTTCTCTATGTGTTAGGGTTGAGAGGCAGAAATAGCCATCTTCCTTTGCTGAGGACAGCAGTGCTGTCTGCTGCATATCAAAGTGTGGCACACATGCCTTCAGACAACTTAAGTTTTTCCTATTAATCGTGATTGTGATGAATATGGAAATGAAAAGCAAAATAAAGTAATAATAATGTAAGAAACAAATATCAATAAATTTTCAGATATCAAAAAGTTAAGGATAAAAGATGATTTAAAAGTGAGAAGAAAAGTTAGTTGGAGGTGGAGTTTGTATGGCAGATGCAAACTAAAATAGTTTTGCCTATTTTCATTAAAAAAAATAAGACTTCACATCAGGACAACCTTCTGATGGCAGCAGAGTTCAAGGGCATGCTGAATTTAATGGGATGGATGAAAAGAAAGAAAAAAAATTCCTTGCAGTATTATCAAATGAAGCTGGAGCTAAGGAACAGTAATGGTGAAAAGTGTCTCCGGTAAGAGGTGATAGAGACAGAAACCCCTTGAGTGACACCTGGGAGGGTGACTTGTGCTGCTTTGTGAATAAGATTAGAAGAGGAGTGGGGAAGGTGATGGCTTACAGAGACATTAGCTCATAGATGTCTCATTAAGCCATATACAGTGTCAGTAAAGGGAGAGTGGTGTCTGGTGAAGATGCCTCTTTCTTTAAGAGACGTTTCAGTCAATTTTAATAATGCAAGGACATTTTGCATATGGAGAAAACAGCGGTGCTGCTTCCACATCCTGTTGCAGTATGTGCCAAAAATAAAAACTCCAGTCATGTCTAACAACCCACACGTTTTGTTCCACCTTCAAAAAGTGTTTTCGATTTTGATTGTTTCGAATGCACATGGAACATTACACTTGGGCATTCTTCTACAATACTATTTTTCACTTTATTTTTCATCCTATGTTTTCTATTTATTTATTTATTTATTTATTTTGTAAGCCTTAGAGGAAACAAATTGGTTGCATTCAGAATTGCTGCATCTCGTAATCCCTGTCCTTTGTGTATGTTAAAGTATCACAATTCTCAGATCCAGACTGAGGAAACATGATTGATGTAGCTGCTGGTATAATCAATATCCAGCACAAATTATCTGCATAGTTCCTTGGTTCTCTCCATCTGTAAGGAATGATGGAAGAATTGCCAGAAAACAAACAGTAAGTGATTTTTTTTTTCTCTTCCCATCACACTGTTAGACACCAACAAATACACATACAATACCCATATGGGATCAGCAGATGCTTGGCAGCAAGTAAAATTGCTATGGTGGATACCATATGTCGTATGATGCCTCTAAGCAACTCTGTGTCAGGCACTTATTTCTGACAAATCCAGAAAAGATTATTGAGATTCCCCCAAACTCCAGTTATGCTTAAACGTCTTAACTGTGTTCCAAGTTCTGAAAAAGTCTACAGATGTTCACGTTTCTATAAGAGACTCATTATCACTGCGGCACGTGAAGTAGCATTCTAACATAGAAGTGGACTTTGCATGCCACTTGTGAGCACAATTTAAGCTAAATACACTACTATCTACTTCTATCAATAAATATTAATCTTATCTCAGTGTGATCGTGGTAATAAATTCCATACTTCATGGTAGTGCATTCAGAAACACACATCAGCAGTGCATCTCATACTATCCCCTCTAGGGGAAATCAATGTGTCTTAATGACAGATCATTAGTTGCTCTGTAAAGGGGAACACTTTCAATGGAAATAACTCAGTCCCACATAAAACGATACAAGAACAGTCATTCAAGAAGAACATAGTGATACAAAATCAAGTTACTAACCTCCATGCCTCACCCTTTCCCCTTATATCTTTCAGATTTAGCCTTTAGCATAAAATCATTTTATATAAACAGTCCCCTTTCAAGCCTTATATATGATATTAAATGCAGGGTGACATGTTGACACAGTTATTAGAGCTACCGTCTCTCAACAAGAAGGTAGCATGATTGAACCACAGCTGGGGGGACCTTTCTGTGTGGAGTTTACATGTTCTCTCCGTGCACGAGTGGGTTTTCTCCAGGTACACCAGTTTCCTCCCACTGACTAAAACATGCATGTTAGGCTGATTGATAACTCTAAATTGTCCCTAGGTGAGAGTGAGAGAGTGAATGGTTGTTTGTCTCATTTGTCTCTGTGTCCCTGTGATGGA
>JARVGQ010000672.1:26302717-26317179 GCA_031762355.1 Hypsolebias martinsi | reverse complement strand
CTCGACTTTCCTCTGAAACTTTTTTCTTTTTTTTTTTTTTTTGGGGGGGGGGGGGTGGGGAATCAGGCAACAATAGTAATTAGAACATGTTTAAACATTTGCATTCATTACTTTTGTGTTTTTTTTTTAACCTTTGAGCAGCGAACACCTTCGACATTGGTTTGATGGAAGGAAGCTGAAAATGCAGTTTTCGAGCAGTTCTAAACTAATATGTTGACCTTTAAAGATGGCAAGTGTGTAATGGGATTGCATATGTTAGGCTCTGATGTTTTTGAGATTCCTTTTTCACAGCAGGAAGAGAAATTTGTAAGAAGGATCAGAGTGGCTGTGATACAACTCGCCCTTTTTTAAGCAAGCAAGATAAAACAGGAGTGTTCTGACTAAAGATCAATCTACTGGGATTGGCTTAGAATAGTTATATTTTACTTTTTGTTGTTGTTTACACACCACTATTATGTATTTATTCATTCATTTATTTATGTAGGGGGACTGGTGTTTGCAAAAGTTAGAGGAGGCAAGCCTGTTAACGTTGATGTGAGGGTTAACAACATTAACATGCAGGTGGAAAAGGTGAAGCACCCACACCTGCATCCACCCTCATTTGCCCCACTCTGGTTCCTTGAGCAAGTCCTCTAATCCCCACCATCTGCTCCCTTGGGTGTCATAGAAGGCAGCTCTCTGCTCCACACAGCGGGCTGTGGTAGCTTGGCGGTCTGTGGTTACGTCAAGAATGGTATCTGGTGTAAAAACAATTGACAAGTCTTGTTTGCTGCGGCTGTGGGGTTATGTGTAAAGATCATAAACAATCATTCGCTTGTCGTAAATAACTATTTGAACAATGTTATTAGTAAAATAGAGGTACAAAGTAAATTCTGACCGGGATAATGAACCAATAGGTATTCTGAGTTAGATCAAACCAAAGTTTCTTGTTGTTGTGTACCAACAACAGTAATTAAACAAGTAATAAATAAATAAATATAAAATAAAATAAATAAAAAAGCAAATGCCATTTTATATACCCTTGCTTTGATGTTTTATTCATATCCCATATCGATTCCAACAGAAATAATATAATATTATTGCTATAAGTCTTCATCTGAGAACCTGACAAACCCTGTGGTGAAATGGATTGTAGTGGACTGTAGTTTCATGATAACTTTAATTTAAACGTATTTATTAGCCTTTATAATAATACTAATAATAATAATAATAATAATAATAGTAATAATTGTCATGCATATTTAAATGTTTTAATTTGCACATGTACTTACATATTTGGTGGTCTTTGCTGTACAGAAGGTTAGTGAAATATTAAGCATTCAAGCCAAGACAGATGGAAAACACTGGACAGGAATTTTAGTCGGTTAACATTTAAGATATAAAAATGTTCTTTGTGATTTTTTTTTTTTCATCAGCAGTATTAGTGCCTTGCTTTCTAATGTGCATGATATTAATCAGGATTTAGTCCTTATACACACCTCCACATAACCCCAATACATATAGGCTCTGATTACCACCTCCCTTTACATTATTGAAATTGCCCAATGGGCATTGAAAGCAGGAGTCTAATGAATTAAAGTGGACATAGCTGACTCAGTTCAATCGATAACTGGTCCCCAGTGGAGCCCTCTGCTCTGAGCTCCAGAGACGGCCAAGAAGGCAAGTGGAAAAGACAGAGAGACTGTGACAAAGAGAGCAAGAGACAACTGAAAGGAAGAGTAGAAAAGAGCATGCAAAAAAAAAAGGAAAAAGAAGGAGGGACTAACCCTCAGGAGACAAATGATGTAAAAAGAGCAAACTGGGGATGGAGCTGCAAGTAAAAATTGATGGAGGTGCAGAATGAACATCAACCAATGAAAGGGTTAAGTGTTTTGTGGTACTTCACATTAAAGGCTCCTGAGGAGAATCCTCAGGAGGATTAGTTTGTCATATAGCTCAAGATCTTTTGGTATACATGCTTGATTCATCTCTTGTTTTTTTTTTTTTTTTTTTTTTTTTTTCATTTCAAGAGTAAGTAGCTTGTTTGTGCTTTACAGTTCAACAAACAAACTGGGACTTCCCAACACATGTGGCCTCATTCAGTCCAGCACACATGGAAACAACATTCGTCTTGCACTCCGTTGCAGCACTGAAATTGTAACCACTGGGGCCTTTTGAGCATTAAACACTTTACCCTGGTGCGCATTGTTCCAACATACTGTCTGGCACAATGAAACAAATGAGTTTTGTTTTGCTTAAGGAGGAGATTTAACAAAAGTGTTGGTCTGGAAATAGTATTGCATATGATAAAATGCAAACCATCTCACAAAAATGGGCGGTAACACTCCTTGTTTTTCAGATTTATTTATTTAGTTGTGTATCAAGGGATTTGATTCAACCACCATGAAAAAGATGCTGGCTCCTTTATGAGATGTTGATGTTTATCTCATTGCATATATTGTGCCAGAAAAGCTAATCTTTTGCTAGACTGTAGCTTTCATTTTATAATCCTTTCAAAATAAATTTGGAGGCGGGAAACACATTGTGCGGACTCTTAACACCCCCTCCCCCCCACCCCCCCATGAGAGAATGGTAGGTGTTTCAGTAAGTGAAAAGCACCTTGACTGGGAAAGTACCTTTAAGAAACAATGTCTTGTCATTACTTGGTGCAAGAAATAAAAATAGAAACACTGTGACATTCACAGTATTTCTTGATAATCCCCCATACTGCTTTGTATAACAATCCTCCATCTTTTTTTTATTTTTTTTACTTTTTGATATTTGTTATGATACATAACCATGGGAACAATGTTTTGTTTTTGTTGTTGTTTGTTTGTTTGTTTTTACAACCGGTAACTGATTAACATCTCAACGTTCAAATAATACCTCAACTACAGCCCCAAATCCCAAATGAGTTGTAAAGGAGGCGCCGTGGATGCATCTCCATCTACCCGGTGGTGGTGCTCGAGTACCTGACCGCTGAAATCCTGGAGCTGGCAGGAAACACAACTCGTGACAAGAAGACCAGGATCACCCCCGACACCTGAAGCTGGCTGTCTGCAAGGATGAGGAGCTCAACAAGCTGCCGAGAGGAGTGACCAAGCTCTGCGAGGAGTTCTGCTCAACATTCAAGTGGGCCTGCTGCCCAGGAGGACCAAGAAGCTAACCGAGTCCAAGTAAACGGATCAACATCAGTGCCCAGTTTCTTCAGATCCGTTATAAGAGAGACCACCAGAAGAGATCGTTCCTGCTCACAGCCATCAGCATCTGTAATAACTCTTTAATGAAACCAGGAGAATGAGCCACAACAACATTTAATTTCCCTCTGAGATTAATAAAGTATGTTTGAATTGAACCAGACTAAATATTTGAAAAACCGTTGCCAGCCTTACAATTCAGTTCAATTTAGTTTATTGAGACAGCGTCAAATGACAACATAAGTCATATCAGGGCACTGCACAGAAACATTCATATACTGTACATATAAAGTCAGTTAATAATGTTATTTATCTAAGGAGCCAACAGATTGCTTTGAATCTTCACAGTATCCCATCCTGAGCAAGCACAGAGGCAACAGTGGAAAGGAAAAACTCCCTCATGAGGTAGATACCTCCAGCAGAACCAGGCTCAGGACAAGTGGCCATCTGTTTCAACCGGCTAGGTTTGAGAGGAACAGGAAGAGGAACATATGCACAACGACAGGGCCAGGATGGAGGCTGTCAGGTTTTCTCTAGGAGGAAAAAAGACAGAAATCACATATGAAAGTGTGATATTGACTATGCCTTTGTCATACCAGTTCTCCAATTTTGCTCCCCTAAGTTATGGCATTTTCGGCATCCATTCTTGCTTTTTTTTGTGTTTGTTTTTCTTCATATATATATATATATATATATATATATATATATATATATATATACACATTTTGTCACATCTAGATGTCTATCTTCAGCAATGCAAATTACGGTAAATATGAAAACATAAATCTTCATAACTGAGGTTGTTTGCTTTATGCAATGGGATACATCTACACCCATAATCTGATGTGTTTATATAGTTTTACAACATTAAAAAATGTATAATAAATAAAATAAAACTAGAACATTCAAATACAAAGTGTAAAGTCATGCTTGTAAATAAATAGTTTGATCACTCATGTTCTCAAGTTTTATTAAGACGTTTCACCTCAAATTAATAATTCTGAATCCAACAATGTTCAGTCAGGTCATCTGGACAGTTTCCATTTTTTTTGCTGAGACGTTTCATCCTTCATCTAAAGATTTTTTTTTTTTTTTTTTTTTCAATCTGAGGAGCCACCAAACAAAACTGATTCTCACAAACAGCATACTCCATATTGGATAAAAACAGTTTGCTGGTGCTAAGATGGCCTCTGGGGCCCGCCCTCTCCTCCGTCAACTCCTCTGAGGCAGCCATGCCAAAGTGGCTCAAAACACAAAAGTTCATGCTCAGTAATCCAGGTAAAAATCAAACAATTTCATCCAAAGAAGTCATTTGGATGAAGGATGAAACGTCTCAGCAAATAAAAAAGAAACGGTCCAGATGACCTGATTGAACATTGTTGGATTTTTTACCTGGATTATTGAGCATGAACTTTGGGATTTATTTTTATTTTTTTTTAATGCTTTATGCTAAGAATTCATTTGGAGACAAATGTTAATTTTAGTCATAAGTTGCTCTCGTCTCATATCTTCCATTATCTTTCCCATACATTTTTATTTTAGTTTATCCCGAATCCTTTTACTCTCTTTTCATATTCTGTGCCTTGACAGGGAACGGTTTCAGCTGTCATGTCACACTTGTGACTGACTGCATGATGGATGGTATTCTGGTTAGAGCGCTGCTCTGTTTAAGGCACGCAGTGGGGCAGAAGCACCCTGCCACCTCCCACATTACCTGTCACGCACCGCACCCTGCTCACGTCACCCCTTATTACTGAGACTTTCTCTCACTTGCTCAAGCTCCTGGTCCATTTGTTGGTTTTTCATTCTCCTCCAGATCTATTAGTCTTGTGCTGTGCATCAGTCTGCCACAGGTCCGTAATTGGCTTTAGATGTTTTAATAGATTTAATTTTATTCTTGGAAGCTGTTTTGTGTTTATATGAAGGGTTTAGACATTTCATATTTCCTCCTCAGTTTTCAAACTGCCTCACAATAAATATTGTGTGATCTAGCGGCACTTTTTTTAAAACTTTTTAATTCCATTAAGCTCTCTGTTCCGCCAACTTTCACACTGCCAATAGTCTCTTGCATTATCCCATTCAGCTAATCATAGCGTTCATGGATAGACAAAGTGTTAGAATTTATTTATGCTAACAAGAAGCAAAGCAAATGCAGCTTTTTTTTTCCAGGTACCACTCTGGTAATAGCTCCATGACTGATTGGCAGACCTATTCTCTGCTCCTCCTGAGTGACAAGTCTGCAGCCGCCCGTGCAATGTAGGAAATGAGAGTGGAATTACAATACCAACCGTCACCTCATAAGGGGACAGGAGAAGGAAAAATGCATTCACAATCAAACACACCCTCACACACACACACTAAAACGCACACAGTTGCAGTCTCCATTTAGAAAGCGTGCACGCTTGCACACCTTGGCTTCAGCAGTGTTTTTTTTTTTTTTTCCTGCTTACATGCACTTGATCTTAACATTTCATTCATCCCAACATTTTTGTTTTCTTTAGAATCAATGGAAATGAGTGGATGTTTATGAACTTGTCATCTAGCTCACTGGTTTTAGTTTTATAAGCCTTTCCATTAAACACTTTGTATTGAACCTGCCAATATTAGGTCCATTATGTTTCTATGGATTCACATATATATATATATATTTTTTTTCCTTTTCTTGATTGGACACATTTAGAAACTAAGCTTAAATAACGTACACAAATCACTGCAGGCTCATAAATATTGCATGAGTTTTATTTGGAATGAGGTGACAATGTAAGCGCTGGGGAACTAATTTATTTCATCCCCATCCCTCTGTAGCGAACGGATGTGTTTGTCTTAGAAATGGCTATGAAAACATTTCTAATATTTCAGACTGTCTCTGGGATTTGCTTAAAGTAGCTGTGAAAAAGACAGCGTGTCTCTCTGTTCCTGTGTATGTGTGTTCTGGTTTTTAAAAATGAACGTGGCTTAAAAAAAAAAAAAAAAAGGATACAGTGAAATCATAAGAGAGAGCCGAGTTACGTTGTCTATTTACTCCACATTAGAAAATGCAAATTCAAATCCACATTTTCTTCCCCGTCAGTCAGCACTAATCCCTGTAAGCTGGCTTAGAAAAAAACAACAACAAATAAATAAATAAATGATGGTGACCAAAGCATCAACCATGGGAGGAGATTTGCAACCATTGTCCGGTTCACGCTGTGCATTACATTGCGTCATTAAAAAAAAAAAAAAAAAAAAAAAAGGCTTGTGAAAATGATGCCTAGATAGATTAAAAATGAAGTGGGGGCATTTTCTATTAAAAGCTTCACATTATGTCTGCTTTTACATGGAGGTGGCCACCAGCCCGGAGTCTGTTTGTACTGCATTTACGGTTGTCCCCCTACTGCTCTGGCTTTACTGCCTATGGCCTGAGCGGGGGTGTTTATGAGTTCATAAAGGCTCGTGATGCATCATCATGCTTTTATGAATTCAAAAGCAAAAAAAATCAAACTGCATGCCCTTCTCTTTCACTCCTCAGCATGAAGCCCCCTCCTCTCATTTCCTAACCATCCCAGCACACTCATTTAACCTTGTTAAACCCCTTAAACTGGGCCGCTCATGGGCTGTTACATGCCACAGTAATCTCTAACAGGGGATTCATTTCTGTCGCTGTTAAAGAGAGAGCTGTTCACATCAGCCATAGACAGTATAAATTACAGGCACCAAGCACAAGATGTTTAGAGGAGGAGGGCTGGGTTTTGTTGTGCTGTGCAGCCTCGAGGGCACAAATAAAGACTACAGGAAGGGTAGTTAGTACCGGGAAAGAACACGAAGATCATTTTTTGTGGCAACGCAGGCCAAAACAAGGTGAAGAGTTTAGGACTTTATGTGCACAGCAGAGCTAGCAGTGAGACAGATCCATGACTTCTGTGTTAAGCAGCAGCTGGGTGGACGCACAGCAGCCAAAATGAACCCTATTGAAGGTGAGCAGGATCCAGGTGGCCAGGCTTTCAGAGGTGGACAAAAGGCAATCAGCCTCGTGCCCCCGCTTTTGTTTGTTTGGGTATGTGTGTGAGCGCTGCACACGCTTCTTTCCCAGCAAAACGAGGATCAGTCAGAGAATAGAATTGCGTTTGGCACTGAGAATTGCTTTCAGGGGAGCATGAGGGTGCTGCTGCAGATAGACTGGTGTTATAGCCACAACAGGCGTCTATTGGAAAATCCCTTCAGAATTTGTTGTGGTTTGAATAAAGTCTTTGTGTCAAGCATAAGACCAGTCAATAATTCTCAACTGTAAATTGATAGTTTTGAGCGTATTGCCTCTCATGGTTTCATGGGCAACTGAAATTGTTTTTTTTTTGCTGAGCGATAGGTATCCAATCTTGCGGTTAATAAAACTAATACTTCATTTTTTCAGCTGCAGCTATATGTACTCTGTCAAGTTTCAAACCGGGCTCATGAGTGTACCTGTCTGAATGAATTAAAGCTGTTGCAGCACAAAGTATTATGCTGCTAAGAGGCGTCGTATGGGGAAAGAAATGGTGATCGTTTTCTTCCTAGAGATGTTCTCCGCAATCACAGCATGACGCCCACGCTGCAGATAAACTACCAGATGTTTAGCGTCAATGGATTTGACTATAAATCACCTTAATTGCAGCTTAACCAAGAAATGACAAAATAGATATAGGGTCAAATTGCTGTTTTTGACAGCATCCCTACATTTGTAGATCTCTTAACGACATCATTTCATGGCTTTCCTTCACTCTTTCATGCCCCTCAATGCTCAGCTATTAAAAAAAAAAATGTCTACAGAATTCAGTTTTCTAGTGCTATGGTACCTAGTATCTGTGGCTAATCAAATCTGCAAGATCACTTTTGTGCAACTTCTGGGGATGCCTCAAAGTGATTGTGTTAGCTGTCATTGAGGGTTGATCATGGATTGCTCACTGGTTAGTTCTGGTAATTGTGGCTAAAGGCTGAGTTGGGCATGCGTTGAATTCAGATATCTTTATGGAACAATTGCAGCTTTGTTTTTACATGTCCGTCTTAAGACGGACATCTATCAGTTTGTCTGTTTGTGGAAAATGTATCGCCCAAGCTCTAAATGGATAACATCTTAACATAGAAATGCCAGAGTGCCCAACTGAATACTTAATGTGTCAAAGATGATCTACATCAATTTCAGGGTCACAGGTGAGCCCTTTGGTTAAAATGTGTTTGTGCTCTAACTGTGCCACTTGTAAGTGGGAGTGTCAAACTGCATAACTGGATACCTTGTGGGCAAAATAGGATTTTTACTGATTTTAAGGTTATGATGTCAAAGAACAAGGACACGGGTGACCTCTTTGTTGGAACCTTGTCTATACTACGTCAGGTGACCCCTTTGCTAAAATATGGTTCATGCTTCAGCTTGACATTCAGCTGATGTACACATTTCAAACTCTTTGTTCCCTACATTGTGACTATCTGCCAATCCATAAGACAGCAAGTACACAGTACGTTTTCCATGTTGCAAACCCACACATGTTTAGGATGGAGAATGTCATCAGAGTAAGGCTCTACATTTGGTCTATTTTTTTTAAGACCCCTTCTACAAAATAGATCATGAGTTGTGCTCATGAAGTCTGCTCCTCTGATCGTAAATTGGTTTAGATAGGTTGGTAGTTATCAAGAAGTTCTTCACATTGTAACCTGTAGCTGCACTTAAATGTTTTTACAAGTTATTGAATTAATGTGTTTGTCACTTGTCATGGACAATGCCATCATCCATGAGCTTTCATTTCACCACAGTCCTGTATATGTTTTTCTGATAAATTAAATCAGAATTATCATGTACAGGAATTCACCCATCCATCCATCCATCCATCCATCCATCCATCCATCCATCCATCCATCCATCCATCCATCCATCCATCATCTTTACCTACTTTTTCTTTTTGGTGTTGCAGGGGGTCCCCATGTCCAGCTATCACTGTGCGAGGGGCGGGGTACACCCTGGACAGGTCACAAGTTCATCACAGGGCCACAGAAAGACAAATGAGACAAACAAGCATTCACCCACACTCACACCTACAGACAATTTAGAGTTACCAATCAGCCAAACATGCATGTTTTTAATTGAAGAAAACACACACGCATGGAAAGAACACACATACTCCATCCTGAAAGGTCCCTGGGCAAGGATTTGAATGAGGCAACCTGCTTGCTGAGAGGCAGCAGCTTTACTAACTGTGCCACCGCAATGCCTGTACAGTAATTCATGTTTTGCTATTTGAATTCTCTGACAATTTATTGATGGTCACTTTATACCATCGGTGGTACTCTTGTTTAAATGCTTATATGTTTTATTTGATAATCTTGGCACAAATATTGTTTCCCTGATGTTCAGTGAATCCATCTGATCTTCTAGCTTTGATTTTATTGGTTCATGGGACGTTTATTGAAAAAATATATAAAAAAAAGATTTTTTTTTTTTACGTCTTTTCATTGATCAGCTTGCTCAAGGATTCAAGGTCTCAAGGCTCTTTATTGTCATTCACATCACACGTGGTACATGAGGTGGAACAAAACTATGTACATAGGGCCCCAGTTACATCCAACTAAAATACAAATTGTAAAGAAAAGCAGCAGTAAGATCCAAGACATGAACTAAGAATTGTGCTAAACTACACTAAGCTCTAAACTAAGAGTACACTAAACTAAGAATTACAGTAAAACACTAAACTAAGAATACACTAAGCACTAATAGTACAAAACAATGTGCCAAAAAACAGCAGCAGGGACAGTTTTATTTATTTATTTATTTATTTTATTTTTAGTTTTCCCTTAATAAAAACATGGTGAAAACATGGAAAGAGGAGAGTAAAACTACAACTTACTTAGCTGAAACTGTGCAAGTGTATAGTTACTTTTTTTAACTGTTCAACTGTAATTTCAGACAAAATTTCTGAGTGAAGGGAAATGCATTTAGATGCTAGAAGAATACTTTGTTTAACCACAGAATACAAGTCATGTTAAGGTTTTCAAGCTCTGTGGTATTTATTGCACTATTGATAGGCCTTTTATTAAAACTTAATGGATTTGGCTGGCTCAGACCAATCTCTGAAGCTTTTGTGTTGCTAAGGATTCTTTTCTTAACACCCTGTTTTTATTCCCTCTGCATTGCATCAGACTTTTATTCTGTTTTCCTGTTTCACAGCGTTTTTCTCCTCTTTTCATCCCTCTATGCACGACCTTTATTGTTTGCCACTATGTAATGTCTAAAAGCCAGCATTCCAAGTCATATTGTGTAAAGCATCAGTGTGTGATGCTGAACTAATGGCTTTTAAGATGCCAAAGGGAAATGTAGTGCACAGAAAAAAGAAAATTCCTTGGCTTGTGTGAGTTTTGTCTGAGATGTGTTCATGTGCACTTTGCACATGGACAGCCACCATTCAACGGTGCACCACTGTCTTCCTCTGTCAAATAATGGTTACTGGCAGCAGGCAGCAAGTGCATGCATGACAAATATGTAGATGGCAATACTGCTTTGTAAATTTAATGTTCTTACATCTACTTATTCTTGATTATGACACTCTTGGTGTGCAAAAAGGAGAGTTCTTATGAAGGGCTAACAACGTTGTGGATATAATCTCATTTTGGTTGCCTATCCTGAAAACCAAGGCCAGTCAGCTTTGCACATGAGCAAAAAAATTGGGCATATTTTGCAGCAACACAATCTTTTTCATTTTATTTTATTTATTTATTTATTTTTTACTCTAGTAATCTTTTACAGAGCAAATAAAGGACTGTGTGCATTTTATCAGCACTGCAGTGCTCCTTCTGAAGGTTTCCTCTCAGGAAATAGAGGAGGAAGTGAAGGGTTGTGCACCGTCAGTTATCAGATATACAGTAGTTGCTCTGGGATATTACTCCCTGATAGATTCTGAATGAGACATCTGCCAGAATGTTTCTTGCAACTGCATCTAGAGAGTCACCACTGACAAAAGTGCTTCACAGAAAAGCTTTATTCCAAGATTGGAAATTTTAGAAGTTGTCGTTTTGGGTTGATTCTGTAAATCATACTGAAATTGTATATGCCACACAATTGCTGTACACACTAATTAAGACAGCTTAGACTTAGAGTATGAGCAAAATATTGTAAAAAAAAAAAAAAAGTAATTCAAATAAATGTGACTTCACCTTCACCAAGCTTTATCTTTCTGGTTGAAGTTTGCCTGTTCTCTTCGTGCATGCATGGGTTTTCTCCGGGTACTACGGTTTCCACTCACATACCAAAAACATGCATGTTATTGATCATTTTAAATGGTCCCTAGGTGTGAGTGAGAGAGTAAATGGTTGTGTTGTCCGTTTCTATGTGGCCCTATGATGGATTTGTGACCTGTCCAGGGTGTCCCCCACCTATCACACAGTGACAGCTGGATATGGTCACCAGTTACCCCCTCAACCCTCAACCCAAAAAGTCAGAAGCTGATAAAGATAATGGATGAATGGATATGGCATGTGTTAAAATGAAATATAAGGACCTGCATTGTAAGTTAATGAAGAGGAAGGAAACTGAGAACAGATGTGAGAGAGCCTAGAGATACTGCTGTCTTAGTCCCAAACCCTGACAGCCCGACTGTCTACCATTTGTCTTCATAGATGTGACAGTTCCTAATTATTTCCAGGGCAGGCTGAATGATTTGTATTTCAGTCAATGAGTTTTAGGGCTTTTCTTCATCGTGTGTCAATGATTTCACCAACTGCCTCTGCTTTATTTACATATGAAACACCATAACCATATTTTAAGCTGAGTCGATGTTTGCTGATCCCCAGACATTGGTTTTCTTGTGATCATCACTGGAGTATAAAGCAACTATGTTGCTACAGTTCATTTGGCTTGTCAAGGTTTTTAACATAGGATCTTCTTATTTTTGGATGTCCTTCAGTCCAGAGTGTGTTAAAATAATCTTTTTGAAAATCACCTGCAGGCTTTGAAGCTCTGCGACTTGCCCCATTCCATGTTTATTTATTTATTTATTTTGTTCCCTTGTACTTTTGTGAATTCTTTCCTGAAGCTCTTTTGTCTTTCTCTCTCTTCCCCATTATTTCCCAAGACACTAAAGCTGTAAATAGAAATACCTTTCCCCATGGCAAAGTATTATCTTCACATATTTCCCCTTCCTGATCAAGCCTTTCATCCCTGACTGTGTAACTGTTAGTTTCTAACTTGACAGTAAACCAAAGAGACAGACTGATTCAAGGTTTCATGTAAATAACACATGCCCCTTAGCATGGCAAATTTAATGTTCCTTCCATCTATGTCTATGCATTCCATGTTATTTTCGATTTTTGGTCATTTATATTTACCTAATTTGCTGGAAAGCAGTAGAAATGTACAAATATATACAAAAAGAAGTAAATAAATAAATAATCAGTATGAAATGTTAAAGATGGCATGTTCAGAAAATTTTAACATCACACTATTGTTATTGTCTTCACAAGCTGATTTTGCTACTTTTTTTGTTCAGGACTGGAATTTTACAGCCAGTTGACAACAAGCAACGTAGAAATATTTTCCAAACGTTCTACTAATCCATCTTCATAGTGATTACCACAAGAAGTGCCTTCTAACTGCTTGTGACAGCCAACATAAAACACTAAGACAGATGTCATAAGTTATTGTTGCAAGCAGTCAAGAAGCATTATGCAACTTTAATGACAACTTTCATGAAGCATCACAAAGCTCTGTCAACTGCAAACAACAATGCAGTGCCGCTTGCTGTCTGATTTCACTACAGCTCCAACCCTCATCTGCAGCGAGACCAGCACAGCTCCCAAAAGACTTACTGGAGCATGGCCTCAGGCAACCTTGAACTATAGAACTGCTCCTCAAATAACTCGTATGGAGGTCATTTGGAAGGGTAGACTTACTGTATGCACGGCACATGTGCTCATTTGACAGACCTACTAGTTCACAAGCCTAATTAGGGTCTGGAAACATAAAGCTATGTATCCTTTTTCTCCTTGTTCTTTAACATATGCACACATTCTAGTAATTTTCTTCTGATTTTATCTAGAACTACTCCGAGGATCAAGTAATAGTAATGTTATCAGGATTCTACAGACTCCAACTCTACCTGACATCTCTGTTTTCAAACTGTATTTTTTAACAACCAAAAAAATCATTTTCTATCACCCTCTCATCCTTGACTCGGGCTCATTTCTCATGATAAACCAAATATTCCATGTCCTTTATCGAACTAACAAGTCAAATTGTCTTACAATAGCGTTACTTGCTCCAGCTAAGGGACTTGCAGAACCATAAAAAGCCACTTGTGTAGAGAATGTTTCCCTTTTTAACCCACGGTTACCAGCCAGGCAGAGCAACATGGTTCTCCGCCTACCTTTACCGACTGCTGATAATGATTGTCAGATCTCCCAAACCACCCGAAGAAATGGGGAGATAACAAGGGAGGTGTCAGTGTGGGCGTATTTGAGGATGATCTGGTTTCTTTAGTGAAAACGATCTTTTGTGAAATACCCCCAAAGTGTGCCATCTTAATGAATGAGAATAGTAAATGAGGAACTGGCACATACAAACACAGGCTGTCTGAATTATTCCATTAGAAAACAGTCAATGTTAATTTGGGCCTTAATTAGCCCCCCTTTCCCAAAGACATGCTGGTCTGATTGATAGTCAAATTGCAGGGGATTGTGTTGACTTTATTTTAATCACAATCTATTTGGAATTCCTCTTCCATCTCATGGCCTGCATTCTCTCTTTCATCCTTCCTCCAAACACCAGTCCAGCTCATGAATAAACCAACATAATGACTGGAGGATTGAGTCTTAGAAACAAGATTTGCAATTACTGTAAACTCAAGGCAGACCTCTCTAAGAGAGAAGAAAAATGGAAGAACAGGTTCAAGCAGTCTAATACTAATAGATAATTATTGGATATTCCTCTGAATGCACACTACACATATTCTCTTTTTTTTTTTATCCAAACTATTCTGAAATTACGAAAGATCATCCATTTATATTTGTAAATAGTCTTATCTATTGGTGAAAGAAGAGGTATGACATCATAGTGTCATAAACATTAAAATCATGTGCTTTAGGGCATCATAGAACTTGTTGAGCATTTGCAATGAAGTGTGCCCTTCATTGCAGTGATGTATGTAGTAAACACATAGTGCATTGCTTGATATGAACATTGTTTTCCCCTCTAGTTTTACACAAGTGGATGATATTGCCTTAACAGCTATTCTGGGTGACTTGTCCTGGTTTCAGAGCTCACAAAATAATGCTGTTGGCTGTAAGTACCAAGAT
>JARVGQ010000672.1:26190810-26201717 GCA_031762355.1 Hypsolebias martinsi | reverse complement strand
TGTGTGTTAGGAAGAATCTGTGTGTCTGTAAGGGTTTGCACATAATATTCCAACAACATCAGCGTTACCTTGGTAACTAATACTATTTACCGAGGATTGGATCCTTTATAGAGGTTCTCCGTCTCAAAGCTGAGTAGTTGTTATCACCTTGTGTCAGGGACAGAGTCTCGGAGTAGGTAAATATTGAATATTCAGTGTTGTCTTCACAACATTTTACGGTTTAATCTGTTTGGGAACTTGAATTGTAATGAAAACCAGGATTTCTACAGCTGTAAACATGAAAACATTTGTTTCCATTAGAAAATTTAAATCTAAGAATGACACTAAGTAAAATATATTATATTTGTTACCTTATTTGGTTTTGATTGAAATTAGAAAGTAGGTCAAGAATGTGCATCCTTTCTTTTAGAAGTGTAATGCAGTATCCTGAATCCTCTTGGATAATACAAAAACTGACATGTAAGTTTGAAAAATATATAAGAAAGATGAGAAAAGCCACAAAAGCTGAGGTTACCATACTCTGCAATTTTGACTGAACAAAAAATTTGAATAAAAATGTATCACAAATTAGAGTCTATACATTTTTGCAATGGAAGAGCACAAAGAATGTCTGATGAAACAATACAAGTATTGAAATAGCAAAGCTTTCCATCTGGCTGCTCCGTGGTTTGCTTCGTCACAAAGCTGAGTAAACTGTACATGCTGTTGGTCTTTCTTATGTTCCCCTCAGCAATGCAGTGCTTACATGTTCAACCATGCAAAATAGTGACGTGGGCAAACAGTTGACTGACCAATGACCTTGATGTGTCACTTTACATTATTTACAGAGTCAAGTGGATCTTTAAATATATAGGTGTCTATCAACAAAACATCTTTATCTTTTTCAATATGCCAACAAAATACCAAACATGCATCGGACACCTATGTATTTATTGTTAAATAAATATATTTAAATAAAATTGCTTCATAAATGAAATGGAGTTTGAGTAATAGCTAGACATGGTGCAATAATGTAAAAGAAATGTTGTTAATATATATTGTAGTTTTTTTTTTTTTTTTTTCCTTTGGTGGGGAGGGGGGGGGGGGTATAATAAAAAAAGTATCCTCATGTGTAACATTAGTATAAAAATGTATATGTTATATTTATCCAGGCAGCATGTTGGCTCAGTTCGTAGAGCTGGTGCCTTTCAGCAAGAAGGTTGCCAGACCAAATCCCAGCTGAGGCCCTTTCTAGGTGGAGTTTGCATGTTCTCTCCGTGCATGCCTGGGTTTTCTCCAAGTACTCCCGGTTTCCTCCCACGGACTAAAAACATGCCTGTTAGACTGATTGGTGACTCTAAATTGTCCTTTAGTTGAGTGTGAGAGCGAATGGTTGTTTGTCTTGTTTGTCTCTATGTGTCCCTGTGATGGACTAGTGACCCGTCCAGGGTGTACCCTGCCCCTCGCACAGTGATTGCTGGACATGTGCACCAGCGACCCCGCTGACTCAGAACGGAAGAAGCAGGTAAAAGATGCACCAGTTAAAAAGAACGGAAGAAGCAGGTAAAAGATGCACCAGTTAAAAACAGACACACTGAAACAAACATCAGTCAACACAGACAAGAAAAATGTAGATCACAACACTAAAAAAGCTCCTGTAAATTTCCACCCAGATTTTGCTGCCTTCATATATAAAACAGAAAACTATATGAGATATGGGCTTGTTGTTTTAAACAGTACAACAGCAAAATAAATCTTTACAAACTGGTGTGTGCCCATGCTCCATCTCTCCAACTTTAATAAACTTTCATCTTTTATTTTATTTTCTTGCAAGCGCAACTGGAAGGTCACCATCCTCTCCTGCTTTTGAATTGATGCTCATGTTTTTTCACGTTTTGGAAATATGGTGGTTGTATATTATCATCTTTATAGCTGACATTTTACTTCCTTCCTTAGGCGTCTGGTCCAGATGCAGTACATAGACGTTTGCACTAAGTCTGTGGCAGAAAACTGACCATTAATCAGGCTCTGACAGTCATGCACTAGTGACTGTGAAGCTTTGGTATACCTAACGTGTACTTCTGTTTATAAGATGTAAAACACATTAGGCCTTGAGGTTTTACACTGGTATGGTTGTGTCTTTCTATTTTTATTAAATGGTTGTCTTGGTATATCAGACACTAAAAGAAAAAAAAATGCATTATATGTAGTAATAAAATAGCATTCTACCTTCTGTAAGTCGTCCTTGTTTACAGACAGTGAGTGCATCAGTGTTGCCATGTTAGTTTTGCTGTAAATATTGTCAAACATTAACAAGAAATTAGCAACAAATTATGTAAAAAATAAGATGGATTTATTTTTAGCTGTTTATGCTGCCATGCCACTGTTGCTGGCATGGAAAAAAAAATCATATGTTTTTATTTATTTATTTATTTATCATTTTATTTATTTTATTTATGTATGTGTGTATTTATTTTAAATTTACATAATAATGCACCTATTCTTCTGTTTTACAAAAAAGTTTTATTGTATTAAATTTTTTAAATTTGTATTTACTCAATACAGTAGTTCCTCGTTTATCACAGGGTTTAAGGGACCACACCCCCAGTGATAAGTGAAAAAGTGTGAAGTAGGGATACAGTAGTCAAAGTTCAACTTTTGCTCCCAATCCCCCTAATTTATTTAAAATATTACAGCATTTACATTTAAATTGTAGAAAAGTGCAGCAGGACAGCAAAGGGTTAACCATTTATGCCGCTCTGCAGCATGGAGCAGAAAGGTACTTCTTGATCAATGATGCTGTAACAACTGAACATAGAAGTTCTAAAATAATTACAAAATAACTTTAAATATGTTTGTGTTTTTGATGGTTTTACAATGGGACATACTTTGAATTTTAAGTTGGAAGACATAAGTTGATCGGTGCAGCTGGACAGCAAAGGGTTAACCCTTCATAAAGTTGCTTCAGCCGGAAGAGAAATGTGGGCGAGGCAGAGAGCCGCAGGTGGCAGAGGATGGAGATCATGACAGGCTGCAGGAGGAAGCTTCTCCCTGCACCTGTGGGATGCATAAAAGTGCAGCAGGTGCTAAATCATCTAAAATAATGTATTTCATTTTTTTTTTTTAAATCATGCCACTTATGTGGCTCATCCATCAATCAGCCAATCGTGTGTCATGTCCACTCTTACTTTGAAAAGCAGTTAAAGAGCGAGTCTGCAAAAGTCGACACTCAAAGTAGCAAGGGACTATTGTACTCAAAACTTTTGCTGTTTTACATGTTTGAACCACAACTGGTTTGTACTTTCTGTTGATTACAATGTTCTAACTTCCTTAGCTTTTTTTTTTTTTTTTTTGGTATCATAGTGTCAGTAATTTAGGCACTCTGTGCATCAAATACTAAATATCTTTTGTTTGCTTTTTGCTTCCTGGTCCATTTAGCGTTTTGATGCCCTTTGAATGGCAGCAATACATACATTTATATTTTGACCATATCAATTTATTCTGGGCAAACTTTGTTCCTTTAAGAGAAAAAAATAAGTTTTGAAATGCAATTTCCTTGAAGGCTCATAAGATAAAAATAGAGATTGTATTTCTAGACAATGTAGATGAGGCATAGGCAGTTATGTAACCAAGAAACCAGCTGAAAATAATGAACTATAACAATTCTAAAAACAATGTTTCGCTCTTCCAGCACAATAAATTGCTGTTTGATGGTTTTGACAAACGCCAAAGAAAGTGAAGGACAGGCAGGGATAGTGGTGAGTCTCGTGCCTTTTATTTGTCTGTTGCGTAGCTGTAAATGTTTATTTTGTCATTTTAACATGACAGGAAAACACACCAATTCCATGCTGCTGTCATTCCTTGACATGTTGTACCGTGGCAGAATATTTGGAAGAAAAACAGCTTATTTTTTTTTCAGTTTCAATAAAATCTGTGAAAAGGATCTTTTGAAATGTTTGTATCTCTCAAGTGCAGATAATAATCATATGTAGTATTATCATCTCTATATATATTTGCTTTATCTGTGTGGTAAATGTGCAAAACAAACTTGCATGTATCACATGCCTGTGCTTGAAGCGGAGGCCGCTGAGCTGTCCGGGCTGCTGAGCTGTCACCCATAGAGCCAGCCAGCCTGCTGAGTCCTACCTCCTGCAATGACACATGCAGCTTTATGTGCTCAAACTGTACTCTTTCTGCCTGTCATACCATTTCTATTTTCAGTTTGTCTGAGGGTGAACATGCAGAGCTCTGCCCCTCGGCCTTCTTAAATATTGCAACGCAACTTTAGTTCCCATCAGCTTTGAAGAAAGGGAGGTTATTGTAGGATAGAGGGATGGACAGACAAATGCAGATACATGAGCACTGGAAGAGTGGGAACAATTGACTTCATAATATTTAAAGAGCTCAAATGTGGATAGATTTATCAGCTTTGCAAGGTTCAGGCTTCTGCAAAAGCAAGCCAGGTTCTGGGAACTGGCTCAAAGAGCTTTGAAGTATTGGTGATTTAATTAGCTGCTGATCACACAGAGCATTATAAGATTAATTAACACAGAACTGTTTCTGAAAGACTGGATCTCGTAAAAGGACTGCGTCAGGGTAGGCTTCCACTGTTTTTCAGTTATCCCAGTGGTGTGTGTGATATAAAGAAACTGTAATGACTGCAAGATTTGTTCTCTTTATTTTAGTTAGGTTTATCTGAGACACATTTATGGAGATAGTCTAGATCTTTAGATGTGGGGTTCTGTAAAATGTTTATAGATAATTGACATCTTAACAAGTGCTCTCAGTTTGGAGAAATACACTTAAATATTTCCACTTGTTGAGCAAACTGCTAGTTCAAGCAAGGCAATGATAAAAGTGATTGATGCCTTTTATGAAAAAAAGACCCTTTGACATGGTCATATTGGCTGTAACAAAATCATCTTAAACAGTAAAAACAATTGCCAAGTCTTTGTGCGAGTTACTTTGCTGTGGCGGCCACTGAGGAAGGGAGCAGCTAAGTGAATGAATAAAATAAAATAAAATGTTAAACCGTACAGTTTCCATCATGTTTTGATGAAAGGTCATATTGTCCTTCAAGTGATATGGTCCTTCCACAGTGATAAAACTGCTGGTCGTGCTCTTTCTTGCTGAATAATTTGATAAAAGACATTGTTTTGTAACTGTAGATTGGACAGATACTGGGATGCTCTGAATGACGTCTTTGTAATAACTTGTTAAAATTCAACAAGCTGAGTCTTCCTGTCTCCCTTTTCATTTTGCCACAACATCACCATTTTGAGACATCTTTGCTTCCCCATTTTTTATTTATTTATTTATTTATTTATTTATTTATTTATTTATTTTTTACATAAAAACCTGTTTTCACTACCAGGCGTAGAGCATGCAGTGTTATGCATTCTAATTTTGGAGATTGAGATAATTGGATAATTGACACTTTATCCATGCTGATAATGTCTTACCCGTAAGAAGCTATTTTCACACCCATCTGCTCACAACAGACTCATGTTCAGGCTGCTGTTTAATACAACATGCTAAATTATATTAATGTTTAGCGAATACCTCAGATATTATACTGTTTCATTTTGTAGCTTAAATTATTGCTATTTTGGGGCATAACTGGGACATTGAATATATATATATAATTCGCTTCCACCTCATGTACCGCCTGTGAAGGACAAAGTCATCATAAACTTTTACTTCATTATTTAAAATGTTATATTTGAAAAGCATTGGTAAACCCCTTCCCTCAGCTTTGAGCTGGTTCAGTCTAAAGTTAGCTTGACCAGTTGTAGACACTGTGACAGGGTTACGCTGTGGAGATGAGGGGGGCAAGTCTAAGTCAGAAAGAGGTAGACTAGTTCTTAAAGCATTCAGACTTTGAATAAGAGAGTAGCGTAAAGACATTGAGATTATTCTTTTTTCATTAGCATAATACTTTTTTTAATTATTTATTGTTATATAAATGTGTTCATGCTGATCCTATTGGGCAGCACGGTGGCACAGTAGAGTTGCTGCCTCTCAGCAAGCAGGTTACCCTGGTTCAAATCCCTGTCCGTGGGCCTTTCTGGGTGGAGTTTTCATATTCTCTCCATGAATGCGTGGGTTTTCTCCGGGTTTCCTCCCACAGACCAAAACATGCATTTTAGGCTGATTGGTAACTAAATTGTCCCTAGTTGAGAGTGGAAGTGGATTGTTGTCTGTCTCAATGTGTCCCTGTGATGGACTGGAGACCTGTCCAGGGTGTCCCCCGCCTCTCGCACAGTGGCTGCTGGATATGGGCACCAGTGACCCCTGCTGCAACCCAAAAAGGAAGAAGCAGGTAAAGATAATGAATGGATGGATGATCCTATTGGCATCAACCCAGAGCTCATTTAAGGTTATTTTAATGACAGAAAAATAGACAATTAGTAACTTTCTACATTTTTTTTTATTTGAACAAATCATGGCATTTTGCCACAGTTATTAAAATAAAGTCACCAACAAAAAAAGCACAATTCTTTGACCTGAACATGATGAATTTCACTCCTGCATTGTATTTTGTAACGGTGCCCATCACTGTAGGCTCACCAGCTGGTCAGATTTAAAATGTTTATTTGTTTATTTATTCATTCATAATTATGATTATATTTTATTATTATAGTTGCTCAAATGGCTATTTGCAACAGGTGAGAAAATAACTATTTAAAACCTTTCAACATGACCCCACTTCAAATGATTGGAACTATTTGTTGAGAGCAAACAAATTTATTGGACCATTCGAAAACGTTGTCCTGTAACTTTCACAATTTCAAAGTCATGCGTTTTTAACCGAGGTCAGAACATATGCCATTTTAAAATGTGACTTTTAATGCCCTGCTCTCCTTAATATAAATTGCACCCCGACATCCCCTCAAAACAGCACCTCTTAGGCATATTTTATTGTATGGCTTTTTCCCCTCCTACACAAAAATACAAAATAAAACAGCTGAAATGATTTCATTAAGTTTTAAGTCATGTGGAAAATGGAACCAAGGGGTTGAAATGTCATGTTAGATGTAAAACACAACACAAACTGAAAAAATAAATGCATATAATAAGGAAGAAAATGCAAGTGCAAAGGCAACAAGTTAATTGAGTGAACATTAAAATTAATAAATGAAGCAAGTTAAAGTTTTCATGTCCTACACTCTACAAGCCCTACTGCTTAACATATGATTAAACCATTAATCTACAGCGTAAGGCTGAAAAAAAAAAAAACATTGTGACAAAGTGGAATCTTAGTTTGTCAGCCGGTGCACTTAAGTGGAACTGATTATGACACATTCATCAAAACATCGTTTGCTGGCATAATGTTCACCTCCCCCATCATCCACACTCATAGCTGTTTAGAATGTTACGTAGGAAAAGTACAAAAGTTCAGCTTCTGTCAAGAATTCTTTCATTATTCATCATGTATTTCTGTAGTAGACAATTAATTGTCAGTTAAAAGGTTTCTGTATTGTTTGTCATTAGAAGTGAGGAACAAAAGCAGAAGCATAAATAAGAGGAACACCGACAATGGGCTCGACAGCAGCCCAGTGAAGAAGATGACAGAGGGGAAGAGAGCTCGCACAACGCGAGACCAAACTTTCTGTCTTCTGTTTCCTCAAGCAGTTTACGCCTCGGCTTCCATTAACCTCCACGATGACAAGAGGAAAACAAACGGATACTCTCCGCTACTCTGCACCCAGTGGCACATGCGCTGCAGAGGTGGGGAATGGATCAGAGGCGACACAGATTAGGAGTCAACAGGGCTCCCTTCATCTGGCTGGATGCAGCCGGAGGGCCGATTAGACAAGCCGAGCAAGGGTGAGGAGGGAGACGTCCGATGCCATCACAGCTTTTCAAGCCAAGTTCCTCAGTGGAAACTTTGCAGACTATTATTGTAAAACTGATCAAGCTCCCTGAGAAGATGTAGTTCATGTCAGTGACTTGCAGTTAAATAAAAGTACAAATAAACAGGCAAATGTACTCTAGTAAAAGTAGAACTACTGCATTAACATTTTTTTTTTACTTAGGCAAAAGTAAATAAGTACTTGCTTTTTGAGAATACTTTTAAGTATTAAAAAAAAAAAAGTACTTGCTGAATATATTACCTAATGCAATGGTCTACAATATCATTGTGTGCCTATGTATATTTTTTGTAATACATTAATAGTGTTGAGCCATTTTAATGAACAAAGATGCAGATAATACATGTTTTTATTGTGTTTACTCTGTGACACAGTTCACACTTAGACTTGTGATTCTGTGTGTCAGTATTTCAGGGATGACGTGCACAGTTAAATGACATTGAGCAAAATAAGAAAGAGGAATGATTATAAGAAAAGAAAGTTCATGCTCAATAATCCAGGTACCAAATCCGATAATTCTTAATCAGGTCATCTGGACAGTTTATTTTTAGTAGAAACGTTTCGCCCTCACTCCAGAGGGCTTCATCAGAGTAGTTCCAGCACACTGTTCCCCCACCAAGCAGTAAACAACTTAATTGGACCAACCAGTTTGCTGGAGCCAAGATGGTTGAATGATTATACCTTTGAAAGTTCCAAAGCAAAACCAATGTGTCATTTTAACTGCAGTAAACATAAGTAAAAGTTGTCTGCCTGAAAAAAAAAAAAAAGAGCATCAGACCTAACAAAGGAATATCTGATCATTTCAACTTCAGTTTGTCATCAACTCTAGTTAAAATACTGTCTATTCAACTTTGCAATGGGTCAATAGTGAACAATATTTTAACTTCCTTACACCATTTTCAAAACTTGGACCCTAGTGTTGAGGAGCCGGGTGGAGTTGAGACATTTGGAGACATCTCTTGTCTCCAAGCATCCCATGAACTGACACATTTTAATATTTCAGCAATATTTTTTGTTCAAGTTCAGAAGTTGGTTTTCAAAGTTTTTTTTTTTTGCATCCAGTCTGCCTCTTTTGGGAGAGAGAATCTGTCCTACTGTACTGAATAGTCTTTTAGGCCATGGGTGGTGAGTATCTTCTGGCTGTCTCTCCACAGTGGAATCTATTTTGGGTGTTAGCAGTGCTGTGGGTGCTCCCAGCTCAATGACGTGTATATATTAGAACATACATCATTGGTCCAGCTCTTCTTGAAGGCGGGTCTAAAGTTACCTGTCCACTTTGAAGTGATTCAATGGAGTAGTTCCCCTCTCACCATTTGTTAATATCAAACAAACAAACAAATCAAAAAACTACACTGTGAATGTAACATGTAACACAACACATTCTAGAAATGTAGTCTAGTTGAAAGTACAGATACTTAGTATAAAATCTAGTGCAGTAAAAGTAGAAAGTGCCCACATTTAATTCTACTTAAGTAGAGTACAGATACATGACAAATGTACTTAAGTACAGTAATGAAGTACATGTACGTGGTTACATCCCACCACTGGTGACATGCTAAATGTGGGAAATGAAGATGACCACTTTAAAATATATCTGCTGGTGGTAGGGAAAAAAATCATTTACATATTGATTTATTTTCATTTATCAAACTTGACCTTAAGATTTATACATTGATTTTAGATTTTTTTCCACCTTTTAAATCTGACAATCATGCTGATAATTATTTCATACATTCTTGTGCGGTAATATGATATGGATATTAGCAAGAAAAAAAAAAAAAAACATGGAACAGTGGCTACAGGCTTTTTGTGTGGAGTTTGCATGTTAGCCCTGTGTTGCAGTGAGTTTCTCCATGTAATAACAATTTCTCATTTTTTTATGTCAATACTGTATGTGGTTCTGTCATGAACTCGTGACCTGTACAAGTTGTACTCCACCGCTTGCTTAATGGCCACTGAAAATAGGCACAAGCAGCCTGTAACTCTGCACAATAAATAAATAAATAAATAAATAAATAAATAAATAAATAAATAAATAAATAAATAAAATACAGCTTTGTTACTTAATCTCAGCTATACATAACTAAACAATATATAATTAAATAAATAAATACAATAAACAATGACCTGACTGAGCATTCTTGAATAAAATAAATAATGTATACTGGTCACAAATGCATCCAAGTTCAAGCCTAGTAATATTCAGAAATAGATCCCGTCCAACTCTGAATGCTAGGAAATGCCTAGAAAGCTCCTACTTTCCTTCCGACCGTTTTGTGACATTATTTACATAAATGCTCCTGCAAGCACTTTGCAGATGCTGGACGCTGTCTATCATGGTGCACTAATTTTGCTCTGTCCTGTCTGTGAAGCTGCTTAGAGCCTCTCCTCTACAAATCTTCTGAATCATAATTTATGGATCTGGATTTGGTCAGTTGGTCCCTCAACGCAACTGGTAATATTTCTTTGAAGTGAAGATTGGCATCCACGCAACTGGATATCTCATCTACTTGGAAGACGATTATGTGTCTATCTCTGTTGTCTTTTGTGGATGTTAAGGACACATATAAGTGAATTTATGATAACTGGTTTCCTGCTTTTTTGGGAGTTTGACTGGTTCCTAGTTTTTCTACAATCAAAGAAATCAGCAGCAGCAAATTTGGACCTGGTCAGGCTGCCTCCCTTTATTTGATGGCTTGGGTCGTGCCTTGAGCACCCAGACTGAAATTCATGTGACAGAATGGATCAGATCTTGGGGATTACTTGCAGGCACAGTCCATTGGGATGGCCATTTCATTTGGACGTTTCGGAACTGAGTGGACTGGCACAGATGCAAGGTAGATGTTAGTAAAAGTTCTGCCTGTCCACAAAACAATCCTGTCATCTGAATTTGGTTGCCTGACTGGCTGTAACAGGTTATCTTATCTTAATTATCCTGGAAGTTTTGTAAACCTTGATGCTTTGTCCCTCCCTCTTCTCCTAACAAGGGAGTGTGTAATCATTAAGAGCGGCCCAGCTGAATAAACATTATGTCATCATTTCAGGATTGGATTT
>JARVGQ010000672.1:26118335-26138952 GCA_031762355.1 Hypsolebias martinsi | reverse complement strand
AAACCCAAATTGCAAAAGCAGTCAGTAGATAACATTGCTCAATATGTGTGTCTAATTCAAGCTTTATATGTATTAGTTTTACTATATATAAATGGTTTTACTTTATTTTTCGTTTATGTTTAATACAAATTGGACTCACTCTATTTTAGCAAATACATGTTTTGTTTTGTTTTTTCCTCTCCAAAATTAAGGTTTTAGAAATGTGTTTTAACACTCAGCTGGTCTGTCTTTAATCAGCATTCTGTCCTATAAAACCATGAAATTAGATTTCATGTTTGTGTGTATCACTGCTGGTCTCAGTTCGTTACTGATAAATTAATTTTCAGAGTGATCTCATTGACAATTGTCTAGATCATTTTTTGCATTTTTTTACCCTAACATTGTGACTTATGAAATAAATATGTTCTTTCTGAAGCATAATGTGTTTAGACTAGTTGACAAGCTTACACAAAATTGATAGTCATCCTTGTCATCATTAGCTGTTGGACATTTAGTTGTATTGTAAATAAAAAGGGATGTCATTATGCTTTGTGTGTTCTTCATGCACAAAGCACAGTGTGGAGTTTGCTTCTGTACATTTTGCTTTTCATCTCCTCTCTGGAAGCTGAGCCTGTCATCACTTATTTAGTTTGTTTCTGATTCAGCATCTGTCTGTTCCACATCTCCTTCACTGCTCTCCCTGTGTGTGCTTGTGCTGTGGAGTGGCTATTATTATTCAGTTAAAGTTCATTTACGCTCATTTTTTGTTTGTTTCTTAGTTAGGCAAGTAAATTACTGTTGTTCAGGTACCTGATCACTTCAGGTACTTGCCTTTCCTAAGTGATATGCCTCTTTTTTTTTTTACCCCAAAGATAAACAAGGCTTTTGGTCTGCCTTAAGAGGATTTAACCTTTGTCCATACGTAGAAACCTTCCTTTCATGCTTTTTCCAAGCCCGTGCTGATCAAGATAAATTCAAACAAACTAGGAGCTAAGGTTAGATTATCATAGATAATAATGTATGTGCTTTATATTTACAAAAAGAGAGTATAACAGATAAAGTGGAGGGATTATTATTATTATTTTTTTTTAAGTGTGGATTGCTCTCTTGAGGTCGAGGGTGAGGTTCTGCCTCAAGTGCAGGAGTTAAAGTATCTCAGGGTTTTGTTCACGAGTGAGGGAAGAATGGAGCGTGAGCTTGACAGATTGTTGAAGCGTCTGCAGTACTGTGTGCTCTGTGCCGGTCCGTTGTGGTGAATAGGGAGCTGACCTTTAAGGCAAAGCGCTCTGTTTACCGGTCAGTCTACATTCCTACCCTCACATATGGTCACAAACTCTTGGCAGTGACTGAAAGAATGAGATTGTGGATACAGGTGGTTGAAATGAGTTTCCTCTGCAGGGTAGCTGGACTCTCCCTTAGAGACAGGGTGAGAAGTTCAGTTTTCTGGGAGAGACTCAGAGTAGAACTACTTCTCCTCCACATCGAGAGGCGTCAGTTGAGGTTGTTTGGGCATCTAGTAAGGATGCTTCCTGCACGACTTCCTAGATGCTTGGGGCATGTTCAACTGGGAGGAGACCCCGGGGAAGATCCAGGACATGCTGGAGACGGGACACGCTGTCTCTTGGTTGACTTGGGAACACCTTGGGGTCATCCAAGAAGAAGAGCTCAAAGAGGTGGCTGTGGAAAGAGATGTTTGGACCTCCCTGCTCAAGCTGCTGTCCCCGAAACCCAAATTTGGAACAAGCAGAAGTTGATGAATGGATGGATGCGGTGAGCAAGATGGTGTAGAGACAGGGCAGCCAACTCGGGACCCGAAAGTCTCAGGTTTAGTCCCCAGTCATTGCACATCTCGTGGTTTCTCTGAGTAGGACACCCTATCCCCAATTGCTCCCCGATCAGCCTTCAATAGCTGCCCACTGCTCCACCTGGAGGTGGATGGGTTAAACGCAGAGAGCCAATTTCATCATTGTATGGGAACCTACAACAATGACCACACATAACCATTATTTTATGGATGGATAGATTTGTTTTCTGCTCCCTTGGCATTTTGATAGAAGATGAGTGTTTCTCCTAGGGAGCGCTTCACATTCATCCATTCTTATGCACATTCCTAAAGGATGTAAATATTAGCTTTTTTTAAATTATATTAAACTCACCGACTGGTTAAAGTCCAGTGTGTTGCCCAAAATATGAAGAAAAATGAGAATAAATTGCTTTATTTTATTGGTGAAGTTCATTAATGGAGAAAATGAAGTGATAAATTCAAATGACTTTTTGGGGAGAAAAAGAATGTCAGGACTAAATGATGTACATAAATTATTGTGGCAAAAACAGCTTAATTTTAAGTTTTAATTAAATTTAAGATGTAACATTTTGCATAAATTTGGTCTATATTATAGTGTAACTATTGGGAGGATCGGATGGAGATGCTGTAACCAAGTCAAACAGTAGACGAGCCATAGCAGTCATTTATATTACAAATGCCTTCATCTGCAGGCAACAATATTAAGCACTTTACTGCACACACTGGCCTTTGATTGCTTTTTATCAGTGCCTGAGGTACATTTACTATTGACTTGTTGCAAGTGTTTTTAATTATGGTTTGTAAAATAATCAATAAATGCGTCAGCACATATACGTGTATTTAACAGAGGAAGGATTGATTATCACTCTTTAATTTTATTGACTGAAATACCAAGAAAACGCAGCTCATCGTCCAATGTTCCCATGAATTGTGTAATGTCAAAGTGTGTATTAATATGTAAAATATAATATAAATCGATGTTTTCAAAGTGGAAGTACTCAGATGTGAGTGCACAGTTACTTCACAACTCCTTAAATTCAAAACGTACATGAACGACTTATAAAAATGCATTTGCCGTAATTTAATTTGATTTATTTTCACAGTTTTAATAGATTTTATTGTTTGTATGTCTGCTTTTATGTATCAGTGAACAACATTTGGGCCAGCGGTCTTGTTTTTAAAGTGTTTTTATGAATTAAGTGTTGTATAATTCTTACAACCTTTCCTGCTCTTTCAATATGACAAATTTGTTAACATGTTAGACCTCAAAGATCATCTTAATTTGCATTAATAATGCAACTGATGTTCAATTAGTAGATTAGTTAACTAAGTTGAAGTAAATATATCACATTAAAGTGAAGGTTGAATTAAAATAATTCTGAAAAGTGCTACAAGGAGATTTGCTACTTAGTCCACTATACAAACAAATCAAGTTTTAAAATGGCACAGTTAAATAAGCTAAAATGGATCTGAGTAATTTATTGCACTAATTATGTACAATCAACATATTAGTACACTGTTAGTATGTCAAGAGCTTGTGCACAAATTAAGTTAACTGGAAGAAATCAGTGATTCCAGTCAAACCTGATAATTTAATCAGGCCTTGTCACAGTCATATGCAGACACAAGTGTACCCTCAGAAGCACACATTAGTATGGATGTGTTAGATTAGCATAATATGTTTACTAAACATTGATGAAACATGTTTTTTTAATAATTATTGCAGTCTGTGTAATGAATGTAACCATTTAAATTTATCACAGAAAAGTTGAATAAAAAAACAATTCTACATTTTTTGCCCTATAAGTCACATTTTTTGCATAATTTGCAGCTGTGGCTTGTACGCTGAAGCAATGTATTTATGGATTTTCCTCCTCCATATTTATAATGAAATTTTTGACTGAGACATGACCATTTTCATTCATTCTGACTGAAAATATTGAACACTACCATTTTCAGCCGCTAGATGGCACTCTAGTAGGGTGGCATGTTGTTGTGTCATGCAACAGGTAAAAGTGGCTACACAATCGGCTTGCCATAGTATGCCAACATGGTTCTGCTCGCTGCTTGAAGCAACCGTCAAAATCAGCTTCATTTCACTGTGCTGCCCTGGCGAAATGCAGCTAATTTGACCATTAAAGTGCATTTATTAAGTAAAATTCCAACTGAGACACAACTTTACTATAATGTCGAGCAAACAAATAATTGCTTTAGATGCTTATCTTGTTAAATTTCGAAGAAATGTGGAGCGTTCCTCCTTCCTGATTTCCTCCGTCTGCGCGCTCCAGGAGCACCGAGGCAGCGAACACTTTTGAAATACAGCTGATTTGACCAAAAAAGTGCATTTATTAAGGACAAGTTAGACTGAGACACATCTTTACTATAACTTCAAGCAAACAAAAAAAATGTTTTTAGGTGTTAATCTTGTTAAATTTGTGTTAAAGTCCTCCCGTGCACGCTCCTACGGCCGCCATTTTCGCAAGCCAATCAATTTTTGGCAAAACACTGGCCCACATTTTCGGGTGCGGCCCACAGTTGTCAGCGATGATGCATAACAGATGCGATGTCTACGGAAAAGCAATGTATTTATGAATGTTTCCACTTTATTTGACATATTTGGACTGATGCGATTTATAGGGCGGTGCGACGTGCATGGCGGAAAATACGTTTGTATGAATTCAACAGTCAAACTAGTGTTTTTCTGTTTCTTCCTGTTTGCATGCTTTCTGCTTTTTTGTAATTCATATATCAAAACATTCAGCTCAATCAGGCAACTGGTGTGATGATTTTTTTTTTTTTGTTTGTTTGCTTTTGTAACTGTTTTACTTTTCAAAGTATTTAACTAAACAAATCTACATGCTAATAGCAATACAGCAGTTGGAACATTATTTCACCTCCAGAGAATGTGTTTAAGCTGAATTTATTTTACAGTCTGACTGGGAGATGGCATCTCAGTTTAATAAATGCAAGCACAATGTTTTGCAAGACTTGCTGTGCAAAAAGGAGAATTTCCTTTTATTTATTTATTAATTTTTTACACAACTAGCCAGAACAACTTCACAGTGTCGCAGACCTCCCAAAGGTAGTCAGTTTGAGCTTTGTAAAGTGTGCTGCATTATTTTGCTGCCACTGTTTGGAAAAGTGCTTATCACTGAGAGCGTTTAGAAATCTGTGCTTTGTACTCCAACTGCGCTGCTCACTTCCCAAGAGATCTCGCATCGAGACTCCTCCTTGACGCTTCAGCAGAGATCCTCTTCCTGGTGTGCTTGGGCTCTTCTAAAGCCATTCTCAGCAACCTAAAGTCTGCCACTCCATCTGAATGTACCATGATGTCAAATATGAGTGGTGAGTCTAAAGAAAATTGAGTTAATAAACATAACTGAAAATGGTCCAAACATACAGCGTTTTTTTTTTTTTTTTTGCACACCAGAAAAGGTGGAGTGAAAATGTTGCTGCTCATTAAACTTTTTTGTCTTTATCATTAGCAAAATATCTAATTAACCATGTCAAATTAATTTATTGGACAAACATCCACAACTTCAAATTTGGGCAAGCTCTACAAGCTTGTGCTGTTCTGACTCGGTCATTTTTACAAACAGCAAGATAAAGTTGATGTCTTCCCTATTAGTCTTCCCCATAACTATCATCACATGTCAGTGCATGATGCATAAGATCATTTCTGAGATTTGGCCAAAACAGCAACTTTTTCACCTCAGCATGGAAAGTTTTCTCTGAAATGTGGCCAGCAATGTGAATTTGTGGCAGGATAAGCATTTGTCTACTCTCTGCCTGACTTTCCCTGACTAGGATGACAGCCACTCATCATTCCGTACACCTTAAATAAGCCCAACGACAGCTGGTGTTGATACAGAGCTCTGATGTAAGGTAAACACCCCTTTACCTGACTAGAGTGATTTCCTGCAGGTCATTCTGTTATGATGTCCTTCTGCTACACATGGTTAGCCAGCTAAGCTTTAATGCTACCTCATGTACCAAGAGACACCATCTATCGGAGGGACTGTGGCCCTGGTCTGCTGTCAACTGGCTGCAGCAGACAAAGATTACTGATAATTATTTCTCCGGCACTGGCTACAGAAATGCTGCTGCTTTGCCTTCAAAGGATCATAGAAATAAAGCTGTTTGGCCCTTAGGCAAACCTGAAGATAACTTTGTTCCATCTTGTTTATTATGACAGAAATGATAGAATTGTGTATGAAACAGTAAGCCTAGTGGACGGTCCTTGTGTTATATTTGACTTGGTTTGAACTGAATCTGGTTGTGGCATCTGGTTCACCCCAACTCTGTCCCTTAGAACTGTTGATGTGAATGTGCAATATCAGATTGAAGACACTGAGTGATTTTATTTTGAATATTTATTGATTTGCCTAATATATCTGATGTCTAATTTGGTTAAGCGATTCCAGCTAGTGCTCGTTTCTATATGTGATTAAGAGTCATGCATGTGTGTGTTGTTTGGGTGTAGGTGTTTCATTGTGCATTGCATGGGTGGTATTGTCTGAGATGTTTGTTAGATTGTTTTGAGAAATTACTTCCCCACTTGTCAGCCTCAGCTGTGCATTACATCTCCACACGATACAGCTTTTAGAAACATTTGAACAGTGTTTCTAACTTCATTACAACTGTCCGTCCATCCGTTATCTTTTACCTGCTTCTTCCTTTTTGGGGCAAGGGGGTCACAGGCGTCCATATCCATCAGTCACTGTGTAAGAGACGGGGGACACTCTGGACAGGTCTCCAGTCCATCACAGGGCCACATAGAGACAAACGAGACAACCATTCACGCACTCTCTCTCCCAGGGACTTTTTTGAGTTACCAATCAGCCTAACGTGCATGTTTTTAATCTGTGGGAGGAAACTGGAGTACCTGGAGAAAAACTACGGAGCACAGAGCGAACATGCAAACTCCACCCAGAAAGGTCCCCAGACCGTGATTTGAAGCAGGTTAACCTGCTCGCTGAGAGACAGCAGCTCTGCCAACTGCATCACTGTGCTGTCCACGTTGCAACGCATAAACTTAAAATAAATAACTTGTAACTGAGCTGTCAGATATGCGTTCAAAGACTGATAGGCTTTCAAAACTTTTTGAGATGTCTCAAAACAAACAAGAAGATATATTTTGCCTCTGTTTGTCATATTTTTATCTGTCTTGGCAATGAAAACGTTTTCTGAGAATGTATTGGTTCAAAAAAAATCTTAATTCACTTTATTTTATTTCAGCTATTGCTTACATTAAAGTGGTTATGTTCGTGAAACATGCATTTCAATAATAAACCGAGTTATTTATCTTGTGTGAACCTGAAAACAGATATGCACCTATCAATAAACACCCATGAAGACAAACAAATTAAAACCGCAGTACCCTGCAGTAGATGAAACAGAGGTGTCGTTCTCTTTTTACTGTGCTCAAGCATTTCCTCAACTTTTCCTCAGCCGGCAACATTTATTTACCATGGGAAAAATTCCACCGGAAATGCTGTATAAATCAGTGCCACATAACAGCTTGTGGGTGGCTAATGGACAATAAAGACGAAGGAAAAAATATGAAGTGCATACAGGAGGAGACGGGATGGAGTGCAGAGGATGCAAGAGCTGAGGTGGCGCAGTGAGGCACAGGAACAGTTTGGGAGGCAGTGCAGCAAAGATGCTCCCCCTCGGGATGGGCAAACTCAGCACTATCCTCATTTTCATTTCTCGGTGGGTAACCCCAGATGATTGGGGCTTAATGATGGTTACTCTAATTGGTCCTCTGTTTCTCCTTTTTCACATGATCACATTCCTGAACACACAAAAAAATAGGAGGCAACCTCCCACAGATCTTTATCCATGCAAATGCTTTGGGCTCTGCAAATTAGGGTCAAGATGTTATGTGCAGTGCACTGCTAAAAGTGCATATCTTTTGGGAAACCTATGGTATATACAACCCCACATCCACAAGATTTAAAAACTCACAGGATTTTGCAATTGTAACTTTTTTTTTTATGTTAACTCTGAATAAACAGTTTGATATAAAAAAAAAAAAAAAAAAGGGGCCACATATTTTATTCAGTTTTACTGCATGCATTCATCCTATACAGGTAGTCCTCGGTTTACGTCCAAGTTCCGTTACAACGACCCGGTCGTATACCGATTTGAACGTAGACCGAAACTGAAAGCACATGGCGGCCGTAACGTCTTTTTAAACACGTTTTTTTCAATGTAAAACAACAGCGTACTTAGAACGCCATTTTAATGTGATTCCAAGCAGTTAGCTAACAGAATACCCTAAAAAAAAAAAATAAAAAAAAATGCTGCATAAAAAAGGCAACGTGAGGTGTGATGACGGCACTGGGGCGGCGGTCGTAAACGTGAAAATCCGGGAACCGAGCCGGTCGTAAACCGAGGACCACCTGTATTTGTTTTATCACTTCCCATCAGAATCAAACGTTAATGGACTGTACTTGTATTGCAACATTCTATCTAGTCAAGATACTTGGTCTGTGCCATTGTTTACCCATTCACGCAGCACTCTACTAGATCCTTACAAAGCTAATTGAACAAATCATTCTAACGAGACTAATGTGCTCTAGATCACATCCATACACCCGACGGGACACACATCAGAGGCAGTAGGTTCAGTGTCTTGACCAGGGACACTTTAGCATGTAACTACATAGTCGTGGAATTGAACCCCAAACTATCCAATTGGAGGAGGACTGCTCTAACCACTGAGCTACCGCTGCCCCTAAGGTGAAAGTGGAAGAAGTGAAGTGATGATGTTTTTGAATGTGTTTTAACAGGTTATCTTATGACTCGCAGAACATGTTTGGATCGGATGCACATCTACAGTTAAACTTTTGGAGTCAAGCCAATTCAAGATGGCTGCCACAGCACTGCAGTCTTATTAAACACAAACGTGGCTATAACAGTTAATTTTACAGCTATTTAGCTAAACTTTGGGAATACAGTAGCTCTGTCTTATTTCTAACTTATAGTTTGTGCACTAATTGATTGCATGAGCTCTTTATTTAAAATATCGCCATTAACTACTGAAATTACCTGTCTGCCTGTTAGCAAAATATATCAGGAACCACTAAATTGATTTTAATACATTATTGAAAATATACATTTTTGAGGGTACTACAACTATGTTTTGGACCCAATTCATACTGATAGTTGAAACCACTGATATGACCGTTAGTGGGAGGTTTGCATTTATTCAAGGAATCTTCATATTTTTTCTTCGTCTTTAAAAAAGCAGAGAAAGATTTAGCCAGGAAACTCAATGGATACTGGCTACTCTACAAACTTCTCCAAACAATTAGTAAAAAGTGTTTTATTACAAGGTTTAGTGGATGCAATATCAGTTTCTTTAATGCCTTAAAGACACCTTCACAATCAAGCTGGAATCTTCTCACTGTCCATCGATTTTGTCTCCTGGTAATAACCTACAGTAAGTAATGGGTTAGGACATCCGTGAGGAACTGAATGACTGTTTTATTTTATTTTATTTTATTTTTTCAAGCAGTCCACAAAAGAGAAGGGAAAAAAAGAAAAAAGTAGATATTGCAGATCAATGCAGACAGACGTATCGATCCATGGGCTCAGTGATGTCACCGTTTGAGCATCTCCTTCTAATTAAATTCCCCCCGCTGTCAGAGACCGACTTTTTGCTCAGTTCAGTCAAGAAGGCTGCACATACTCCGAATGCTTTCAATCACCATCTAAAACAATTGAGGGTTATAGCAACATAGGAAGGTTTGAGCAGCTCACCCAGAAATCCTAATCTCACACCGGTAATCAAAGTATCCATTAAATGTAGAGCTTTTTATCTTGTGTAGTCCTGCTGTTGATGCTCAATGATGAGATTAAAAACAGCTTCAGCACAAAAGCTTCTGCTTTATTTTTATAATTGAGATTCTAAAAGCAGCTGTTTTTTTTTTCTTTTTGTGATGTAGCCCAGAACCCATCACCCATGAAAATCAGGCCTGAAACTGGCACTGCTCAAGTATGCACCGAAGGCACAAGATTCTCACGCCGAAAGTACTCTCTGTAATGTTTCAGAGGTCTCCCAGGGCTTTATTATGCACAGGGGGATGAAGCTCAGCAGACTGTTGTAAAAGGAAAGGCTATCATCAAGGGATGCATTTAATTTCCATAAAGATGACTTTGTTTCCTAATTAATCTCCCAGCTCCATCTCCCTGCTTTGCTCCTGTCACTTCCTCAGAATGAAACATGGCCGGCAATTTGTTAAATCAATTATTCCGGGTAGAAGGCGAGCCTTTTGGCTAGTCCAGAACTCCGAGACACATTTCTTACTTAGACAGAGACACGCAAATGAGTCGGTGGAGGATGTTGATCGCGGACGTGAAATTTGAAAAAGGGAGCGGCGTTGTTGGGATTTTCAGACCTGGGAAACAGAGAGTGGTTGTTTGTCCTTGTTGACATGGCAGAGAGCTCTGTAAACACTTAGCTAACCAGGATGCTCCTTGGCTTTGTGCCCTGAAGCCCTGCAGAAAAACACAACTGTCGAACCCTGTGGGATGAGACGGAGAGAGAGGCGAGAGGGGTGAGGGTGAAGTGAGAGAGGAGGACGACAAAAGCTCTTGCGTTGCATCGACATTCGTAAAAAGAAATCACTTTTATCCTCTCGCTTCATTAAAATATCAGCGTGTAAACGGTGTCGAGCCCGACGCGTGCTGAAGGTGCACCGGAGCAGAAGATGAGACTCGGGGCTTAAAAAACAAAAACAACAAAGCACATTTTAGATCAGGCTTGACTTGTAAATGATCTACAGGTGCACGGAATCGAAGCATAATTCATTTCAGCCCCGAGATGAGAGACGGTGGATTGGCGCCAAATGAAAAAGCCGACTCTCAAATAGGAAGACAAACAGACACAGGCTTCTGATGGCGGCGGCGGCGGCTCTTTCTGGCTGCATTAGGGAGAATAGGAAGAGCGTGGCAGGATGTGTTTAAATCAGAGCGTTCTATCTTGTAGTGGGACACATTTCATTAGGCTCAGCAGCTGGGGCCGCGGCTCCATGCGTCCACACATCTATCATACGAATCCATCAGGCCTGTCTCCCTCCTTTACTGACAGCATGCGTGTGATAGGAGCTCGTCCTTCTGATCAGAAGACTCACTGCCTGCCCGCACTTATTCATTTCTACCTCCATCTTACCCTCTCGCTGATAAGATTTCTTATTTGTGCTCCCCTCTCTGTTTTTCTGTGGTGCTCTCCCATTTCCTCCACCTTTGTGCTTCATTTCTCTCTATAAGTACTTTTTCTTTCTTTTTTGAGGGGGTAGCGGGGACAGATGTTGGACTGCGCTGAATGGATTCTGAGCCCTGCTGTTTTTTCTTTTCATTTCACTTCCTCATAGGTCCTGTAGCACTCTACAAGTACTCTCCGAAACATTAAAAATAAGGTATTAGCATGTTTTTTTCAAACATATTATTTATATTTGTAAAGGATGAAACATATCAGCAACTTATATATTGATAATATTTGTTTATTTTGTCTTTTTATTTATTGGTTTAGCAAAAAATGTGCAGAGAATGTGTTCAAAATGGCTTTTCTAAAATTAGTTGAAAAAGTTGAAATGGAGTTAAGGCTCAAATAATGAGAGTAATATCAAAAATCATCAAAATAAAAGCTAAATACTAAATTTAGTAATAAAAGAAGTGTGAAAAAATAATAAAAGCAGAATAATAGCTAAAATTTAAACCAGCAAAACAGGGGGAAACAGCTAAAAATGTAAAATCAATAGCAAACTAGAAGTAGCTAAAAAAGAAAATAAGTGGCTGAAGCTAAAGGTATCAGAACATTAGCTAAAAACTAAACAATAGCAAAGAGCTAGAAGTGGCTAAAACATTTTAAAAGTGGCTGAAGCTAAATGTATCAGAGCATTAGCTAAAACCTAAGCAATAGCAAAAAGTAGCTAAAAATAAAAAAGTGGCTGAAACTAAATGTGTTAGAACATTAGCTAAAAAATAAGCAATATCAAAAATATAGAAGTAGCTAAAAATTGGAAAACAGTGGCTGAAACTAAATGTATCAGAACAGTAGCTAAAACTAACCTATAGTAAAAAGATAAAAATAGCTAAAAAATTGAAAAACAGTGAAGATAAATGTATCAGAACTGTAGCTAAAAACTAAAAATGGCAAAACAAAAACTTAAAGCTAAAGCTAAGAAAGCAACAAAACAAGGCTGAGATCCTTGCCAATCATTAGGTTACACTAAATCAGGTCTGATTAGTATAAATTTACTATAACTGTCCTGAGCCTGGTTCTGCTAAAGGTTTTTTTTGTTTTTTTTTTTTTTTTCCTGATGGAGTTTTTCATTCCACTGTCCCCTTCATGCTTGCTCAAGATGAGAGTTCTGTGATGGAGTTAAACTCAAAGCAGTCTGCTCCTCAGATTAATTGTGTTAAATTATTATTTTTATATATGAGTGTTTCTGTTCAGTGCCCTGAGATGACTTCTGTTGTGACTTGGCGCTATACAAATATACTGAATTTAATTAAACTGAATTAAACTTTATATTATGGAGCAATTATACTATAATACAATGTAAAAGTAACAAAGTTCATTGAGTTGTAGTAAAGATATGGAAGCTTTGATCTGCTTTTGACACAAACGGGTAAATTACCATAACTTTAAAATGACGTTTGAGTAGAGTTTGTCATCTCCGCCCTTCGTACTCGTCTCTCATTCTCTCCATCACGTCATGTATCTTTGCCCCAGAGTTGATTGCTTTACTTCTGCCTGACCTGAATGCAGTGTGTGCTCTGCAGCATGCAAACACCAGGTGTAATTGGAATAAGTTATGCAGTCAGAAGGAGAAAAGCAGCCAATTAGGCTACCTGGTCAGGGAGCTCCGAGGTGAAGGATCAGTCTGTGGCTCATTGTCCTGAGCTTGCTTCTCTGGCAGTTTGCCAATCATTGTGAGCTTGGAAATTTAATGCACGACTCAGTAAATCAAAGATCCATTTTTAGATGAAGCGCATCAAACGTTTGACCTACAAACTGAATATTAATGCTGCTGGTAATGAACCTGTTGGATGTTTCAGGTCCAGTTATGAGGCTGCTTTTTTTAAAGTTAAGATATAAACAGTAAGTGTGGAACTTGGAAGGGCCCGTGCCCTTGAGCAATTGGTCCATTCTTTTGTCTGTCAGTTCCTCTTGTTAGTTACTTTTATTTTTTTCCACTCATTGATCAAGTATACAGAGATGATCTTCACTCTGCAGTATGATAGCTCTGACATAGAAAACTGCTTTGAGACCAAAAGCTGTTTAAAAGTCTAATACAGCTGTATTTACCTTTATGCAAACCAATGCCAAGAAATATATCTGCCTTTTTAGAGGTTGTAGATTGAAAAAAAAAAAAGTTTTAAAATAAATAAATTTGATTATTTTTTTTTATTTTTTTTTTTTTGTAAGGGACTATTCAGATGAATTCAAAGAACTCCAATTGTTCTATAAGTTTTGATTTTCTTATTATCTGCAGTATTCATATAGGACAAATGTTACTATCAATTATGTATTGTCTGCTGAAAATGAAGCAACATCAATGTTAATGCTAGTGTTTGTGTGCGTGTGTGTGTGTGTGTGCATGTGTGTGTGTGTGTTCATGGCCTTGTACTGTTAACAAAATATATTTTGAATTATCTTTTGATGAACATTTAATACAGGTTACCTAATCTTTTTTTTAATATGGCTGCCCTAGGTAAACTGCTTAAGCAAACACAAAAATGTCTATAATTCAGCCAAATTTACAAATATTGAGCTAATTGTGGAGTCGTGGTGGTTGAGAGTCATCTGCATCATAATCTGTGACTGCTATCATATCAAGCAAGAGTTCATAATATTGCTATAAATGACGCTTGCCATGCTGACGGTTCAACATAATGGCAATAACGGTGTCTCCTGTAAGCATAAAATCATTTTATGTGATTAGTTTGTTAATGCCGGCATGAAAAGCGTCAGGAAATATGCATTACTTAAAGGAAAGTAAAGGACCTATTACTTAATAGTAAAATACTGCAGTTTTGTAGATTTAAACAAATGTAAAAGACAAAACTAAATGCTGATGAGTTTATGCTTCTAGATTTATTTTGCAACAATCTGTGATTTTAGTACGGTTTTTAATTACTTTTTAAAGAAACTAGTTAAAAATGACTTGTTTACTAAGAATGTTCACATTTGCCTTAACTATTAATATTTTTGTTTGCTCGTTTTCAGATTTGTTATTGCATTGTCATTAGCTTCTCCTGCTGTTCCACAAGACCTGTCACCACCCATCAAGTAGTTCACGTAGCAAGTCTGAGAATCTGCGCACCAGTTCATCAGTTTAAAAGGATACCCCAACTGAGGAGTTTCTTGAGATGCATATCAATAACTTTTTTTTGGTAGATTCAAATCAGTCTTCACCTGTTTTCATCATATAAGCAAGTAACCAGATGTGTAAAAAAAAAAAAAAAGTTGAACGCTCTGCATTCTGTTCATCCCTCTAACAACCAGCCTTGGCATGCTGTTGACTGCCTCAGCGGCTTACCATAAATAGCTTTGAGGAAAAGCTTTGCATGTGGAGCAATTCTAAATTCAAAGTGAAATGAGTTCCGTTCAACTAGAGAAGTTTCACGTTCACAAAGGTGCAGAGAAGAAAATAAAAAAGATTCACTCCCTTTCATTTCTGATCACAGGTGCCCCAAATAAGCCCCGTAACTCAGGCTTGCTTATATCAGATATTTCATGGGAAAAATAATGCTAAGTGTGTTTGTTTTTGACATTTAGCTATATATAAATTCAAATCTTGAGTTTTTTTTTCTTGCTTTCTCATTATGTGATTATTGCACAGTGGTAATATGCAGCATTTCAACTGTTCCAATGGCTGTGCTGGACTGGTCAGAGAGCTCTGAGGTTTTTACTGGGATCCGTTGGGGCAACAATTCCAGTTTGTGGGTGACAAGATTGAGTGCTCCAATGGCCACTGGCACCACCAGGGCCTCAACTCCCTTCAACATCCTTATTTTAACCTTTCCAGCACATTTATGGATGTTCTTTGCAGGCTCATTTCGCTTTAATTAAAACAATTGCTGTTGAATCACCTCTTACCTCCATTATTGTGGACAAGTGGACGGATGTGGGAAGAGGGCCACTTGCATCATGAAGGACTCCACTCACCCAGCACACATTTTTTGCTCCGCTCCCCTCAGGTAGAAGGTTGAGGAGCATTAAGTGCAGAACAACTAGGCTGAGGAACAGCTTCTACCCTGAGGCTGTTATACTCATGAATTCCTAGTCAGGATAATCACTGTGAAAAAAAATCACTGTAATGCCACTTGGTTGTTGATATGTGATGCTGATCTCATGCTGCTGATCGCATGCTGCTGATTCATGTCATGTCGTTGTGTTCATTAGTCCTCATCTGCTCACACAGACTCATGTTTGTTGATGTTGCTTGGCACATTGTTTTGTACTATTAGTGCTTAGAATATTCTTAGTTTAGCATATTTCTTAGTTCATATCTTAGATCCTACAGCTGTTTTTCTTGTTGTTGTTGTTGTTTTTTTGTTTTACAATTTGTGTTTTTGTTGGATGTAACTGGGACCCTGTGTACACAATTTCATTCCACCACATGTACTGCATGTGGTGCAAATGACAATAAAGACACCTTGACCTTGACATGTGTAAACTTGAGTATGCAATGGGCACAGATTCTGTTGATTTATTTGTTTTGTAAAGTGCAAATATTTTAAATTAATCAAGTGGAGTAATTATATTTAACCATGGGACAGAAGTGTTTTTTTCTTTTTTCTTTCATTCTTTTTTTTTTTCTTTTTTGCAAAGTCTGAAAACCTGTTTTATTAATTTCATTAACTAAATAAATCCTATGAGCTTTAACCGTCTCCTGAATCTGCATCTAGGTCATCTTACAAAAGCCTCATCTTGCCTTTCTTGCTTGGCTGCTTTAATTTATTTCACAACCTGGTTCGTCTCTCTCTCTCTTTTTTTTTTTTTTTTTTCTGCACTGCTGCTCAACAGTCTTCCACCTCTGGGTCAGAGGGGTTAAAGTTTAATTTGCGTTCTTACTGACTCTTTCTTTTCCTCTGTGTAATCTCCTGCCGTCTGTGGCCCGATTCCTTGTGAGCGGCAGATGTGAAGCTCATCTCAGTCGGTCCCGATGTGCTCTCTGAGTCCATCTGTCTCCAAATATGTCTGCATGCTCGGTGAGCCTCTGTATTGCTGCTGCGCTGGAAGAAGAAAGCTGTTTTTTTGTGTGATTTCTGAGCCAATCACTGGATGAAAGAGCATCAGCACAGGGTGAGGGGAGTGTGCCCCCCCGCTGAGGAAACTAAAGTGATCAGTGTTGTAAGATCTTAATAAAGCACTTTAAAGCACTTTACAGCAGCAGAGTAAGAGTTACTAAGATCTTTTAAGTAAGAGTAAGTAATTTGAAAAAGGTTATTGCTCTAAGCTAATGTAGAGACTTCATCGTTTTCTGTTTCACACCAGCTTTTTGCAGCTCTTGAGTGGCAGGGAGAAGTTTCTTCTCCTCAGCTGTGGCCCATTCCACTAATGAGCCACCTGCTGTGGGTTTAAGGTTGCCAGGGGATAACTCCGAGACATTGTCCACTACATGGTAGTCCGTGAGAGGCCAGAGTTACAAGTACAATTTTAATAATTAATCCTGTTTTCCTTATGCTCTTCTCAGATGAGAATGTGTTTCCTGTATCCTCCAAGTTTGGAGTCTCCCTTCATCCTCCAGCCCAAGTTTGTCTTGGACCCATTATCCGAAGTTTGATCCTTTTCATATGAACATTGCAATTGGAAAGCTCTCTCACTTACCTTTACATCCTGGTCTGACCTGCCATTGTCACACACCCACCTGGAAAACTCACCTACCCTACTCACCTTCCTGGAACCACGGCATTGATACACTCTCTCCATGGGTGGAACCCCTACAACCTAATAAACTATCTCAATACATGCAAAGCCTTCCAGATGATCATCTGTCTGGGAAAAAAAATAAATAAATAAATAAAACGTCCCATCTTCGTTCTGCTTCCACTGATGCATACCCATTTCCTTCCAAGTCCAGCCCCCATTAATTTTACAAACATTGTAAACAAATCTATTTTTTCTTACCTTCAATAACTTGACTCATCCTGGGTTTTTGTTAACACTACTGTGAGGAAATAAACAACACAAATGTGTCCGAATGTTTCAGTCAACAGACTGAGAGTGCATTTGCACCAGCCCTGTCCTGAACTCTAGTCCGTTTACCTAGGAAGTCCGGTTCATTTGGGGAGGTGTGAATGCACCATTGAACTCTGTCACAGAACAAAAAGGCGAACTCTGGACCACCTAGAAACCTAGGTCTTGGTCCGGTAGAAGAAAACTCCAGTGTGGTTCGAGTACAGTGTGAATGCAAGCAGACTGGACACTGCTCCGCAAGCAGGAAGTGGACTACAGCGCAGGTCAAACAAACACGCATTCCTCTTAACTCATATGGAGCCATCAGCTTGTCTTGTGTGAAAAACAACATTCTCCATGGTCTTCTGCCTCATCTTCTGCTCATGTTGAGTCCATTGTTAAAAGAATGATCAAATAGAACTCCTAAAACCGCTAAAACTTGACGCCATTCCGTTTTTTTTTTATTTTTTATTTTTTTTAATTATTTCTAGAAGAAGAAGTGTCTTCTTCAGAGGGTTTTGTGTTGTTTCGTTCAGTAGTTCTTGGTGCAGCGCCACCACTGGCAAGTGCAGAGTCTGTGCACTCTGGTCTTGGTCTTGACTTAGTCTCAGGTTAGGTGGTCTTGAACACAATACCAGTGGCTTCTCCTCTGGTTCTGTTAGTGGTGACAATCCTAACTTTCTCTCAGAGATCCTGAGGTCCATGCTCCTGGACTGTTGGATGGTAATCCTCACTAGAGCTGCCATTTCTAACCCGAGCCCTAAGCCCGGCCCCACCCGACCTGAAATCGGGGTGGGCAGAGCCATGATAATGTGCTGGATGGACGGGTCAGGTCGGTGTCTGGCTTTTAATTGGATTAGGATCAGCCACGATCGAAGTACATGATAACATGGCCTGCCATACATCCACCAGCCACACGTGGCCTTTTCACAGTGAGATGATCAGCCTTGAAAGAGGTAAAAAGTTAAGTTAAGCTTCAGATGGGACTATACTGCCAGGAAGCAATCCATTGCTCAAATGGACATTCAATCAGCCGCTGCACTCAGCGGACACTCACGGCCGACGACCCAAACAGTTGAGATCCCATAGCAGATGTGTCAGAGCAGGATCCATGTCTGAATTAATCAGAATGCTGGTAGAAGCAGGGTTCAAATGCTCTTTTATGGCCATGAAAGGACAAACACCCCCTCAGCTCCATTCTTATGCACCATGTTATTCAGTTGTGCATCCCCAACGACAGGTGTGTTCCAAAGCAGACGTGTGTCAGAGCTGTCTGCGTTTCTGAGTAATATAGAAGAATGCAGACAGAAACAGGGTTTTAATGCTCTTTTACAGCCATGAATGGACAAACACCACCTCAACTCCGATCTTCTGCCCCTTAATTCAGCCATGCATCCTTGATAGTTAATAACTAATTTAAAATGTTTGGGATTTTTTTCCAGGTTCAGACCTGTAATTACTGTTAATTTGTCGGGTCGAGTGGGATTCAGAAATGATGACTGTAGGCTGGGGCATGGTTGGATCTGATTTTTTTGGGGGGCCCGAATGCAACTCTAATCCTCACCTATGTGGAGTTCTTAACTTGTAGTGTAGACTGGCTTTGATCAAGCTCCACAATCATTTACTACTGATGCTACTAAAATTACAAACCTGGTTGGTCCCTTAAAAGGAATCACTATCTGCTTTTCACAATCTTATTTGCATTCTCATTTCTTTGGACATTCGTCTTATCTTGCATGCTTTGAAGATTTTTTGAGGGTTTATGGTCATCCCCTCCACCAGGTGGAGGTGGCTAAATGCTACTCACCCTTAAACAAGGTCAAAAATCAATGGCAGAACATTCAATCTATTTCTGGTTGCAGCAAAGGAAATAAGCTGGGCGGAGAAGGTGCTAAGAGATAAATTATTAGTTTATTGTCTGAGTGGTTAAATGATCTCCTTACATTCATGAGGAAATGGAAAGTTTAGATGATGCTATTAATCTTGCCATTTGTTTGGACACTTGCATCATGGAAGGGGAACAAGAAAAGGATTACAAATCCTATACCAAGTTTATTTCCACGTTCAGTTCCTCCTCGGAGCTGCTTAAGCATGAGTCATCACTTTCTTATTTTCCACCATCAGAACTGGAGGCTGCACCAATGCAGTTGAGAAGAATTTGTCTTTCTTCTGAGGAGAGACAGTGACACATTCAGGACAATGTATATCAGCTGTGGTCAAGAATGACATTTCATCACTCATTGCTGCTTGGGTCCACCAGTAAGCCAGTACTAGTTGTACATCCCCCTGCTCTTCCTGGACCACAACTGTTGTTACTAACCATTATTATTAGTCAAGAACTGGTTGACCAGTTGCAAATTCCTCTGGTATCCCTATGTCTGTTGCTGCCCCAAAAGGACATGCATTAACAACAATCACCCACACAACTGAAAAAATAATTTTGTGATCTCTGGAAATCATCACACACACAGTGAGTTTTGAATGCTTTCCTCTCCTACTTATCATACAGTATGGTCCTTGGTTACCCATGTCTGAAAAAATAAAAATAAAAACATGAGCCCACAATAAATAAGACTGAAAAGAGCATATTGAGTCCAATGTATGGAGAATGAGAACCATGTGTGTTGTTTGTTACTTGTCTTTTACAAATGGTAGCATAATTTCCATTCACCAAGCATTCAGGGGCTCAATCTCATTTTTTTGTCTGTCATGCTCTGTTAGTATTTTTTTTTTCTGTTTGTCCATTCCTTCTAGCAAATCATTATCTGTCTCTTTTCCCTCACACGAACCAGGGTGAGAAGGAGAGTATGGTGCCCTTTCAGAGAGGATAACCAAATCCCCAGCAGAGATGCTTGAGCAAATGACCGTGGGAAATGCGTGTGCTTTGCAACGCAGTGATACTCGGTCTATGTGGAGAGGAAAGCATTTTCCAACTAAATCCCCTAGTCCTTGCCGGATGTTTACCCCTAGCACTGTATCGCTCCAGATCTAAAATCCTGACTATCCTCAAAACCCCATTACAGACGCTAATCTCCAGCAGTGTGGGCTTTACACTCTTTACTCCAGGAGGCATTATAGTTAGACTGAATAATTTAATTTCTAATATATGTTTTTCTTCTCCCGTCTTAATTTTGACCTTTCAGGAGGTGGCATGTATCACCAAATACTAAAAGGAAGAACAGTGCAAGTCAAACTATGGATGTCTTTAATCCGAATAAATATATCCTAAAAGAGAACCGGTTGGCATTCTTTCAAAAAACTTCCACCCACTTGCACTGTGGCAACTTGCATATTATTTTATTATTATAGGAGCTGTCTATATTAAATTGAATTGACATTGTTGAGGTTACTATATGTAGTTCTTTGTTTATACAGCCAAAGAGGAGCAAAGTAGGATAAAAAGGAGTGAATAATGGTCATACTGCAGCCTTGAAGCTACTCCTACAATCTCAGCCAGATGGAAATGGATGTTGCCTTTTTATATATAAAAATAAAATGGGACTAATGGAAAGACACTAAGTTGGTATGTGTGACAGAAAATTGCCATACAAACTTGCTGAAGAAAAAATAATGTTTGCAGATAAAAGGACACATATTTGTACCTCTGCAAAAACTGGAAAACAAATTCTAGCTGA
>JARVGQ010000672.1:25926625-25949047 GCA_031762355.1 Hypsolebias martinsi | reverse complement strand
CAAACACAAAAAAACTCAGAAAATAATGAAAATTTCTGAGAAATACTGCCGTTTCGGCCGATGACGTCACTGGGGGGAGGGGGGAGCGTGGATACGCGAAACGGCCGGTAACCAAGACAGCCGGAAACCGGGGACCATCTGTATATATTTTTTTCTGAACAGTGCATGTAAAATGGCTGATTAAAAAAAAAAAAACTGTAGTCTACCCCAAAGAGAGGCGTGTACTGGGCAGCTATGTGAGCGACTGGATGTGATGAAGCTAAATGTTTTGGTGGCATGAAACTCGTTAGTCCATCAAAAACAAAAAATCCATAAAGTATTCAAATAAAGTGTTCAAATCGTGTGAAAAAAAAGTAGCGGCTTATAGTCCAAAAATTACGGTAATTGTTTTTGGGTAGTTATCTTCTTAAATTTTGAAGAAATGCACAGCGAGTCCTCCCGTGCATGCTCCTACGTCTGCATATCGGCTTTTGAAATGAAGCTAATTTGACCGCCAAAGTGCATTTAAGGAAAAGTTAGACTGAGATACATCTTTGCTATAATTTCGAGCAAACAAATAATTACTTTTAAGTGTTAATCTATTAAATTCTTGTTAAAATCCTCCTGTGCATGCTTACGTGGCCGCCATTTGGCAGCCAATTGATTTTTGGCACAACACCGGCCCACTTTTTCCGGGTTATCAGCGGTGACTCGTAATAGATGTGACACATTTATGGGTCTTTCCACTTTATTAGATATTTTTTGACTGATGTGACTTATACGGTGGTGTGACGTGTACGGCAGAAAATACGGTACACCTACATTCTGTAAGGTGCATTTACTGAAAAGTGTAGTGGCTGCCAGTTATAACAGTGTCCAAATTCTCAGAAGTCAGTACTGAGAGATGGAAAATCCATTCAGGCACTTACTTGGGTGCAAAGACCTTCCACACCATTAGGTGTCTCCTGAGAATTGCAGCAGCGCAAACAGATGAAAAGACCTGTGAAGAAAGATGAGATACTGAGTGCTGTTTGATGCACTACTGAATCATATTTAATACAGAACATGATTCCAGGTAAAAGAAAAAAAAACTCACATTAGCTTAAAATAACAACCTAATATCATCTCATATTCTGCTTGGCTAAATCACGTTCTCCATTAGCAGGAAAAGAGGAAAACTGGTTCTACTTTATGAATCTGATCAAACTGAGTGACTGAAGACAAACCTGTGCTCCGACAATAAAGAGGTAGCGCGTTGAGAGTTGCAGAAGGGCAGAGCTGAACTGCTGAGGGTTTTCTCTCAGTCTCATTTCCATCACGGCATCCTCACCTTCCTCCCACCTTCTGCTCCCACGCACCTCACGCACTTCACGCACCAGAGGCCAAAACAGCAGTAATGGACAACTCACTGAAGACAAGGACAAATAAATTATCGGTATTGTACAAAACTATTTGATAGGCTTGTCACAAGAACAAATTTTGCTGGGCGATTAATTGCCTCAAAAAATATTGCGATAAACAATAATATTGTTTAAAATTTGATAATAATTTGTAGTTATTGTCAAATTTAAGAAGAAATATTTAATTTGTTTGCATGTAGTACTTTTTTTGACCACCAGATGGCAGTATAAGAGACCGAAGGATGGATAGTGAGGGAGCGAGCAGCGCGTCTTCTTTTTGCAAAGGAAAAACAACTTTTAACACGAAGGCACGGGTTTAAACCGTGAATTTTGGCGCCTCGACAAGACTGAGTTTTTTCCCCCCGAGGTCAGCCTGTTAGCTTAGCTGATTTTAACAATCCAAAAACACAATTTTGGAGGTTAAAATTGATTTTAAAGAGAAAAGAGAAATGGAGCACCTTGTCATCCAGCGTCTTCAGTAGAAAAAGAGAGATGAAGAAATGATAAAACGGATAAATGAAAATGAGGTTGATACTTTTCATTTATCATACGATTAATTGATTTATTGTTTACCACCACAAGCCTTCTATTTGATCATTTAAGCTTCTTTTCATGAAGGACTGAGTTTGTTAAAATAAGTACCTGCAAATAGGATGTGTGAAGCAAATGTGTTGAGGAGAACCAGTAGAGCAGGTAATACGGTGCCTGTATGCCCATCAGGGAATCCCACAAAGGCAGCACCCCACTGAATGGAGGGAAAGGTGGGCAGGTGACCAGTGGCATGGAAGAACTGAGTGACAGCTAGTGACCACACCACTACATGAGTCCAGGGCACATTAAAATCACCTGAGGGATGAAGTGAGGTGAGTAAGCAGCTTGTTTAAAACCATGAATAAAAAATATGTATTTGTGAACATCTCACCAGAGGGAGCTCCATGCACGTCACAGAGCGTTGTGGAAGAGGCATGAATGTGCAACAAAGCTCCCATTTCTAGCAGCAGCAAGAGAAAAGACAGAGCCATTCCCTCTGGGTGCAGCAGCAGCAGTCCTATTCCCAACATGCCACAGAACAGCAGCACGGGGGCGGAGTAGACTGTTCCCAGTCCGTAGGCCTCCACAGTGGGACGGCTGTCTGCCTCGGTGCCTCCACTGAGCTCCACGGCATCCAGGGAGCTGCGCATGCGCTGGTAGATCTGGGGGATCAGATGGCGCAGTTCGGCTTGGGGGCTGATGCCGGTGCTTGCTCTGTAACGGGGCAGGGAGAGGACCGAACTTCTGGAGGACGCCGCGGTCCTGCTCTTCACAAACACGGTGACGGGGTCTAGCCAGATCAGACCCAGCCCGAGTCCCAGAAGACAGAAGGCGGCTCGCGGGAGGGACAGCTGAGCCATTCGGATCAGCTCTGCCAGCTTCCTGAAGCTATCCTCCGAAGTGGCACTAACCGCCCAGTGCAGCGCCACGCACACGGACAGCAGTGGCAGAATCCAGCGGGCTGTGAACACAGTCCCACTTGAGGAGTTGAGATTACCGTAGTGGCACAGGCAGTGTCTCAACAGATACGTGCAAACGCCAAGAGAGATGACGGAGAGAACGTAGTACAGGTTCTTCAGCTGGTTGTCCAGCAACCGTGAAAGTGGCGAAAGGAACGGCGACGGCTGGCAGAGGCCCTGCTCCTCTCTGCAGCCGTGAAAGTAGAGGGAAAGGTACACACTGCCGAGAAGAACTCCAACGCAGGCGAGGAGAGTGTTGCTTTCTCTCCTCACTGTTGATGGGGACAAGGCTGGGGTAGGTAGCAGCCCAGCAGACTTCAGTGGGTTGAGGCTTTGTGGGAAAAGCAAATCTTTCCAGTTGAGCTGGATGGGGATATAGAGAACCAGTGAGAGGACTAGAAAAGTTACAACACGGCCTTCCGCAATCACGTAGCTATCGGAGAGCAGAGAGGCACACCGGATGAGTGGCACCACCAGAGGAGGGACGAGGAGATGGCGCAGGGTCAACCACCTGGAGAGCTTTGCGGCTTTAGCACCATTCTTTGACACGGCGGGGGCTTTGAGCCGACAAGCTCTCCAGAAGAAGGGAACCTCAGAGCTGAAGGCGCCAGCTGCCAGGCACCACGCTGCCTCAGCGTAGCCCCGTGTGAGCAGCTGAGCGGCCGCGGCACAAACTCCCACTGTGAGCGCCACAAGAACCGGCGCCCTCAGTCCTGAAGCGTTCTCCGTTATCAGCAGCAGGGAGAGCTCAGACATCACGAAACACATGAGGCAGGCAGACGCCAGGATGGCTAAACCTGCTGCCATCTTTAGTGGGTTAAATCGAGCCCAAGTAGCGCGGCAGGTGTCTCTGACAGAGGTGAGGTACGCCTGCAGCGAAGAGGCCAGGTGTAGGGAGGGCGCTCGACCCTCATTAACAGAGGTGAGGTACTCAGAGGAGAGACGGGCAAATTCCTCTTTCAGCTGTGAGAGGCTCTCTGGTGGGATATCTTTGGCCATGCCAGAGTACGTCTCCAGGAAACGGTTAACCTTCAGAAACAGACATCACATAAAAACAACCGCTTCAGGATATGTGAAGGAAATAATGCTGTCAGAGAGGAAAATGAAAACAGTGCTGATTAACCTCGTTTTTACTCCACACACTACCTGCTTTGCGTTGATCCACAGCGCCTCCAGCTGGCCGAGACCTCCAACTGCACCTTCTGTTTGCTCCTGCAGAGGGAACAGAGGCAGCAGGACCTGCCCCACGCTGCTGTATGGGATTGGGATCCCCAGCAACAGAGCCAGGGTGGGCACCAGGTCTGTCTGTGGAACCACATCCGGTTCGCTCTGTAAATGGAGCGGGATAAAACAAATGCCATGTTTCTGGTACCCAAAACTACAACGGTGCAGCAAATACTAAGAATTTCAGTTTAACTTCTGAATATCACATGGAAATCCTTTAAATATAATGTTCAAATATGTGTTGAATATTTTAAGACATAATGAAAATTCTACTTTGAATAGATTTCCCTGCATTTAAAGAAAAAGGCAAAGATGTTTCGAATTGACTTAGCTTTACGGAATAATTTGACACAAGAATAGATGTAATTATATAATAAAGGGTATAGTCAAACTTTAAACCCATGTCTTGCTCACTATATGATTTGATTATTTCCTGTTAAAACTGACTGAAGCTTCTATGCTCACCTCAGACGGGGGAGCTTGAAAGATAGGGGACGGACTGTAAAGGAAGAGAGCAGCATCGGTCTCCTTCTGACTTTCTCCTCCATGATCTCCATTGTCCGTCATCCCATGATCTCCCATCACCACCAAGAGGGTGTCATTCTGCAGACGGTCAATCACAGACCTGAACAAAGAGAACAAATGTGAACAGTTACTGGGATAATGTTTGAGAGTTCAGTAAAATCATTAGGTTCTCACTTTCACACCAGCTAGTATCTCTCTATATGCATCATGACTAGCAGTACTCCGCAAACTGAAGGTACAATGTGTGTAGCAGCTATACTTTTGACTGACCTGATGACACCATCCATCTGGGTGAGCTTGTCAGCCATAGCCGGGTGGTCGGGGCCAAACCTGTGACCACAGTGATCCACGCCAAGAAAATGTGCAAGCAGAACGTCCCAATCATCACCCACCACTTTGTAAATCAAGATAAACAGACACAGAAATGAATTAAGAGCAAACAAATATATGACATTAAATATGCACACAGTGCTTGTTGAGGTTAATCACATACTAGTTGTGTAAAGGTGCTGCAGGATCCCGTTATCCACAGTGTGCAGATCCTTGACATTGAACGAAGGGAAGGGCAGAGAGCGGTGGAACTTCTTAGGAAAGAGACTCTCCCAAGTGTCATCGCCCATGAACACCACCCGTTTGCCTGTGAGGGGGATTCAAGTTTCACAAGCACAATAAATATGTATTTTTTTAAAATTTAGCATACATGCATGACTAAAACAGATTTGCTCCAGAAAAAAAGTGTGATTCATCGTCTTAAAGCATTTGATCGCTTTCGAATGTGAAGCTCACCCGTTTGCCCAAACTGGTGGATGAGGTTGTCCTCCAAAATGGCACTGGATGCAAAGTTATTACCTACATCCACAAAGGTCGGCAAGGATCCGGTTGTGAAGCCCTTGATTCTCTGCATGGTGGTCGTAGGTGGGTCTGCTCGGAAGGGGTACAAGCGGCTTTGAAGAGGCTTGGATGAGACGTTCTCCTCCAGCACTGGCAGCTTGTTCTCATAGGGTCGTGGCGCCGTGTTGCCGGGGTCAAAGCGGGCGAAGTCAACCTTCAAGGCGTCGATGATGAGGACGACAGCCCTGCGGAACCGCGGCTGGCCACGGCAGAAATCCCCTGGCTCCTCTCCGGGATGCAACACGTCTCCGCACGTGCTGGTCCTGTTCACCTCCAGCCTCACCAGCAAGAAGCCGCCCAAGAAGAGGTAGATGCCCACAAAGTACACGGCGCACAACCAAAGGAGCAGGGACAGCACCGGCAGCCCCTTCATCCTAAACGAGCAGTGAGGGAACAAAACCACCCAGCGTCATTTTAATCTGTCACTGAGAACTAATATCAGTGACGTTAAGTGATGATAAACTCCACAGCTCACAGACACCATTAAGTCGAGTGTAGCGGCGAAAGGTGTTGAGTTAAACAGGTAAAACTAGCTAGCGTGAGGGACGCATAAAAGGTAAATATAATGTTGTTAGCAGGGCTAGCTCGCCTCGTTTCTGCCACTGACCTTGTAGCGGTTGAGTTTCCGTCCTCTCTGAGCCGGAGGACGAAAGTAAATGTGTGCGTTAATAACACAGGAGTGCAGGTGTCTCGTGTAAACAGAGAACGAAGTGCACGTTCACCTTCATTGGGACAGGTACAGTGAGGTTTCAGGTAGGAACTATAGCGTGCTGGTTGCGCGGCGGAAGTGCGCGGCGGACTGATTTTTCCATAACACCGGTTTCCGTCGATATTTTATGCCCTGAGTTACAGCTTTCAGGTAACTCATACTCGGATTTCGTTGAAGAAACAAACCTATTAGTGTAATACAGTTATAAAACACATTATTCAAATACGTTTATTGGGGACTAAAAAAAGGTTTTTAGTTTAAAAGTATTACAAAGCAGCTGTTTTTGCCTTGAAGGCAATGTAAAGGGAATTAAATAACTACGCAAAAAGCTGTGGAGCATTTAAAAAGGACCAAATTGTAATTACATGGAATTTAAGAATGTTTGTTTCTCGAATCGATTTTGTACCACACAATGCTCAGATGCATTTAAGCATCAGTGTCTGCAGTTCTGTACGTGTACTCTGTAATATGCAAGTGAATGCTAATATGCAGAGAATAGGATCTCAAATACGTACACCAATTGCAAAGCAATACTGTAATTTTAACTAGGTTAACAATCACGTGCACTTTTACTTTGTGTTGATAAAAAATATATAGGTTGCCACCAACTTCTCAGATATGTTGGCACACTTGGCATTTATACCAAATATTTTTTAAATAGGAAAAAATTTTATGCATTACATGTTGCTGTATGTGCATAAGATTTTCAGCTAACAGATTGAGCTACAAATTATATAATTTGTAATGAGCCACATTTAAAGTTAATCTGGCTTCACCTTAAACATTAGCTCCTTTCTTTTTCAAACTCATTAATTTTGTTAAAAGCTCAAGTGAAGGATTTATTTTTTTCTAAAACAGTTCAACATGGTAAACAGCAATTAATATTATCATTTTCATTTAAAACATAAACCAAATTATTTACCAAAAATGTACGAGACATGAACAGTTAAGAAACATCCAGTCAGATGTTAAATGGAGAATTTTTGAATCTGGTCTCAAATAACCTAAATAACAGTTATGTTACACATAAACTCAATAGTTTTGGAGCCAACTTTGAAGGGAAGAAAATAATAAAAAAGAAGAGTACACATCAAAGACAAATTTATAGATCAATAATTCTTTATGTTGAATGGTAATTTTTTTATGCTTCAGCAATATGGAGACAAACATAATGCATATATAAGAAGATGAATCAATGAGTGGACCAACATTTCCATCAGTCACAGGTATAAAACAATAAAACCTATAGGATGGTTTTAGGTTCCCAAACAAACTATAATCTAAAATAAAATAAACAACAGTCAGGGATAATCTTATAACAAAAGATGTGACATCCTACTGAGCAGGACATCAGACCACTTCAGAAAGTTTGTTTTTCCTGTTTGGTCTTTTCAAGAGAAGGTTTGTGAACACAGCTCACAACAAAACATTTAGACTTAATCTGGTTGTTTGTGTTTAATATTCTGACAGAGTTTTGTCAGTCCTTTGCTCTTCAGGGATTTCCGACTCTTTCCAAATCTCCTTTTTCTCCTCCACCACTTCTGGGGATGGTGCTGCGTTTGCCTTTGCCAGTGTACTGTAAATGGTCATAGCCTGACAAGGGAACAAGTTAAGATTAGTGTCATGACGACTTGCACTCAGTCCAGTTAATGCTGTGAAAATGATCAGATGCAGAAGTGCATGAACACAAACCTGTGCTACCATTCCACTAACATCACCAGTATTAGAGGGCAGAAGGACTGTGTTAGACTGTTTGGCCAGGTTGGAAAAGGCTGACACGTACTGTTCAGCAACGCTCAGTGAAGCAGCTGCATTTCCATTCTGTAAAATGCACAGGAAAACATTGTCAACATTAACCCCAAAATACCCATTTACACAGATTGATAACTGTTACTGGACAAAAAGAGAAAAACACATTTACTTGTTGAGTCAGAGCATCGGACAGCATGCAGATTGCCTTCGCCTTTGCCTCAGCTTTGGCCAAGACTGCTTGGGCTTCACCTAGAGAAAACATGGTAATCTATCAATGTTTATAAATCCTACACATGAGTTAGCTCACAAGTAAGAGATTAGTCCTCATAATACACCTACCAGCTGCTTTGTTGATCTGCTCTGCTTTTTCACCTTCTGAGGCCAGGATCTGAGCTTGTTTACGACCCTCAGCAACATTAATGGCTGCTTCTCTCGTCCCTTCAGACTCCAGCACAGTGGCTCTCTTTTTACGTTCAGCCTCCACCTTCACACAAATAAAAAACATGTTTTACCTGTGATTTAAACTACTCTACTTTCCCTAAAGTCTCAGAACTGAAGAGTACATTTTTCTAGACTACTTGAGTGACTGAAATCTGCATTCTACAAAGCTGTATTCTGTTTCTCACCTGCATCTGCATAGATTCTTTGACTCGAGGAGGAACATGAATATCTTTGATTTCGTACCGGAGGCAGCGGATACCCCATTCATCCGAAGCTTGGTTGATGGAGTGGACAATGTTGGAGTTGAGGGACTCTCTTTCCTTGGGACATACATAACACATAATTTCAACTTGCATGTACAAAAACAAAAGAATGTAAGACACGGCGGTAGTTTGTCTTTACCCGGAACACTTTGTCTAATGTCAGTTTGCCCAGTTCTGATCGCATAGTGGTCTGTGCCAACTGAGTGACTGCATACTCTGGATCTTCAACACCATAGCTGGCCTGGGGGAAGGGATAAAGGAGACGTTAAAAGCACTGATGTATTATGTTGGTAAGAGAAAAAGAATGTAATTAAACAGACTATTACTGGTATGCCAGCATACCTTAAAAGGATCTAGGATCCTTAAGTAAAGTACTCCATCAATCTGTAGTGTTACATTATCTGGAGAACAGTGAGGGGTAAAAGTGAAATAGTAATTAGATAAGATGTGAACAAAATTTGATTGTGCGTCTCAGACTGAGCAGTAAGTCTGTTTGCAAAGATAAACTGCCTTAAATTCCTTACGAGGATTAAACAAGCGATGGATTACTCACCTAGAGATACTGCAGACTGTTCTGGGACATCAATCACTATTTCTTTAAGACTTTGCACGTAACGAATTCTGTCAAGAACGGGTATGAGGAAGTTCAAACCCTAGAGGTAGTAAAACTGGTTAGTTCTTGCAGAACTGGTTTGACATTCCAATGTTACTTTAACCAGCACAATGTTCAACTAAAAAAAGAGGTATTTAAAATCTACAATAAGTAACACATTTGAACTACTGGACTTATGCATGTCCCAACAAACAAATGTTTATTTTCATTGTAGGCAAATTTGAAAAGGCTCATACTGGCTCCAAGATACGATGGAAACGACCCATCCTCTCCACCACCCAGGCTTCTTGTTGGGGTACAAACAGGACCAGAGTGTTCATGGGCAGACTGGAGGCCCATCTCTGCTGGGCCGGTGTCACCCACAGCTTTGGCGCAGTTCGCTGGGTTTGCTACAGAAACAAACGAATGAAACAGCTGAACAACTTAATACATTTTGGATAATCATAAGAAAATAAATTTAAGTCAAACAGCAGTTTAAAATACGAGCAACACATTCATTCATTCATTCAACCTTTATTTACACATGCTAGCCTCATTGAGCCACGGGGACAAATTTGCAAGAGGGACCTGTTCCAGACGGAATTCCAGACAACAAGAACAGTAAACAATAACAATAAACTAGAGTAAAAATGCAGTTAAAATAAGAGTAGTGTAGAAAATAATAAATCAGGGTGCCGCAAAACAAGGTGAAATACTAAAACAGCTTTTTTAGATTGTGTGGTTTGTCAAAAAAGGTTGCCAAACTTTTTTTCCCCCCTAAATAATAAGAAAATAATACTGATAAATTATAATACTATAATAATAATATATTCCAATTTCAAACAAAAAAAGGTCAGTACAGTATTTTAACTTTGTTTTAACAAGTAAATTATTAGGAAACAGACTAGATTTTTTTAAATTACTTGGAACAAAATGCTCTTGATCCAAATTAAAACTAATTATTTACTGTTGTATGCTGAATGACGCTCCACCCGCGGTCTGGATGGACAAGCTAACTACTAGCCGAGCAAACAGCTAGCTTACCTGCAAAATGGCCCCGCTCCTCCGACACAACGTTCGCAGCATTATTTTATAAATCAAATGTGCCAAAGTAAAAAAATATGCAGACTAGTTTACTGGACTTGATACGAACCACGAACTCACGAGAGTGACTCTCGTCAAAGACGAAATGCAAAGTTACATCAGTAGTGCGACGCTGAAAAACCTCCGCCGAAACGACAAACATCGTTGAACGATGGTTCCGCTAGAAATGTAACTACAGCTCAAGAGCTTGTTAGTTTTATACTGTAAATAAGCTCTGTTTAACACTTTTATAAACGATCTAAAATATATTGCTAATCATTTAGTTAATGAGACATACATTTTATGTAATATTTTACACATTTAAGTAACCTGTTTAATTATATGCGTGTGTACCCTGATGTTTCTGGACCGCCCTCTTTTTTGCCACTATTTATGGAAGTCAGGTACTGTACTTTAAAGTAAAATTGTTATTATGATTTTGTTTAAAACAAGTCTCTCTTGAAAATGAGTCCTCGTGAATAAATGAGACTAACCTGTATAAATAAAGGTTGAATGAAAATTGCACTCCACGACTGGATCTAGTGTATTGACATATTAGTTCCACAAGGTGGCGCTATTTGTCCGGTTTTCTTTTAAAATCAATTAAATCAAGTTTACTGGTCTTTGCAAAAGTAGTTTTAATAAGTTGAATGATGCCAGACATTACAGGTGTCACACATATGGAGATTTGCCATTTTAATGGTGTAATTACCTTATAAAAATTACAAATATTTAACAAATGGAATCCAAGGAAGAAAAAACAAATCACGAAAAAAAAAAAAAAAAAACTTTATAAGTTAAAGTCAAGCCAAAGTCAATTTTATTGTCAAAACTGCAGTATGTACAGGGCATACACATGATTGAAATCCCATTACTTTCAGACCCCTAGTGCAACAATAATCATTTAACATTTAATAAACATTAGCATAAAATAATAAGTATGATACTTTCCTAAATTGTAAGTATAGCAGTATAAATATAAAAAGTATTAAAATTATATTGTAGTAACTTGGTTTATTTTTATAATGTGAGTGCGTCACTTATCCTTTTTTTTTTTTTTTTTAATGCGCCTGCCGGTGATTGGTTGCACGTCTCAAACTGGCTCCGCCCTTAATCCGAAAGCGCTTCCCTCTGATTGGATGTCGCACACGCCAGTAACAAGTGTCTTCTCCGCCTTTGTTTCAGAGCTCTCCCGCTGTCGGTCAGTCTGGAAAACCTGTGATGGGAGTTTTAATAATGGCGTGGACGTGGTGGGGGGCTGCCTGTCGCTCTCTGCCCACGTCTGGTATCATTAAGACGCTTTTAAGCATCCAAACCAGATTTTATTAGAGCACTGCCAACAGTTTTAACGAGTTTTAATATGTTACTTCACTTTGTAAATCTCCGTTGAAAGCCAACAAACTGTGAAACTACTGGCTTGTTTGTGGAAGCGCTTTATCATGTCGTTATTATGTGTCAGAGGTAAGTTTTATTTATATATTTTTATATTGTTTAAACTTTTTTTTTTTAAATAAGCTAAACAAATACGGTTTTCTGGAGTCATCTGCTCAAAACAAGAGAAGGCATTATTCCCATGGCGGAGTGATCTGAATCAAAGTGAGTTGTAGGATCTACCTGACGAGGATTCACGTATTTTACTGGACAAACTAGTTCCAAGAGATTAAATAATCTGCTCACAGGTTGCTTTTCTAATTTGGATAGCAATTTTATTTTCCCCGTGCACACATCATACCAGCTGTTTGTGGTTTATACTGTTTACTTTGGCATATGACAGAAATATGTAGAAATACCAGCTTGATATACAGTACTGTATTATGATTCCACTGAAGAGCTACTTGTAGGAAAGCCTAACATTAACTGGTAGCTATTGTAAAACAATTAACAGATGTGTTTCCCATATATATATATACAGTATATAATACAGCATATATATATCCTTGTTTTTTAATAATAAAAAAAATATAAACAAAGATTGCAACCCCCTTTATTGAGCTTTTGCAATGAAAGTGTTTCTTTAAAAAAAGTTTTAATCAGTTTAACAACAGTTAAAATAAATGAAAGTGACTGCTTGTTTTGTCTTCTTGTGCAGCTGGGGGTAAACAAAATGGGTGGGAGCAGTTTAGCATCACTTGCAACAGCAAAGCACATTATGTAATATCTAGTTTTCTGGAAAAAAAAAAAAAAAAAAACACTGATTTGGTCAAACTTTTTTTTTTTTTAATGAGGGGGGGGGGAAAGAAAAAAGCAAAGTCATTCATTCATTCAACCTTTATTTATACAGGCTAGCCTCGTTGAGCCACGGGGACTCATTTACAAGAGGGACCTGTCTCACTCACACCTAGGGTCAATTTAGAGTTATCATTCAGCCTAACATGCATGTTTTTGGATAAGCTGCAAGTTCAAAACAAACAGGCCAGGTCTGCCCCACCAAACTGATTAAAAAAAAATACTGTAATGTATTTTTCGGACTATAAGGCACACCGGATTATAAGGTGCATTAAGCGAAACAAAATAGTCAAATAAGTCAAACTTTATTCAACTCATTCACAATAACTCTACATTGTTCAGTTGTAACACATAAAATACTAAACAAAACCACACATTTTTGAGCACTGTGTACCACATAAAATCAGTTTGAGTTCAGCAAATACAACCAGAAATAATACATAAGGTGCACCGGATTATAAGGCTCACTAGCTATGTTTACATAGACATAAGAAATCAGATTAAACAGCCATTCGGAATAAAAACGCATCATGTAAATGCCCAATTCGGATTATTCTTTGTTGATTCCGCTCAATCGGAAATAATTTCTAATCAGAAAGAGACAGGTGGTTTACGTTGATTCATAATTCGAACGGCGTGCATGTAAACACTTAACCTGTTCATTTTTTTCAGATCGTAAAAAACTGACCTGACTGTGCATGTGCGACCTATGTCATTTCTGCCTGGCTAACGCTAATAATATTAGCATGTCGGGTAGTGCTGGGCAATAATTCGATATCAATATAGCTCACGATATACTTTTATTCCATAATGATTATATGAGTTTTAAGCACATTTTCGATAGTTCGATAGGATTACAGCGTTTCACTGACGCTTTTCTTTTTCTGTTCAAGTTGAAGCGGCAGCTTCAGTTTCAATCTGGACAGAAAAAGCTGTGAAACAACTACGTAAGTGCGTGGTGACGTAGATGTTACGCAGAGCTCGAGTCCAGAAGGCGTTAGCGGCAGCAGGCTAAGCTAATTTCCAACTCGTTGAGTTTTTGCTTCAAAACGAGTTCCCATGACCGTCAGAATGCGAACAAGGTTTCACAAGCGAAGAGAAAGAAGACAACATAATTGATAAGAAAGAAAAGACTAATTCACCAGTGTAGAAGTGGTTCGGCTTTCTAAGATCTGATAAACTGCAGGTTTCTTTATGCTGTACAATGTAATGGGGTTGTTCTAACTAGCGGTAGGAACATCTAACTTGTTTCATCTGAACAGTTTCCAGTCGAGAGAATATGCTGAAAGTCAGAAGATGAAGCACAATAAAGTTTGAGCCAACATGTCCCTGAAACTAACACCCCCAGCACTGCATGTTTTTTCATTCATTCATTCATTTATTCATTCATTCATTTATTCATTCATTCATTTAAAATCAAACAATCAGAAAGAAAAAAAAAAACACTGAATGAAAAGGGGCAGAAAGAATTAATAATTCTTATATCTGCCCCTTATTTATAAAATACAAAATAACTACAAACAACAACCTTCACTTGAACAACCTCCAAACTGGGGGGAAAAAAAAAAAAAAAAAACTTCAGGTATCCTTCACCTGGCACTATACCTTCCCAACAACTTTAACTTAATCATCTTTTTAAACATATAAATAGTTGTAGAAATGTTTATGGTGATGTCAAGGCAATTCCACAGTCCTGTTCCCTGAATTACAACTCAGCTCCTTCAAACTAGTTCTAAATGAAGGTTTTAAAACATTTTCATTCTCTTAAGGTTATAATGACTCTCTTTTTTTTTTTTTTTAAACAAATTTTAATTGAATATTTGGGGGTAATGTATTTATTTATTTATTTATTTATTTATTTATTTATTTTTTTTAAATACTATATTCAACCAAATCATAATTTATTTTAAATATAATTTCAACTGATGAAATAATGTTTGTTGGGTGACCATAGCACTTCCTACTAATAATTCTTATAGCTCTTTTTTTGTAAAATGAAAATAGGGCTTGTAATTGTTTTTCATGCTTTTCCCCAAACTTCAATACAATAGATAAAATATGGAACAACTATTACATTATACAATATATACAAAGTTTTGTCATTCAAAAACTCTTTTACTTTATACAGTAATGCAACTGATTTTGCTATTTTTATTCTTGAGTAATTTAGATAAGATTTCCATGTCAGCTTCTCATCAATAATGACACCCAAAAATGTATTTCATTAACTATTAAGTTCATTGCTGTCAATTTTAAAGTTGTTGTTTAAAGTTAAAACTATTAATATTGACAAAGTTGAGAATTTTGTTTATTTGACGGGAATTAAAATTTTTTGAAAGCTAAATACAAATAAAAGGTAAACGTTAATTTATTTGTATGGTTTGTAGTTTTTCTGAGGCTTTCATATTGTCGATATCAATATTTAATTATATTGATATCGACCGAAATTAAGAAATATATTGTGATAAAAGTTTTGGCCATATTGTTCAGCCCTAATGTTGGAGAAGCAAAACTTGTCGGTGAGTGACACATTTCTACTAAAAATTTTGAAAGAACTCAAAATGATCTGTGTTACCTGTTGCTCATGGAGTGCAGGAACGTCTCCACCGTCATTCAAACCTGTCACTGGTCCATTTCGGGCGCTCCGGTTTGTTTACTTTCATCCCGGAAGTAAACCGTAAGTAGAACTTGCTCTTTTGTGTTTTTTTTTAATGAGTTTTCCACTCTGCGCATGTCAGGAAAAAAAGCCTGCTGTATATAAACGCTCGTCGTAAACAGATTTTGCCCATGTAAACGATACATTTGAATTATTTAATCTGAAAATATTTCCACCCAGTCAAAGAATTTTGCACATGTAAACATAGCTACTGTTGATTTTTGAGAAAAGTAAAGGATTTTAAGTGTGCCTTATAGTCCAAAAAATACGGTAATCTTTAGCAGTACCGAAACTATTTCACCATATTGCCATTAGGCATCTAACGGGCACCATATTGTTGAACTGTTTTTATTTAAGAAAATCTTGGACATATCTACATAACTGTCTTAATTTGTTAAAAGAAAAAGAGCCATTTCCATATTTCACCACCAGCTCGTTCGCTCACTTTTAATAGAACAATGTCTTATTTACCAAGGAAGTAGAACTTTAATTCATACATATCAAAACCATATTTGTTACACTGGTTGGAGAAAAAAAAAGCTAATTGTTGCCAACAACTGTCAGGTGTCTCTGGTTGTCTGATTACAGTCTGGTGTCTTTCTGTAGAAATGGCCTCTCACAGGTCAGGAATAAAATGCCACTGAGCATTTGGGTCAAAGTGAGCTTTTGTTGAGTTGAGAACTTGAGATTACTGTTGGCTTCATTTTAACACAGTGTTTAACGTCATTTCTGAAAGAATGGCTTTTAGCTTTCTTGCTGAGATCTTCCCTTTTACCCCCGCCTTTAAAAATCATGCAAGCGAAGGAAACCATGTTAAATGAGTCAGTCTAAATCTCCAAAGCCTGTCTGAAAACGAACATTTGTTGACAGACAGGGTTTATGTTTGATCATCACTCGTCATTTGGATGTTAAAAATGCCACATGATGTTTTGAATCTCCTCGTACTTTCTGTGCCAGGCTTGTATGAATGAATTAAAGTTCTCCGTTCAGCTCTTGTTTGGAATTTGAAGAAAACAATTGCTCCGTGTCACAAGAACTTTGAGCCTCGTGGCATTTAACAAACTTCATATAATACTGTTCAAACATTGTTTAAATCCCTCCACAACGTGATTGCACAGCCCTGCAAATATTTACTGTCATGGTCTTAAGTTTCTTTAACACTCTCGTAAATGTCTCCAGGTCACTGCTGCTTTTTTGCAGCTCTCGTCTCATGCAGTTATGGAAATCAGAAAACCTCTGATCCCAACCTATGAACTTCCCTTTAATGTGAATTTCATTTTTTAGGAGGTTAATCAGAAGCGCTTGGCTATTTATAGTGCTGTCAGATAGATTTTTGTCTGACTTAATAGGTTTCTGAACAGAAATGGCTTGGAAAGGCCAGGTATAATAAAAGCTAACCTAAAAGCCAAAGAAGACTGACTACCATTAAAACTTGCAACATGATGATTATAAAATGATTACATTTCATACTTTTGTATTCATTAGGGAAGAGGAAAGAGTGTGAGTAACCTGCATCAGTGATTTATTATTGGCTGCCTGCAAAAGGCAATGGTAATCAATAATGTTTTTGCCTCTGCATGTGTATGTGTATGTTACCAACTTATCTTTGATAGCATTAAGGCTTCCTCGAAATATACCCTATGATTGCTGCGAGTATAGCTTGGCTTGTTGCTTTGGTGTGCATATAATTTTAAGTAGTGCATAGGCCTGTCACGATAAACAATAAATCAATTAAGCGCATGATAAATGAAAATTATCAACCTCATTGTCTATCGTTTATTTGTCTCTCTCTACTATCTATACACTGGATGACAAAAGGCTCAACTCCGGTGATCTTCACTGCCCCGTCCCTTTCTCTTTTCTCTTTAAAATCTGTTTTAACAATCCAAAATTGCGTTATGGGATTGTTAAAAGCAGCTAAGCTGAGAAGCTAAAGTACGAGCTAAGCTAACAGGCCGACCTCGGAGAAAAAAACCTCTGTCTTGTCAAAGCTCCAAAATTCATGATTGAAACACGTGTCTTCATGTAAGAAGTCGTCTTTTTTTCTGCAAAAAGAAGCTGAGAATTTGTTTATATATTTTTTTTAATTATTATTAAAAGCTTTGTGTGAAAAATGCAATGCTAAAGAGCTCAAACCACATCCAGCGTCTGCCATTTTGAGAACCAAACAAAATAAAGAGAGACAACCCACGTCACATCAATGGGCCTCCCTCCCATTTTTCTTAAAGAGACACGCTACTCGCTCCCTCATTATCCATCCTTCGGTTCAAACAGTTTTATACTGCCATCCGGTGGTCAAAAAAGGTACCAAGCTCAAAATAAATTAACCAACGTTTCTTCTTAAATTTGACAACAATTACTAATTATTGTTGAATTTTAAACAATATTAATGTTTATTGCAATAATTTCTGAGAAAATTAATGGCCCAGCAAAATTTGTTACTGACGGGCCTGGGAGTGGAAGACAATCTTATTTGCCATCTTGGCCAACTTTCTTTTTTGTAATGGAATATTGTTACACCGCCCCCACCCCCCCCTGCCAAGACCAAGTCTTTTTATTGCATTCTCAGATGGAACCTGCAGTAATGTACAGTATAAGCTAGTGATACTCGTAAATAAATAGTGACATGTTCATGTTTGATAGTATTGGTTCATGCGATTTACAAGAATGACCTCATTACAGACGTAATTGTTTATTTATTTAGGCTATAAAAATGAGCAAGTTGGTGTCAGTATATACTGACATCTTGTCATGGCACAAACAAGTTACATTGTCTGAATAATTGTTTTCAAGTCTTCAGGGAGACAATTCTAAAGACATGAACCACGGCATTATAAAAACCTCTTAAAGTCTGCCAGGGTTCTCACTTTTGGACTATTTAAAAGCATTCATGAAGATATGAGGAGATTCACAGAATAAGAACAACATGGATCATTGTTTCCCCTCGGTCACTTGGGTGGGTTGTGGGTGAAGGACATTTTGACTGATAAATAAATTAATCAGAGACCACTGAGATTTGTATAAATTCAAGTTGGTTGTCCCAGGACAAAAACATTTCACTGCACTGCTATAATCTCAGCCCTTAAGTTTACTTGTTAAAACTTGAACAGTTTCTCCTTTTTACATGAACCCAACCAGGACCCCTTTCCCTAAACCTAACCCCCTGACCTCTGACCCTAAACCAAGCCCAACACCAAACCCTACCCAGTACCCCTTTCCCTAAACCTAACCCTCTGACCTTTGTCTTTAAATCAAACCCTGACCGACCATACCCACATCCTTTGACCCTAAACTTAACCCTGACTGTCAAGCCTAAACTCGAACCCTGAAAGCAGGGGAGCCGGCGCAGTGATGGACTGTGGATTGAAAGTAGTTTGGGTTGGGTTGTCAAGAATGATAATCTTTAGGCTTTTCTTTTTTACTTCTCAGGATGTGACAGCATTTAACATGGGTCACATACTCTGCCATTAATATGTTCACAGTCCAGGACATTGCAAAATCAGTAGCTATAGGCAGAGGCCATGCTGGTCTAAATGTGATGGAGCTGCTGCAGGATGGTTGAATGTATCCAACAACAGTTTAGTGGAATTATGAAAAAAAGCAGAGAGAGAGTGAGAGAGAAGGATTGCTGAGAGATTGCATGAGTAATCTCCTGCCCATCTGTTGCTCTCTTTCTCTTCAATCCAAAGGCCACACAAGTGGAAGTAGAACCCCACAGCGGTAGCTGTAGATCCTGTTGACACTTCCTGTTCAGACCTCTCTTTTCACAGATCACATTTTGTTTGGAAAGATTTTTTTTTATCAGTTTTCTGTCAGAATTTGAAGAGTGCTGATTTACCCATATTGACATTTTACTTTATCTTAGTGATTTAGACGTATATATATATATTATGAATTTTATGCATATTAACTGAAAATTAACCATACGTTCAGTGTTTTTAAAACCTCCCAAGTTACTACACAATTAGCTAATGACCTGAGATTAAAAATGCCCTTCTTGTTTTATATTTAAGGGGTGACTGTGGCTGAGTGGTTAGAGCAATTGTCCTATAATGCAAGAGTTGTGGGGTTGATTCCACCAACAGTCACATGCGGAAGTGTCCCTGGGCAAGACACTGAACCCCTCATTGCCTCTGGAGTGTGTCCCATTGGTGTATGAATATGATAAAGCACTGATTATTCTTTGTATAGCTCTAGTAGAGTGCTGTATGAATGGGTAAATGAGGGCACAGAATGCAGTGTAAAACGCTTTGAGTATCTCGTAAGATGAAAGGTGCTGTATAAGTACAGTCCATTTACCATTTACTTATAGGTGCTGATGTGAATAATGTACTTCAGTATTGTTTTGTTTCACCTTTCCTAAAATATATATTTACTGTCACCATGATTTCATCAGTTCTTTGGCATTTCAACCTATATTAACAAACAGAATCGTTCCAGACACAGTGCCTACCTTACCATTATCCAAGGAGGGCACTCCGCCCTGTCAACAGTCATTCATTCAACCTTTATTCTTACAGGTTAGTTCCCATTGAGCCTCGAGGACTCATTTACAAAAGAGACCTATTACATATAGACTTACAAAGTAGATTAGGAAAAGAGAACACAAGAGGGTGGAGGAGGTAAAAACAATCATATCTCACACCGTGTCCTGGCCGGGGCACAGTGCGAAAGCTGCAAAAAAGGACCTTGCAACATAAACAGCAACATAAAATTACATAACACATTTATACATGAGGAGGCCAACAAAGGCGTAGAATTGTCCGTGGACACTGCCATAAAGTTCCATAGTTCTGATGAGATGGTACAGTGTCTATCAGCGGCTCAGTTCTGATAAGGCCCACAGATGTCCATGGGAGAGGGGGGTAGGAAGAGGGGAGGAACAGAACCAAGCACCATGCCTACCCTGTTGACAACCACCGGCATTAGTAACGTAGCACTCTGCTTCCGCCAACTGCCAGCACAGTACCTATTTTACCCATGGGGCGGCTGTGGCTGAGTAGTTAGACCAATTATCCTCCAGTGCAAGATTTGGGGGTTTGATTCCAGCAGCAGTCACATGCTGAAGTGTCCCTGGGCAAGACACTGGACCCCTCATTGCCTCCGATGTGTGTCCCATCAGTGTATGAATGTGATAAAGCTCTGATTAATCTTTGGATAGCTCTAATAGTGTTGTATGAATGGGTAAATGAGGGCACAGATTGCAGTGTAAAGCACTTTGAGTATCTTGATAAGATAGAAGGGCGCTATATGAGTACAGTCCTTTTAGCATGTTCCATTTTTCACAACATTATTCACTTAGTCAAAATACTTCCACGTAGTTGTTTATTTTTGTGTCCCACTAATCTTTTTTTTTTTAATGTTCTAATATTTTTCAGTGTAATGAAATAGTAGATCAATAAATGATGAAACAAAATGACTTTCTGGATGCAGCAAACATGTTCTAGCAATGTCCCTCTACAGTACAAGTAGTGTGCGTGGTTTATACTGGGGTGTGCGCTATTGATCAGAAAGTACAGTAATTTGCAAGTTCACAATGTGCAAACGATGTATTATGCGATTGAAAAATGTAGACATAAAATGTATATGGGAAAAGGTCAAAACATCTGTGGTTTTTTTTTTTTTTTTTTTTTTTTCACTTTTATCCATTGTTACTTGAACACATGCTTTGAGACGATCAAAGGTGCAGCACAGGTTGAACAACTAGGATATAAAGTTAGAGAGGCCAGACAGATGGTTTGGACGTGCATGTTAGAAACTCAGCTTCCAGGAAATAGACCAAGAGAAAGGCGAAGAGATAAAGAGGACATAGTTGGAGTGAGGACAGAGGACTGGGGAGGATGACTTGCTGTGGCGACCCCTAAAGATGCAACCGCCGAATCAAGAAGACTTGAAGACTCACATTTTGAGAGTTCAGAAGCAGATTAGCTACCATATTCAAATAATACGTTTTTTGGCCTTTAAAGCGCCAAACGTAAACAGATAAGCATCTTTTTCCATCACAATGACACCTTGGTTTATTCCACTCATGGTCATTCAGCGCTCCAGTTAAACAACACGATGCAAATTAGACCTTAAGGTCACTGTGCCAGCTCATTTACTTTAGTGGAAAGCACCAAAAATCTGTTCAATACTCCACCACACGTTTCCGCTCCACTTTAAGCTACAGGAAGTACTGGACATGATAAGTCACTTATTTTTTTCCCTACTGATTTGATCATGTTTTTTTTTCCCCTCATTATCTTAAGCTTTCAGTTGTTTTCACTTTTTAAAATGTCCATTTGTGGTGAGAAAGTGTTTGTTTTAAATGCAGGTACTTGTGTGAAAGGAAGAGTGCAAAGGGGGTGCAAACTTCCTCTCAACTAGTTAAATGTGCTCACATAGAGGGCAGAGGATGTTGGGTAAAAATATGAAAGCACCATTTTTTGCCTCTGTGATCTTGTTGTGCCCATCTGGCTTAACAGGCTTCAGAGATTTATTATTACGCCTGAACACAACCCTGCCACAGCAATCACAGCTAATCCCTTCCAAAGCACTTTGCAATCCCATAAACTGTATTGTATGGATCCATCAGGAGGCTAAAAATGAATAAATAAACCCAAATGTAGCAGCATTTTTTATTATTATCATTATTTTTTTTTTTACTTTGTCATTTTAAGAGGTTGCATTAAATAGTTTCAGTGTTTTGGTGTACGTTGTGCTACTGTACCCATCTGCCTCAGTTGTTCTATTGTTTGAAAATTGTTTACCAGCTGTTGTTTTGAGTTGCATCTGTTGCAGCTTATGCGTCATGATTATGCTGAAGTTGGTATTTTGCAAGTGAATAAAGGAGAGCATGGTTCCCCCAGAAGTACAAAAAAAAAAAAGAAGGAAAAAAGTGTTATACTGTATTTCACAAAATGTATCCCTCATTATAATACTCAGTGTTGTACATTAACAAATCGTGGGGAGTACTTGTTCAGATGTTTTAGTTAGCTAGTTTGTTTGTTTTTTAAAATGTATGGCTTCCAGCTCTGTAGTTTAGGGGTTTATTGCTTGAAAATAAATACTAGGCATATCTTTGAAATTAAATCTGATTTATTAGCTATTTCAAAAAAAAAGTAAGTAAAAATTAGGAGGAACTCTCCAGTGCTGAAATATTTTAAATGGTACAGGTGGTCCTCGACCTACGAACGGGTTCCGGACCTAAGA
>JARVGQ010000672.1:25886876-25903168 GCA_031762355.1 Hypsolebias martinsi | reverse complement strand
GATTCTTGACCTGCCATTGTGTATCTGTTCCTACCAAACCCAGCCGGTCGAAGCAGATGGCCGCTTGTCCTGAGCCTCGTTCTGCTAAAGGTTTCTTCCTCATGAGGGAGTTTTTCCTTTCCACTGTCGCCTTCTTGCTTGCTCAAGATGAGAGTTCTGTGATAGTTAAACTCAAAGCAGTCTGCTCCACAGAAATAGAATAGAATAGAATAGAATGTTAAAAAATATTGCAGTATAATGTTATTATCTTACTTTTTATATGTATGAATATTTATTTTCTGTGCCCTGAGGTGACTTCTGTTGTGACTTGGTGCTATATAAATAAACTGAATTGAATTGGAATTGCAAAATTTCTTATAGAGCAGTATTCATCTCCCAAGCAATGGACACCATTGGAAAAAAAACATACTATAATTAAAAAAAAAATGGACGTTTAGTCAGTTCAACTGTATCTTATCATATTTAATACAATGAATATGCTTTTATCTTTAGACTATTTTTTTTACGTTTGCACTCAGCAGGTTCTGAAAATGAAACAAACATAAATATGTCATGTTAGCCGGAGAGAACACTGTCTGAAATGTTTGTTTTGTGATTTATTTTTTTTACACCAGACATTCCAGAGGATGAGGCACAGTACTGGACTGGCAAGCTGGAACGTATCAACATGGGAATCCATGATGAGGTACGGCACATTTTATTAACTAATAATTTGTTTTTTGCCTTTTTTTAATATAGGCATGACTGTACAATCAGTTTTCCCCATTTCAGTAATTAGATAGCCAATTTAAATTACTACTAGCAACAAAGAATTATTACTACATATACTTGCATAATTTTGATCCGTGCTGATTTATTTTCTTTGCAGTATCCTATTCAAGAAGATGAGCAGAAGGACTCGCTGCCATTTGCAGCCTCCCAGTGCTGTGAGTTTCTTCCCCTTCTGGACTTATCGCACCCTCTAGATGGAGCCAAAGCATCACCTTTTTCGCTTTCAGTCTTATTAGTCCTGCTTCATACTGTATTTATACTGATATCACTGTTTAAACCAAAGGATTGTAAATTCCCAATTTAGTCTGTTCATAATGCTACGGCCTAACTGAGACTCCTGTGTTTTTGTATTGTGAAGTTTATTAGAACTGCTTGTGGTTTTCTCATTCTCACATTTTTTCAACACAAGGGCAATTTTTGTTTGCACAAACCCTGCCTCCTTGTGACTTACCTCTCTTTCTCACTTGTAATATTTGCACTTTCGCCAGGCAACTATTTCGGATGGGCCAACCCAATGAGTATGTAACATACTTTAATGGAACTCTCTCCCTGGCCAACCCTTATTTCTTTGTTTGCATGTTGTAATAATAATACCCAGTAAAATGCCATATGAATGATTTATATGCATTTTACTCTCACTGCCTGTTTCAATTAACTTTTTTTTTACTTGCTGCTTTCTATGACGTCCTTTGGCCCTTTCTTTCCCTAATGTGTTCCTTTTCTTTTTAAATCCGCTCTGTTTTTATAACATGAGTGGTTTAGCGCACCTACCTGAAAAACAAGTCAGGCCACCTAAAATTAACCAGAAAATTGGGGATTTTTTTTTTTTAATGCAAAATGGGCCTTTGGCACTGTGCAAACAATATTAATTCAGTATCCAGTGATGCAACCTAAGTGTTTTTTGTAGAAACAAATTGAATTGAATTATATTTTGTTTGTTTGTTTGTTTGTTTATTCAGTGTGTTTCATGTGGAATGCTGAGAATATACTGTATGTTGTCACAGCCACGTCCCATTACAGAGACAATTTCTGCTTAGGATCTCTGAAACTTCTGCAGTCATACAAGGGCACTGGGGCATATTTGCTCATATATTTGCAGCCTTTAATTAAAAACGGAGCTGTACCAGAGACTGGTATATTTATGCTAGGCTCCCACTGTGTTTACTTTGATCAAATCATCTGCAAATCAAACAACGTGGCCACCTGGTAACGCTGCATTTCTACACTGACCTAGCTGAATGCTTTTTCCACTCTCTTTTTCTGATGTTGTAATTCAGACGTGTCAGTTCATCCTGTCGTACAACAACTGTCACGTTTTACAATTTTATGTAACCGTTTTGGTTGTTTGTTTAAAATCTTGTGACAATTTTGAATAAGAGATATGAAAATGCAAAAAAATATGGCAGTTTTAGGATTGTCTTGTAAATCGGTTTCCAAACAAATGTGCACACTGATTAAAAAAAAAGAAATATATTTGTGTGCTCAAGACTTAATTTGCTCCATACTTGCTGATGGAAAGTGAAATTCATAATGATGGTCTTTTAAGATACAGTAGTCCCTCGTTTATCGCGGGGGATCCGTACCCTGAAGACCCGCGATAAGTGAAAAACCACCAAGTAGGAATAAGTAGTACAAGTAGTAGAAGTTTATCATATTTATATATTAAACCCTTCCCACACTCTTGCAATGTTCTAAACAATGTCTCTAAACGCTCTAAAGGAGCACAAGATGTCATGATTTCAGCTCCCTGCCTCCTCTGCTCTTGGCCACCTGCAAAAATGCTCTTGGCCACACCCACTTCACTGTTAGCTGCAGCAAGAAGTTTATCCTATAGCAGTAAGGGCTGCACAACGCTGCAGGAGGAAGCTTTTTCTGCAGCTCTGGGGTGCTAAATAATTTAAAATAATTTGTTTTACATAAAAATTTCATGCTGATCGTGCAGCTCAGCCTTCAGTCAGCCAATTGTGTGTTGTGTCCAATCTTATTTTGAAAAACCGTGATAGAGTAAGTCAGCGATAAATGAACTGCAAAGTAGCGAGGGACTATTGTATTCCTGTCATAGAATCTTATTCAGCATCTCTTCCTGTTGCAGCACTGGATGACCAGGACAGTGCTGTGGATGATCGGGACAGTGATTACCGCAGTGAGACAAGTAACAGTTTGCCTCCCCGTTACCACACCACAGCTCAGCCCAACTCATCCATGCACCAGTACCCCATTGGGCCTCGGTCACATCACCTCTCAGACTGCTGCACAGATTCCGTCAACAGTTTCGATCTAAACTACAAGGACCAGAGAGGAAGCAGGTAGACAAAGTACAGCCAGAGGAATTTCTAACATTAGGCTAAAACATATTTAATACTATAATGATCACCAGTGCTATGATTGTTTCCTTTAGTCCTGTGACTTTGTTGTTTTAATCACACTTGCTGATAGTTTGATGGGCTTTAATTTTGGTTTCATTTCATAGAAATCCCTCTGTGACACATCCTAAGAGAAGTTCAGTGACAAACTTCTCTCTGAGGATTAAAAACTTGATGGAATGCTGTATGGCAGTTAGATTATTTGGTATAATCACCTACATAAAAACTGAATGTTGAGGTGTTAAATTTGAAAGCACTAATTATTATCTAATCTAATCAGTCAAATTATTGAGGTTCATGACAACATCCAGTAGTAACAGACACGTTTTGACCATATGCAAATACATTTTAGTCATCCGTGTAACTAAAATGTCTAACAAGTTGTCTTTTGTATTGCTTTGTCTTAAGGCTAGCTTAGTTTTTATAGAGCATTATAATTAAATTAGTTATTGAGTTGTGTCATTTCAACCTGCTAGATAATTATTGCTAATCTTGTTTGGGAAAGTTGTTTTGTTGTTGCAAAATGGAATGGCTGAATAGCATTTTACTTTTTGACACTTGCATGATACTGTTCCTGTCTTAATGTCTGTTTTTGATCACAATGCTTAACTTGTTTTCTTTGCAATGTTTTCTTTTTTCTTTGCTTTTCTCCTGCCCTTTTATCCATTCCCATACCCTTGTTAAACCTATGCATTTACCTAATAAGATCCATAAATCAGAAAGGAAGAATTAGAATTATACCTGTAGATTCTGGCATGGGAGTTGAAGATTGGGAAAGCAAATACAAAGGGCGAGGAAATCCTCAGCCGAGTGACTTTATAGATGATGAAGAAGACAACATGATCTTTCGAATGAGAAAGCACTACCCGGCGCTTTCAAGCCCACCAACCAGTCAAACAAAGATGCACAGTGGTTCTCATCCTGCCACCTACCCCGAAGGTTATGAGACTATTGATAGACGACGAAAGACAAAGATCATGGACCCAGGAGGCCTTTCTAGAAAAGAGACAAAAAAAGAAAGTGAAGAAACTTCCCAGCATGACTTTTCACTCTTCCATGAAAAAAGGGGTCATGTGTTAATCCGTCACGTACCAGAGATGCTGGAAGAAGAGTGTATGACATCTGGCCTCAGGCCATACAAGGATGAACTTCTGTATAAAACAAGGATGTGGGCTAAAAATGATCTGGACAACACTTTAAAGAATTATGTGGCATCCAAAAATGACCAATGTGGAATGAGAGTACAGTTTGATTTTAAATTGGAGAACAGTCAAGAATCAAAGTACTCTCCAGGAGAGAAAGATCTTGATGCCTTTATGTCAGAGGACTGTTACTTAGAAAATGAAAGACATTACAAAGAACAACGTTCTTCCTTGGATGAAGGCCACATAGAATATTCTCAGAGCCTTCATGAAAATAAGTGTGCAAAGTCAAAATGTGGCGGATGGATTTCAGATGCAATGCTTTCCCCTGTAGAAGAGCCAAGTGATGAATATGTGGACACAATGGATGAGTTACAGTGTCTAGTTGAAACAGTTTCTGAATATCTTGCTGAAAAAGAAGAGGAAATTAGCAAGTATGGTTCCCTTCCTAAGTCAAGCAAATCAAGACTGTCTTCTCAGGGTAGTAATAGAACGGATTCCTTTGGAGGGGAACCAGTTAGTTCAAAGGAGACCAAAAGAGAGTCCCAAAACCACACTCCTCCTGATCAGAGTGCTTTAGGTGTAAAACATGCCATGAGCTCATTGTTTAGTTCTCTCACTGACAAAGTAGGAGTAGGCCTCAAACAGCCTGCTCCAACTCCACAAGCACCATCAGCCCAACCTTCACCATCTGGACTCACAAAACTTTTGTCCTTTATCCCTAAATCAAACAGTACAGCTCCTGTAGCTGTTGTATCGCCAGTAGAAAGTTCTGAAAAATCATTTAATTATTTGCCTTCTCAGCTGACACAAGCCAAAACACAAAGTAATCAGGAAATGGGAAAGGCAAAGAGTCAAACCCAACCATCTGCAAGAGAAAAAACACCTGAGCTTGGAGCTATACATCAAAGTGCTCCAGGAAACTTGGCTTTGGGAAAACTGAATCCTTTAAAACTGTTTTCAGCTGGAAATACGACTGCCTTTGAACACAAACAAGAACCAGAATTTAAATGTTCTCAAGAACAGTCGGATGTAAAATGTGCTGATGAAAGGGTTCACCTAAGTGAAAAGTCAAGGATGTCTGAAAGCACTATCAGATCAGTACCAGTAAGAATTCCATTATATGATCAACCACTGAGCCAAATGTATGGAAAACAAAATCCAGGAGTTTGCAAACAAGAAAATGTGCACGTTCCAGAGCCACAAAGTTGTACTAATCAAACTGCAAACACTGGCTTTTTTAGCCCTCTTAAGAAGTCATTAAGTTCATTGATTTCACCAGTTAGTACAATTCCCACCCATAGAGCTCCTCCTGTGGCAGTTTATCCACTGTTTAGAAACAAAGATGAGCCCCAACTAGATAAACTAGTGAAAGACCCATCACTAAGTAGTAAGCCTAAACAACCTTTCATCTCCTCTGAAAATGTTTCCCCTCAGCAGCGTCCCAAAGCAGAAGACGGCATGTTTTCTAGTTTTATGAAGTTTTCATCCACTGAAGAGAATAGTACCTCTATGAAAATACATATCAATTCACAGGGATATCATGACTCATCTTCATCAAGCTCCACCACTCGTTCACATAATTCCACCATGCAACAGGAAAACACTGAAAAAGGATGGTTTTCCAACATGTTTAATCCCCCATCTGCTTCCACTGGTTTGAATCAAAATCACCATGATAATTATCAGTCTCAGGACAGTAAAGTGTCATCTAGTACACAGTATGCATCAAATCTAAAAACAACAGTAGCCTTTCATGGCATGCAGCATCAAAATTTTAGTGAGCCTGGATCACACTGTTTTAACACCAGCTCTTTTAAATGTAGCTCAACTGAAGACATTTCTCACATTGACTCTAATCATCCCAAACAAGGACTGTTATCTGGACTACTTAAATTTGGCTCTAACGCTGATCTTTCTGGTAATGTGTCACAGCAGGCAAGCAATCAGGGCCCTCGGTTCAATAATGCTTCACAAGTCCCTCAACATTCTAGCCTACAACAAAATTCTACAACTCCACAGAAAGGTGGTCTTCTCTCAGGGTTACTGAAATTTTCATCATCAGAAACTTTAGAGCAAAAAGTACAGGCTTCTGATGCTGACAAACAAAGAAATGTTTATAGCAGTTATCTTGAACAACAGCAGATCTCAGGAGGAACTCAACAAACAAAACCTCAACAAAAGGGGCTGCTCTCTGGCTTGCTCAAATTTGCATCTTCTGACAATAGTTCAGTTAGTCAAACAAGTCACAAACCTAATAGTTTTCAGCATAATCAACAAGACAACAGTATACAAAATATTCAAGTTCCAAGTGGAGGTTTCCATCTGAAGGAAAGCACAATTAGCCAGCAGCGTGAACAACAAGAAACATGTAAACCAAGTGTTACTCGACAACAAACTGTTCCACTTCAGCAACATCAGTCCCAACAAGGTGGCTTTTTATCTGGACTTTTCAAATTTGCTTCAGCTGACAACCTAAGCACACAAAATCAGTCATCAGTGCAGAAGTATGGAATTTCCCAAAGTAAATCCAGTCATGAGCAAACAAGACTTGATAACATCCCAATTCTGAACGAGCATCAGCCTCAAAATAACCAAACACAATCATCTCAAATAAGTGGGCTGTTTTCTGGACTATTCAAATCAGCCTCAGAAAACTTGACACAGCAGCAAAATGAAAGTACCGGTACCTATGAGACTCAAACAAGTCAACACATCAAAGTGCCATGTACGCAGGCTTGCCCAACACAAGTGGAGACAGCAAGTCAATCTGGAGTGCTCTCTGGGTTATTTGACAAATTAACAGCTCCTGAAGACATACACATGAGTTGTCAGAAATCAGCGGAACATATGCCACAACAAACGAGTGTGTCATCTATAATCACAATGCAAACACTCTTGCCAAATCATTCACTTCAGTTAGTTAGTAATTCAACTCAACCATCCTCACAAGAACATGTGGACAAAGTTAAGGCCACAGGCACTGCTAAGCAAGGCTTTTTATCTGGATTGTTTGGCAAAAATGTTTCAGAAGACCCTTGTTCTAATCAAGAAACAAAGTCCCAACAACTTACACCCTCATCTAAGGTCTCATGGTTAACTTCAGATGCTTTAAAAGATACCATCTCAAACCCTACAATGGATAAGGTGCCAAGACCTGTTCCAGAATCTTTAAATCCTGAACAGAGCAAACATGCTTTAATTAGAGCACCTGAGTCAATTCATTCTGAGAGTTTAGACCTGCGAACATCAACTGCTTTTGCAAGATCTCTCCAGAGTCAAACGACTCACTACTCATTTAGTACAGGTAACTTATCCCAGTTGCACTCCCCTCACTCACTTCTATCAACTAATCCAGTGACCCATAGCACAGGCAATATGTATTCCTATTTGCAAACTCATACTACTTCTCCTATCATGACCTTGCCATTTATTTGTGGAAGCAGTCCCTCTTTGTGTGGAGCTACAAATCAGAATCATTATCAAGGTCAGTTGACTGACAGTGGAATAAGTCCCACCTATGATGAAAACCAGTGGATCCGTGAAAGTGTTCTTTGGCAGCAGTTTCAAAATGAGTCCTTGAATTATCATTTTCAGGATTATCAACAAAATTGCAAAGGTATGCCATTGCCAGCAGCTGCACTGCATAGCAGCTATTTAACTAACAATCAACAAGTTAACCATAGTCCTTGGCAAGCTGTTGCAAGTAAGCAAAAACAGATGGACTTGTATCATTTTGAAGGACACGGTAATGAAGATCCGCATACCAAAAGAAAATTATGGAACAGCTGTGAAGACTTGGAAGACATTGCATATACACCTAATATGGAAGGTGTGCTAAACTTAACCACTAAACAGAGCAATCCAAATTTTCGAAAATGGAATTCATTTAATGATGGCAGTTCTTATAGCTTGAATGGTGTTTCATATTATGAAGACTATTATGAAGAGACTGTGCCAAGCTTATCATATTCAGCAAACTGGCAATATGGAGTGGATAGTGAAAACCTACAAAATGGTCACACTAATTGTATGAATCAATATGGTCAATTTGATTCAAATAGACCAACCAATACAAATCCTCTTGTAGGTGGCTACACTGAGACAGAAGACTCTCAGTACCTTGAGGACACTGAATGGTATCAGCAGTGGCTTGCTCTTTTGGAGCAAGGAATGTGGTGGCCAGCAGAAGATTGTGACTGTGGATACTTTGTTTACACAGATCATGAGTTTATTTATGCCCTACTTACAGATGCACTAGGCGAATATGTGTATGTCTGTACACCAGAAGGTGAATCTTGGGAAAGTACACAAACATTAGATAGTTTACCTAGTGCTTGGCTTCACAATGAAATGGTTTTAGTATGTGGTTTTAAAATACCACTTTACAATGAAGATGAGCTTCTTTGGCTTCCTGGGCAAGATCACAAGGATTCTCAACTTCTTAATGCTCCTCTAGATTTGTCTGATGCATTCAGAAAAGGAAACCAGATCATGAATTTAAATCTGACACAGTTCTCAGAAATGTTTGAAAATTCATTTCTGTCACAAGAGCAGCAGGGTGTGGATTTTTCATCTTACAGACTAAACAAAGTCAGGGTGGACCCAAGACAGTCAAGTTATGGCTATGAAGATTATTGTCAAAATGTCATTGACCTTTCGTGTCATAACAGAGATCACATGGGCCCCTGTTGGAACAACTATAAAGTTAAGAAATTTCTTGCTGAAAAGGTTTCTGTTTCCTTGAACTCTACTTTGGAAAACTCAAATAATCAGCTACTTTACAATTGCTATCAGCCTAGCCAGAAGCGGCGTCCATCTACTGCTGTGACAGTAAAACATGTAGATGATGTTTCAGAAGAAGAATGGAGGACAAGAGTGTCTTCAGTTGAAGAGATGCCTAATTGTCAAGTAAAAAAGATGCCCCCCTTAATATGTTCTTTTGTGGGGAAATCCTCGCAAGGCGAATTGAACAAAACTAGTATGACCCATTGTGATCAAACTGACAAACATACTAAAAACATTTTGTCCACAAGTTTTCAAAATCTTAAGTCGAAAATTCTCAAAGATGAACCTGTTGGTGTTGTGACTCAACCAGAAAATGCCAACCAACAAATACAGAAGCCTGCTAAAATACAGGATAGAATTTTGCCAACAGCACCTGCATCCACTCAAATTACCCCTCCTTCAACAGTTGTGCATCGCTCTTCACAGAAACCAAGACTTTCACGTCAGTCTACTGTGGCACAGCAAGCAGCCCCACCAACAAAACCCAATGTAGCAGTGTCTTTATCATCTACAGCATATCTTAATAAACCCACACAGCATGTGATTTCAGTTGATAAGTCAGAGACTAGTCCAGTACAGAAATCATCTGAACAACCACAGGCAGGCTTGACAAATTTTCTCAAGTCTTCAGTAGGGGTAGTTCAGACAAAACCTAATGTTCAGACATTTCCTCAAGCTTCTACCTTTCTCCCAAGCAAAAATGGGAGCAGTACTTCAGACAGTGCTACTGAAAATAAAGAGAGTACAGGGATGTCAAATCTCTTTGGATCAATTAGCAGCTTATTTAGTAATGAGTCTTCTCAACAACAAAAATCACACATGAAACCTACCTTTACAGAGAGTTCACTTTCATCAACATCCAGATCTAAGGGTATATCAAGACAACAGACAATGGACCAAAGTGGCCTACCTTTGCCAATAAAGAGCCAGGCCTCAACTAACATTACAACAGATGTTTCTTCTGTCCATTCTTACACTGGTCCAACAATTAGTAAGTCAGAAATTACACCACCCATGAAGCAAACAAGCCAGGAAGCAGGAACTAAGCCATCTGGGGGGCTCTTTGGCTTTTCAGTTGGAGATTTGTTGGTAGGATCAATGCGATCTGCTCAGTCTTCTACCACACCTCAGACACCAGCTACAACTTCACAGGAAGATTCATTTAACAAAAGTATTTTTTCATTGTTTACTGGTTCAAGTCCTCAACAGGCTGCATCTAAAACTGAATCCATGCCTCAAACACATCCACCTAGTTCAGCTCAACAGCCACATCAACAAGACTCATTTGGTAAAAGTTTGTTATCAATGTTTGGAGGATCAAGTCCCACCCAGCCTCCTAACCAATCCAGGACTAATGCTGAAACACTACAACAGGGAACAGTTCCTCCAAAGGGTCCTTCTTCTTTAGGATTCCTTTCAATGTTTAGTGGATCCAGCTCCCAGCAATCTCAATCTCAAACGGGATCTTTTCTAGGGGGGATTTTGCCTGGCTCCTCAAGTTCATCTGAAACCCAAACAAAGGGCTTTTTTTCAGTTTTCAGTGATTCCATCACTTCACAAACTCAACCACCAACTATGCCTTCTCATCAAACAGTTGCTCAAACTAAACAGCAGCTTGAGCCTCAGGCACAATCTAAACCACAAGAACAGTCTCATCCACAAGGACAAACAGCAGCTTCTGCTTTTGGAGGTATATTGGGTGGTTTATCTAGCTCAAGTGAAAATTCAAAGAACAACTTGTTTTCCATGTTTAGTGCTCCCACAACTCCTCAGCCTCAAGGAATTGGTGGAAATGCAAACTTGTCTTCAGCTTCTGTGACTGCTGCATCAAAAGTACCCACACAATCACCACCACAACAACAATCTCCCAACTTAGCAACTTCTGTCAATGAACCAGCACAACAAAGACCACTCCAAATGTCATCAGATTTAAGCAGACAAATGCCAGAACCAGCAAATACCAATGAACTTCAAAATGACATTTCAGGGGCCAAATTTAGTATTGTCTCAAGTAAACTGCATGCAAGCCCACCAAATGATAATACTGTAGTTAGTACAAATACTAATGAAGAGGCTGTCACAATTAAAAACATAGACATTTCATCCAAAGATCCACAATCCAAATTCACACATTTGAATAAGGAAACCAGCAAAGTAAGTACAACCCCGGATCCTGCTCCTAAAGAATTTACTTCTTCCATTTTTTCTATGTTCAGTGGATCTGGCCCACATCCTCCATCCTCAGCTAGAATTTTTTCAGAAGGTCCAGGAAAAAGCTTGCCTTTATTTTCAACACCCAGCACTGAACCTGCCAAAAGTCAGTCTGGCTCTTTACCAGCATCATCAGAAGCAAATGCATCCCCAGCCACAGGTATATTCTCTGGCTTTGGTGGTTCTGGCTTTGGTGGTTCTCTTTCTCAGCCCTCTTCACAGTCTGGAAGTTCTCTGTTAGGGGCAATTTTTGGAGGAACTTCATCCCAAACACCAGCTCCTCAAACTGGAGGATCTTTTCTTAGTGGTTTATTTGGGGGCTCTGCACCTCAAACTGCTTCTCAAGTTGATCCCATTAAGACTGGAAAGTATGTCCCTCACACTGCAGGATCTGAAGCTGGGTCATCATTATTTGGAGGCCTATTTAGTGGATCTGCTCCTCAGGCTGCTGGATCTCAAACTGGGACATCAGTTTTAAGTGGAATTTTTGGAGGCTCATTAGCCTCATCTGTAGTGACTCAGACAAGTGGGTCTACTTTGGAAACCCAAAATAACAGCTCTGGATTAGGAACATTTTCAGAAAGAACATCTTCTCTGACTGCTACAGCACAAACAATTACAAACAACACACTGGATAAAGGTTTGCTTTCTGTGTCTGAAAAAGCTGATCCATGTCCAATATCAACTGTAACAACTACATCATCTAACAATGGCCAAATGACATTTACAACAACTGTTACTGACACTTCAACTGGTCAGTCTGTTTTGCCTGAATCCTCAAATGACAGCAAAACTGCTGCAGCTAGTGCTGAAATTAGTGTAACTGAAACTATTGTTAAAACCAAAGAGCAAGAGGAAACAAAACGATCTGTGAGTACAGTTGAAGCAAGTGTGTACTCAGTGGATGATAGTACAATTGCTGAAGTTAAGTCAACTGCTTTAGTTGAAGATAACCAGTCAAATAAATCTGAAATATCCACACAGTTTAGAGAGCATACAAGTGGTCAGAATGAAGATATAGCACTGCCTAAAGTGAAAGAGAAAACAGTCTCTTTGTCAACAAGTCCCATTGTCCAAATGGAGCAAAAGCCTCTAGAGTCAAACAAATCATCCAATGATTCATCTTTAGATACAGTTACTGGCTTCATGTCATCCCTGTTTAAACCCACAGCTCCTCCCACTGAAAGTCCCCAGCCACAGCAGAATAGCATGTTTGGACTGGGAGGAATAGCAACCAGACCTTCTTCTAGTCAGACTGGAACATCGCTATTAGGGGGTATTTTTGGAGGGACTAACAATCATTCAGCATCTCTCCAAACAGGGGGTTCATTACTAGGAGGCTTAATCAAAGCTCCTGCTACACAGTCTAGTCCTCAAACTACAACCACAAGCAATGGAGGGTCAATATTAGATGGGATTTTTGGAGGCGGATCCCCTGCCAAATCTGCAGGTACCCAAAGTGGTGGATCATTACTGAGTGGGATGTTTGGAGGAGCTGGAGTAGCATCACAGTCAAGTGGTTCTCTACTTGGAGGGATGTTTGCAGGTCCCACTGGGCAAGTTGCAGGATCACAGGCCGGAGTGTCAATTATTGGAGGGATAGGTGGCTCACTCTTTGGTGAAATGGGACAATCACCTAAGCCTTCTGATTCGGTACCAGATGAATCAAAAACAACTGTTACCAGTTCACAGTCACAGATAAAAAATGAAAATGAATTTCCTAAAGAAAATCTATCTGGTTGTGAGAGTAATGCAAAAGAAAATGCTCATAAACAAATAAAACCTGACAATCTAACACTGTTATCTGAAGAAGCCTGCCTCAGGATAGATGTCACAAGTGAGTCAGTGAATTCCACAGATGACATGACCATTCAGAAAATTTGCACTGAGGGAAACAAGACAGGTCCAGAGGTAACACTTGAGAAACCCGTGGCCATTAAAGGAGAACCTGAGAGTAAAGAAAATGACAAGTCTGATACATCTGTTCAAAAAGAATCAGATATTAATAGATCATCCTCAGGTCTTCAGTTGCCTAGTAGTGGTGAACAGCATCAAGCTAAGTCTCTCTTTGATTTTATGTCCACAAAGAGTGATGCAAGAAAATCTCTAGGATCATTTTTTGCACCTTCAATTCCACAGGTTGTGTCATCTGTACCTCAATCAGAAGGAGGCAATTCTCTGTTTTCAGGATTAAAGTCTCTCTCTGGAACTCTATTGCAAAAGAAAAACCCTGTTACTGGAAAACAAGAGGCAACCACTTCATTATTTGGTGGAAAAATAAGTTTTCCATGGCAGGCAGAAACACCCAACCCACAAGCTTCTCCAGTTACAACACAATCACAGTTTAATGACAAGCCAACAAGTGATCGACATACTGTGCAAAAGTCTTCAACATCTGATGCCCATAAAACTGAACTGGTAGGTTGCTCAGATGTTAGAGAGAACCCTCAGATTTGCATCTTCACTCCTGATGTAGATCCTTCAGCACCCCTGACCCTAAAGGAAACGGAAAGGCTTGTAGAAACACACCCTTCTCCAGGTTCTACTGTTGGAGTGCAGCTGGACAACCAGTCAAAGAAGGATCTATTGAATGAAAAAAGGCTAGTAAAAGCATAATAAATGGTATCCCCTTCATCATTTATACTTTATTGACAGTTTGCAAATTGTATACCCTGTCCAGCTCTGCTGTCCATTGTCTTTTGTTTGTGAATCTGTTTGTGTGCTTGTTTCTGCAGTTTTGTGTTTCATCTCAAAACAAAACTCCTAAACATTTTTCAAAACATTTTTTTAACGTATGGCCAATTAACAATGACTTCTACTTTTCCTCATAAATTTTAATTTTCCTTTACTTGACAAAGTTGCTTTTTTCCTTTGTCATGACATTATAAACTTACTCATCTGTGACATTTCATGATTTTATGGAGTTCTGATTTGATTAGACGTGCAGGCAATAAAACAAATCGTGCTCGTCTTATTTATGCAGTCAGTTTGTTTTACCCTAACAAATTAAATCTGCTCTAATATTCTACAGGTAAGATGATAAACACACAGATTATCTCTGCATGTTTTATAACCTTCACTACTCTTTGCTTTAACTTTAGTCTGAATGTGAATGTAGAACTGCACACCGTGCACTTGAGTTTTTAATTATTAGATAAAATGCATTTAAAAAATGTGCAGATTTAACTGTTAGGAATTTTACTTTTTTCAAAGTTCATTCTCAAATAATAATAAATCTCACACCACAAAGTAGAGCATGAACTTTTCTGTTTTACTTAAAAGTGTAGCTTAGATGTAGCAGAAACTATACAAAGTATATTACACATGAATTGATGCACTTTACAAGTTTTTCATCATTTCCAACATGCAGCAGCCTCCTTACAAGGTTGGATATCTTGCATTTTAGGGAATAATACAGTGTGTTTATCCAGCCAGTTGAGTTAAATCAATAATAAATATAGAATACATATCATATTTAAATAATTATTAGCAGATGAGTGGGGTCTGTTATAATCCAGTTCACTCTATTATTAAAATATCCCTTAATTTAATTTTTTACAAATTAAAACCCTTGTTTGCATATATCCCCACTTACAGTATCTGACATTTTATGTAAAGAAAAGGATATACATTTAAAAGTATAAGAATAGTTTTCAACACATTGGTTTTCTAAATATTTTCCTTTCTCTTTTCTTACCGTTGTAGTCCAGTGGAAAGTAGTCGCTTTGGTTCATCAGGGAACCTAAGCCAGACTAGCTCCCAGCTAAGTGAGACAGGCCATGAGAGCACTGGAGGGTCTGAAGTCGAGGAGTCTTTTCACTCCTATCATAGCACTGGACTACACCCCTCCAATAATGGACAACTACGTACAAATGGACATTTTCCCACTAATGGACATCCCATTGGCGGTGAGGAGACATGTATGCAGTCCCCTGAAGTTGGATCAGTTTTGAAAAATGACGCATCAGAAAAGGAATCAACTAAACTGCAGAGGTACGTTTCTTATGCAGATTCCAACTTTGTATGCTCTACAATGTAGGTGAAAGAGAAAAAATTATTGTCTCTTTGTGTTTTGTAAATATTTATTACAGATTCCATGATGGAGGACCACCTTTACCATTTTCCCCATCAAGAGTTCGTTGGCTGAAGGCTATTAATAAAGTCCGGGTTCAGCTTCGCGAGGTCAGTAGTTACATGATTTTTCCTACCTATATCTAATAACTTTCCTAAACACATTAATGTATTTCCTTTCTGTCCCACTCCAAGTACACTATCAAAAAAAAATAAACACTTAAAATGCATATAAAACACTGCAACCTCTTTGACACTGGTTGAGTTTAACCTCTGAATACAAATTCTCTAAAAATTTACAAATAACACATCCATCCATATATGTATTATCTTCCACTTGTTCTTGAGTTGGATCTCGAGGGCAGACGCTTGAGCAATGAGGCCCAGACATCTCTCCACAGCCACCTCTTCCAGCTCTTCTGGGATGACTCCATGGTGTTCCCAGATCAACCGAGAAACATAGTCTGTCCAGTGTGTCCTGAATCTTCCCTGGCGTCCGGAGTCAGTCATGCCCAAAGTACCTCCCCAGGGAAGTGCCCATGGAGCATCCTTACCAGGTGCCCAAACCACCTCAACTAGCTCCTCTCGATGTGGAGGAGTTGTGGTTATACTCCAAGTCTCTTGCGGATTACTGAATTTCTTACCCTATTTTTACGGGAGAGTCCAACTGCTCTACGGAAGAAACTAATTTAATAATAATGATAATAACGATAATACCTTTTATTTATAATGCACTTTACATTCACAACAGATCTCAAAGTGCTACAATGCGTAAACATCAGATAACATCAAGACAAAAAGCAACCACAAAGAGCAATCAAGAGAGGAAACAACCAGGATAATGTTTCAGAAAGATCACATCAAAACTTTTCAACTACAGGCTGTCCTCGAGTTCCGGCGCCCCCGACCTACGGCGTTTCGGATTTACGAACGGCACCTGAACGCA
>JARVGQ010000672.1:25859433-25869948 GCA_031762355.1 Hypsolebias martinsi | reverse complement strand
TGTGTGTGTGTGTGTGTGTGTGTGTGTGTGTGTGTGTGTGTGTGTGTGTGTGTGTGTGTGTTTGTGTGTGTGTGTGTATATATAAAAGGCATTTTAAACTTTTCCCACACCCCACAGTCTTGCAATATTCTAAACAATGTTTCTAAACTCTAAACGCTCTTAGAGCAAAGAATGTCATGAGTTCAGCTCCCTGCCTCTGGCTGCACTCTCGGCCACGCCCACTTCTCCATTCTGCACGGACATCAGTTGATCAACTGCAGGAGGAAGCTTCTCCCATAGTTGTGAGCTGCACACAGGTGCAAAATCATTTAAAATATATATACTGTATTTGTTAAATAAAATTCCATGCCGGTCGTGCGGCTCATCCATCAATCAGCCAATTGTGTGTCATGTTCAACCTTACACTGAAAAACTGCAATAGAGCGGGTCTGCGAAAAACGAACCGCGAAGTAACGAGGTACTACTGTACTTTGTTTTTATTTTGGACTCCCAACACGTCAAAATTACCTAACAGCCCTATGATAAAAATAAAAAAAAATTGAAGCACATATAAATGTCATGTAAAACTGAATTAATAATAAATATTTTTGCTTTAAAAAAAAACAACAACCTACAATATAATTCCTACCATAAACGTTGAACAGTTTCTATAAAAAAGAGATGAAGGCATGGTAACGTTGTTTATTTTATTTTTTTTTCCTTTTTAATGCAGACAATTGCCAAAGTTCTTCTGCAGTACAGTGCCATTCTGACCAGGAGCTTTCCATCTTACATTGATAAGGAGAAAATTGTAAGTTCTTTACCTTTTTTATTATGTTCTTTTTACTCACAGCAGAACATCTAAAAGTCAGTCCTGCTGCCAGTCTTGTTGCTGTAAAGCCTATAGTAAAATATTTCTAATAAAAGTCTTATAATGAGTAAAATGTGAATCATTAAAATATGTACAGTATTTTATTCCTTAGATTGCTACTACTCGCATGTTTTAAAGACTGAAAAGGCTCTGCTGTGTATGTGTGCTCACGAGTGGATCCTGTGCTCTCTTGTAGCCCTGTGTCCTGATGAACAACGTCCAGCAGCTGAGAATCCAACTGGAAAAAATGTTTGAGTCGATGGGCGCCAAGCAGGTGAGTGAAGAAACAAAAAGGTTGACAATGTGCAAATGGAGGACAAAATGCAAGGGAATCATAGTGGGAAACAGACGGGATTCGCTTCAAACACTTGGTACAAACTTCTGAGGTGTTTGTGTTTGTGTCAGACTGCTACAGAGGAAGCATGGGTATGTACCGGACTGCTGGGTTAGGTTATTTAAAGTAGGTGGTTGATGCTGGATTAGTTCATGTCTTGAATGGCTCAAACTTGTTGTTGTTATTATTTCATTTCTATGTTGGTCAGTGTTATGAATCCAGATATAGTAGTTGCTTAGTAATAAGCTAAAAACGACAATACCAGCTTTCTTCATTCAACTTTATTTATACAGGTTAATCCCATTAATCCCAATTTAGATGCTCCATGTCTGCATTTTTACTTCATATTAGAAGTAGCTTCTTTATCTGTGAGTTTAGTTGTTTTCATGTAATGTAATATACTTAGAGTAGATGTAGTGATATATTTGTTTAGTGTTGGATTGACATTTGGACTATAACTATCAGATGCAGAAGCTTATGTTTCAACCAGTGTGTTTACTTCATGATTAAAGCTAAATGAAATCGTAGAGGAAGAGGAGGAAGAGGCAATGGAGGAGGAGGTAGGTTGTTTCCGTGGTCTGTAAAGGCCAAAATATGTCCATATGAAGTACATGTTTCTATTTCATCAGTTTAAATGTGTAGAGTCAACCTCTGTGTTGATTATTTATTTTTGCCTCTGGTTGAGACAGCAGGTTGCAACAGAGGATGGAAAAGCAAATGTTTTGGTGGGTACTGTCAGTAGTAGTGGTTGAGTAGTTTTTAGATTTACACTTAGCATCTGGTATTAAAAGTATCGTAGTGTTTTTGTAGCATGAGCAGTACCTTAATTTTCATTGGAAATTGAATAGTGGAGAAAACCCAGTGTGTTGCTGCTGAACCTTCAGTGGTGTCCTTGTAATGTTAAATGCTACTAGAGTTGCATTTGGGTCCAAAAAATCCATCATTTCCGAAGCCCACCCAATCTGACGGATTAACAGTAATTACAGGTCCAAACAAAAAAAAAAACATTTTAATTAATCATTGACCGCTGGTCGGCGGACACGCGTGGCTGAGTAAAGGGGCGGCCGATCGGAGCTGAAGGTGTGTTTGTCCTTTCATGGCTATCAAAGCGCATTAAATGCTTCCCCTGCTTCTTCCTGCATTCTGCATTATTCAGACATGGACCCTGCTCTGACATGTGGGATATTTTGGGATCTCACCTGTTTGGGTCGTCGGCTGTGCATGTCCGCTGAATGAACGTCCATTTGGGTGATGGACCGCTAGCAGTAGTCCATCTGAAGCTTAGCTGAACTTTTTACTTCTTTCAACCGGCCGGTCAGCGCGTGGTCAAATGGCCATGTGTGGCAGGTGACGTATGGCAAGCAATGTACCATGTATTGGATCATCAGCTGCACGCATGCACTGACGCAATCAAAAGCTCGACACCGACCCGGCTCGCACATTAAGAACATTATTATGGATCGGCCTGGTCCAAATCCAGGTCAGGCGGGGCCGGGCTCCAGGTTCGGGTTAGAAAAACCCGCTCTAGATGCTCTAAAAAAACAGCTCTAGATGCAGCTATAGGAAGTAATTTGCTATTAAAAATACAACACAACTAATCTAAAAAAAAAAAAAAAAGCATTATATATTGTAGTTTTGCCCTATGACCCCCAAAAAAAGATCTTTAGTTTAAATTCATTCAACAGGTTGAGCATTGGGGACTCATTTATAAGGGAGACCTGAAATGTTAATGTTCTTTTGAAATTAAAATGACTACAAAAAGTCAAATCCCTTCTGTTAGAAAAAGTTGCTTCTTTTACAAAATGGCAACACTTCTCTTGTATAAAACTTGTAATGCTACTTAATTGCTGCACCGAGGTGAAATGGCATACACCAGTCTGTCACAGCTTTATGACTCATTACAGTTTATACCAGTTATTTAGGATGCTACGTTGTACTGGAAAAATCTGCATTTTATGACTCATGACTCTTACTTTGACAAAACCTTCAACAACCAGACTCTTCACTAAGACACTGTCACATGATTCTCAGTCTGTGCCCTAACTGGTGAGGTCTTTTGGTAACATATATGGGAACTGCTCAAGGTTAAACCAGTGGTCACAATGTTATGGGTTACTAAGTGTTAGAATGCTGAGGAAAATTGTGCAATGAATGAAACTGCACAAAGAAGATTATTTTTTGAAACAACACAATAGTTGATTAAAAGTTAATTTTCCTGTTAATGGTTGATTTTGTCATTAATTCTTGAGGTACGGTCATGATAATGATAAACAAAGTGAAGGCTTGTTGCTTCGGAACTATTTGCGTGTATGGGGTACTTTATCGAAGCGCATCATGAGGTGAAAGATAATAGAAATTTAAACACAAGAGTTTGGCTTTTTATATTGGTCTCAAACTATAAAATAATTCATAAAATAAATGTATGAAGTGGTTTAGGGGTGGCATGGTGGGTCAGTTGGTAGAGCTGTTGACTCTCGGTGAGAAGGTCGCCTGATCAAATTCTGGCCGGGGACCTTTCTTGGAGGAGTTTGCACGTTATCTATGTGCATGAGTGAGTTTTCTCCGGGTGCTCCGGTTCCCTCCCACAAACCAAAACCATGCATGTTAGGCTGATTGGTAACGCTAAATTGTCCCTAGTTGTGAGTGAGAGAGTGAATGACTGTTTGTCTCTGTGTCCGTGTGATGGACTGGAGACCTGTCCAGGGTGTTCCCCACCTCTCGTACAGTGATGGCTGGACATGGGCGCCAGTAACTCCCACGACCCGAAAAGGAAGAAGTGGGTAAAGTGAAAGAATGGATGTATGGATGTATGTATGGATGTATGTGGATGTATGGATGTATGTATGGATGTATGTGGATGTATGGATGGAGTAGTTTACTTGTGTACCTACTATTTGTGAAAAGCAATACCCGGTATATCTTAAACCCCAGAGAAAAATTGGCTAGCGGGTTTAGCTACTGTCACATACTACACTTAATTTTGTCTTTGAATCGCTTGTTTTCACAAAATTAGTCCTATTTAGATCATTGCCAAGTTTTAGCCAAGTTGTACTAGTTAGCATGTTTATTTTTCTGTGCTGGACATTCTAAAGTCTAATTAAATGTAGAGCAAAGACAAATGTTATTTTCTTCTCTCCTTCTAGCTCAGGAACAGTATGCTAGGATGGCAGGCAAGTTTACTGTATATGCAAACATGCTTTAAAGATACATGACTGCATATACGCCAACGTTCATCACATTTTTCTTAAAAAAACATCTACATTATGTAGATGGCAAAAATGAGATGTGAAAACTTTGTCGTCTCTACTGAAATTCCTAGTTTGAAGAAAATGAGGAAGAGGAGGAAGTGGGTGTGGAAGGGGAGGAGATAGAGGCTGAGGTTTGTTGCAGTTTGAACTGGTTCTTAGCTTCACTCATCTTCAAAGTCAAAATCATTCCTGTGCATTGAATTCCCCGTTTGACCTTTTCCTGACACAGTTATACTCTTTCCTACTAAAATCCCATGTGATAGTTTGTTGTCTTGAGGTTTTATTGTCATCCATGTGGATTTCTACCTATCTTTACAACATTTTTTCTAACCTTCCTCAGTACTACTCTTTCATGTCTCCTTTAATACCCATCTAGATATTGTTTTTGTTTTTTCTTGGTTTTTTTTGTTGTTGTTTTCTCTTACAATGTAAATATTTGTTGGTTACAATAGGTTGATATGGTCAAGGTGGGTGCTGGTGTTATACTTTTTTGTGTGTGTGCTCATATTATATTTTCAAACTGTAAAACTTAACATTTGATTTCTATGCATCACTTTTATTCGAGCAGGTTTCTCCACTGTTTTTCACAACAGCCTTTTTAGATTATTTTATTTTTACAAATGTATTCCTAGATAAATCAGTTTCATTACATGCCAATAAATGCTGCTATGTCCCTAAATAACACTGTTTCTAATACATACATTGAAAGTCCAAATGTCCTGATATGTGCTCACTAAGTCAGGTAGATAGTAAATCTAACACGGTTAAATCAGGATTCTTCTTTGTTGAAACATGTTGTCTTTTATCCAAAAGACTTCTATAGTCTGAGGAGTTGCAAGCAAGCTCAGTCTTCTAAGCAACACCTTTATATGGTGGATAAGTCATCTTTGTGAAGAGAACTCGTCCATCATTAAACAGAGGTGGCGGCATCCGTGTCCAACTGTCCCCCTCTTACAATGCTGTTATTATCACTCAGCCCTCTCTGAATAGCAAGTGGCCATCAGGGCACTAACAATCAGTCGTTAGGCTGATGGTCTTTCTTCAAAATTAATTCTGGCTGTCATCAGAAAACGTGTTGTTCCACTGTGAGAAGGTGCTGCTTATAAGACTGAGTTTGTTGCAGCTCCTCTGACTGAAGAAGTCCTTTGGATAAAAGACAACTATTCAACAATGAAGCCCCTGTCCAAAGGACCTGACTCAGTCTTGTTAAAGTCCAAATACAAACTTTAATCAAGGTGTTTTTGTTACCCTCTACCTTTCTGTGCTGCCTTAGAGAGAAATTGCATTTGAAGACCAAAAGGTGAGTGTAGGTGCACTGACCATGCATCTCAATGCAAAATAAATGCGGGGGAATCATGTAAAGCACATTTCATACCTAACAGCATCATCCATTTGTCACTGCTTTGTTCTACCCTGAAGCCTTCCTTTGGTGCTTAGCTGAAACCTCTTTTTACCCCTCACTAATGGTTTTATGTAGTCCTGACAGCCCACGAATCAAAAGCCCATTAGATCATGAAATTAATGAGCCACACCAAGACTTTTCCATATGGTTTATTCCCCTCCTCCCCAGGCCATGCTTGTTTAGATGATGCCTGAGCTACATGAGCTGATTCATAAATCTTTCCTACTTGTCCCCTCACCGTATGCTTGGAAGACACGGCTTCAACAATATTCATCTTTTACAAACAAAAATGCTTTAATACATACAAGAGTAAAAATGTTATTTAACTTTCAGTCCTTTGCTTTACCTTGTAGGATGGTATGCTTTATTTTATAAAACGATGTGACTCATAGAATATTAATTATTATTGATAGCTTACCCATTTTGTTTTGGAGTGAAGCTTTCATAAGTTTAAAAGTAATTTGGAGTTAGGCCTGTCACAATAACACATTTTGCTGGGCAATTAATTGTCTCCAAAATTATTGCGATAAACGATAATATTGTTTGCAGTTTGACAATAATTGGTAATTATTGTGAAATTTACAAAGAAATGTTCATTTATTTTGCATGTAGTGCCTTTTTTCAACCACCAGATGGCAGCATAAGACTGTTTGAACCGAAGGATGGATAGTAAGGGAGCGAGCAGTGTGTCTCAAAGAAAAAAATTGGAGCGAGGCCCCTTGACATGACATGGGCTGTCTCTCTTTGGTTCTCAAAATGGTGGACGCTCGATGTTGTTTTAGCTCTTTAGCATAGCATTTTTCACACAAAGCTTTTAATAAAAAAAAAATCAGTAAACAATTTCTCAGATTCTTTTTGTGGAGAAAAAAAACTTTTTACATGAAGGAAACCGTGAACTTTGGAGATTCGACAAGACAGAGGTTTTTTCCCGAGGTCGGCCTGTTAGCTTAGCGTGTAGCTTAGCCGCTTGTAACGATTCAAAAACGCGATTTTTGATCGTTAAAATGGATTCAAGAGAAGGTGAGGAGGTCAGTGAAGAGCACTGGAGTTGAGCCTTTTGTCTTCCAGTGTCTTCTGTAGACAGAGGGAGGCAAAGAAATGATAAAGCCGATAAATGAAAATGTGGTCGATAATTTTCATTTATCATGCGATTAATTGATTTATTGTTTATCGTGACAGGCCTATTTGGGGTACTTATGGACAAGCTTTCAAAATTTATCAAACACCGACTCACTTTTTAGCAAAAAAAAAAAAAAAAAAGATCATGCTGTGTATGCAGTATAATTCATTTTTCTATTTGCACTTTTTTATTTCTACAGATGGACATGGAGGCCAGTGACCTACTGAACGACCTGCAGGTGAGACTGAACAACGTGCTGGATGACCTCAGCAGTACGTTTGGAAACAGGTACACTAATATTACACATGCAAATAAAGTTATTTTTTTGTAACCACTCGTGTTTGTTCAGATTGACTTTCATTTTATTTTTTTTGCAGCTTCCAGAGTTGCATCAATGATTGTATGCGCCAGATGTCGTCCTTGTTGTACCAGATCAAAGGGCCGCTCAATGAGAACACTAAAAACCAGGTGGATGCAGATTCTGACAACATGCTTCGTCCACTAATGGACTTCCTGGATGGAAAGTGAGTGGTTTTATTAGGATTAGGACCTCTCTTTGCTCATTTATCTTGAGGAATACTAGTGTCCATGTCTGTTTTTTTGTTTTGTTTTGTTTTTTGCAGACTGACATTGTTTGCGACTGTGTGCGAGAAAACTGTATTGAAGCGTGTGCTGAAGGAGCTGTGGAGGATCGTAATGAGCAGCCTGGAAAAAACCATCGTCCTGCCGCAGAGCCATGACACTTTTGTAAGTCTGCCATTTGGTTTTTTTAACAACTCATTTGATTATTTTATTGAAATAAAAGACCGGGACAGTAGCTACTGAGCCACTCAGTTTGTTTGTTTATTTGTTTGTTTGTTTCATCTTCATTCATTCATTCTTTTTTTTTGTTTGTTTTTTAGGGAACTAACATTCTGTCAGCTGCAAAAGAACTTGGGCAGTTCTCAAAACTTAAGGTATTATAATCAGTCCATGTTTGTTATGTTTTTATTAATTAAAAAGTGAAAATGACTTTGATTGAATTAGTTGGTGCTTTTTAGCAGGCACATTAAAATGATAATTTTTCTTTGATCAGGATCACATGGCAGGGGAGGCTAAAAGCTTGACTCCCAGGCAGTGTGCTGTCATGGATGTAGCATTGGACACTATCAAGGTGAGTTATACTGTAGTATTTTTATTCTGAGTTGCAAAATAAAAGTGTAAAATAAGTTTAATCCACTGTTCATCCTTATATATAGTATACTGGAGAGCCAAGTTTTTATATTTCTGCAAAAATACTATGTGAACTGTTATTATATGTTCAAATAAAGCAACTAAAGATGGATAAAGAACCCAATTAAACACTCTACACTAACATGTTCCTTTTACTATAAAGGAAAATAAGCCAGAACTTTATTAACTCATGACTAATACATTTGAACCATTGTGGGAATACAGTACAGTAATTGAATGTGATAATGAAATAAAAAATTAAATTAAAAAAGTGATTTTCAGTTACAATTATTTGTGAATGAAGGTCCTATTTTCAAATCCCATTTAAAGACTCACTACTATTCTGTTGCTTTCAACGCCAGTTGATCTGTGTTTAAATATTCCTAATATTAAAGGTCCTAATATTGCACCTTATCATATACATATCACATACACCTTACATATACACATCTTTTTCTTCTTGTTCTTGTACATACAAGTATTTTGGAGCTTGAAAAATAACTTTGGGCCTCAGCTGGAAAGGAGGTAGGTTTTTTTTTTTTTTCCCCCATCTGGGGTGGGTCTCCATGAGTTGATCAGTCTTTGCTTCTGCTCGTAAATAAGTTATGGGCTATCTGGTAATCTTTTCTTTTAGTGGTACACACACAAAAGCACACATGATCTGTTAACAGGTGGGCCAGCTGTGAGTGAATAGGTTTTGATAACCTCTCCATTTGCAACCAATCACCAAACTATGTTTATTGTCATTAAGAGGGGCATTAATGGGGTGTAAAGACTGGGCATGAAGAACAGCACCAGAACACAGAGAGCGCATTCTACCTATGGAGACGGAAATTAGCACATGCTGGTCATTAACACAAACACAGACCAATAAGCATAGACATGCAAATGTACAAGGATAAACCAACTGCTGTGGGAGTTTAGTATTTGTTTAGTTGAATGTCTGTCATATGAAGAAGTGATACATGTGCATTCTTCCATCCAAGATATGATGGCATGCAAGCACATTGTTGATTTATAAAATTGTCTCCAAAATGTTGCCCATCTCTGAGGGCCCTATGAAGGAGTCATGCCGTGAGTCTTTTAATGAAGGATCAAAGCAGACCATTTCCATCTGCCAAACAAATACACATACAAGGACACATGTGCCATAAGCCACCCCCTTTCAATAATTCCTCTCACTTCTAATGGTGGCCATTTGCCATTCATTAGGATCAAAATGTTGCTTTCTGCCAGGACAAATTGCAAAGCTATTCCATTCACAGCTTGAGCAAAAGCTAAAACACTGTTGGGCTTCTTTGGGTTGTTTAAGTGCTCAAGCAGGGCTGGCTAATGTGGCTAACAAGATCTGAATTGTGTAATGTAGTAAAACGGTGGGGGAAAAAACTGGTAAGGAGGAGGGCAAATTGTTTTTAATGTTTCTTGTGTAAATATTTCAGCCAGTGAACCTAGCAACTTTGTAGTCATTTGCTTTACATCACATAAGCACCTCATTTGGCACTTCAAGGCCAATTTTAAAAGTTAGTCCAACTACCAAGACACTCATTACAATGCAAAATGAGCAAGGGAATAGGCTGTCTCTGTAAACATACCCTAAATCAGTTGGCATTCTGTAGAAAAATAGAATAATTTTGTTATTGACTGGTGTTTTGACTCCACTGGCCTCATGTACAAAGACTTGCGTGGTTAACCTACTGAAACAAAGCGTACACTTAAACTGAGAAAACAACATACGCACAAATAAATCCTGATGTACGAAACTGTGTGCATGCATGAATTCAAGCTCACTTTCTTTGTACATCCCAATCAACATGGAATTGGGTGCACATGAGGGAATACCTGACTCCTCCCTTGAGACACCTCCATTTAAATATGTAAATAGGTTTATATCTGCTCTGCATCTGAGGAATCTCCTCTCTGCATTATCACAAAGAATGACTAAAGCCCCCCGTATACTCCTGCGTACGTCCACACGCAGAGGTACGCACATACGTACGCAGAGGTACAAGCATACCCCGCAGGGCATGTACGCGCAAAGCTCAATTTTTACGGCCGCATACGCAAACGCGGTGTCACACAATAAAATGCCTGGCGCCGGACTGTTTTGTATGTGACACCAATGTATTAAATTCCCCTTCTCCAGCCCTGATCTGGCCTTTTTTTTTTTTTTTTTTTTTTCTTTTTTTGCCAAAAGACCGTGATCTCTTCCTCCTCCGTTGACTCCATGACTGAAATGATGAGAAATGAACAAATTTGTCACGAGCAAATGAATTCAGGTCCAGCGTGGCTGCGGGAGGTTCTGGACATTTCCTGGTGTGCTGGTCTGATGTGTGGGCTGCAGGACCAGCG
>JARVGQ010000672.1:25811147-25826808 GCA_031762355.1 Hypsolebias martinsi | reverse complement strand
GGGGGTCACCTTGTATTATTATTATTATTATTATTATTATTATTAAATTGTCCCAAGGTGTGAGTGAGAGAGTGTATGGTTGTCTCATTTGTCTCTGTGTGTCCCTGTGATGGACTGGAGACCTGTCCAGGGTGTCACCCGTCTCTCGACCAGTGATAGCTGGACATGGGCGCCAGTGACCACCTCAACCCAATAAGGAAGCAGTGAGTAAAGATAATGGATGGATGGAAGTTCCTTGGAATTCCTTTGATGAAAGGATTTCTAGTTTCCTGAGTCAAAATTTCCAGAACTGAACAGAATGGACTTGTAGGAGTCACTATGCATCAATAAAAGTGCTGAATCCTCTCACCAATGAAGGGAAAAACCGATGTGAAGATGAGAAACATGCCGCTGCTGTACATGGTGAAAGTCACAGCAAAGTAAGTAGCCAGGCTGCCCCACACAAACAGCTGGTTCACTGTTGTCCAGTAATGTGTGTCCAGACACAGCTGAAACATTCAAGATGGAGTTTAATAGTTAACTTTACTACAAAGCATTATGTACAAAACACGTCATTTTCAACGTTTGTATTTCTTTACTGTCTTCATGCTGAAATATGAAATGAAAATTGTTTGTTTTTACCTGCGCGCTCACCACTACAAGAATACAAGTCTGTGCCAGTAAAGCAAAGGACTGATAGTCTGCAATATCCCCGCCGTCATCTCTAACTGTGTCACGCATGGCGGCCCATGGGATGAAGAAGAGGATGAGGGAGCTGTAGCAGCTGTGCATCATACAGCGCACAAAGGCTTTTTTACTAAAATACATGTTCAGCTGGCCGGGAGAGTAGAGCTGAGGATACTGGAAGCTCCATCGGTCGCTGACATCCTGCAGACAGAACAAGAAACATCTTTAGATAACTGATAATGTTTACCCAGAAATCCCTTTAAAACAATTTTGAGGACAGTGATTCTTGTTCGTTATAGTACCTGGTCAAAGAGGCACAAGCTGAGGATGGGAAGAGCCGTGTACATCAAGTTGTACAACGTGATGAACCACTCGTCGTACACTGTCTAACAAACACATTGTAAATGTCAGATTGTTTGAATGTCTCTGGTAAAAAGATTATGTCACAATCTACACCTCATGACCAGACTTTAAATTTAGACGGACAAGTACAGCTAGAGCTTTACATTTTGGCTTAGCTCTTTTATTAGCACTATAGACTGGCGCAACACCTTCATTACTGTAGACAAAACCCCAATTTATTTATCCATCTGTTGCTCGATTCTGCCATCACTCATTTAGACTTGAAATCAAGAGCATTCTACATTTTTTGTTGGAGTGAGATGGAGTCAAACTGAAAATTACCATGGGGTGCCATTTGTAAAGTCAAAAATTAACAGCAGTATTTTGGTTTATTTAGCCTTTCATAAGAAAAAAGTCATATTTCACCATGTTTTTCATACATTTACAAATGTCATAGTTCCAAACTAAAAATTTACAAGTTAAATGTTTAGTTTACAAACTAAATAGTTAACTTGCAAGTTAAATATTTAGTTAGCAAGCTCAATATTTAGTTTGCAAACTACTTAACTTGCAAGTTAAATATTTAGTTAGCAAGCTAAATATTTACCTCCACACTAAATATTTAGTTCACAGGCTAAATATTTAGTTTACAAAAAATACTTAACTTGCAAGTTAATTTTTTTTAGTTAGCAAGCTAAATATTTAGCTAAACACTATTTTTAACAAACTAAACATGTATGTTCAAGATAACTGTTTAATTTACAAGCTAAATATTTAACTTGCAAGTTAGTTTGTAAACTAAATATTTAGTGTGGAGCTAAATATTTAGCTTGCTAGCTAAATATTTAACTTGCAAGTGAAGTATTTAGTTTGTAAACTAAATATTTAGCTTGAAAACTAAATAAATAGTATGGAGCTAAATATTTACCATGCTAACTAAATATTTAACTTGCAAGTTACGGTAAGTATTTAGTTTACAAACTAAATAGTCTAGCTTGTAAATTAAATATTTAGTTAGTAAATTATGGTATTTATAAATGTATGAATAACATGGAAAATATGGCTTTGAAAAACAGTTTTTTTCTTATGAAAGGCTAAATAAACTAAAATATTGCTGTTATTTTTTTGTCTGTGTAACTTTACAAATGGTTCTCCATAATTAATTTCTTTTTTATTCATATTTTTGTTTGTTATTCTTCATTGATTGCAAACAAGACACATTCCTATGTTTTTTTTTTTTTTTACATTTGTTGTTTTAGATAGTCTGATAAGAAACAAAACATAAACAGAGTTAAAAACTACTGAAGATGGATGACATTTGAGAAAGATTTGTTCAAATCATAAAGTAGACTTTAATAAGGTGATGTTAAAAATGCCAAGTCAATATGTACATTTAAGAAAATGATCAAAACTGAATTGTAAAAAAATATTTTGAAGTATATATATGAAGTAGCTTAAATGTGTATTGTATTAGAGTTAGAAAAATTAGAACGAGTTATTCATTTTGTTCTGTTACTTGAAGATTATTATTGTTTGAAATAATTGTTGAAAAAGGGGCATAAATAATAAGATTTTTTTATTCTTTCTGCTACCTTTCATTTTTTTTAAACATTTTGTATTGTTATTGTTCATGTGATTGTTTTGTATTGTATTTTAAAACGAATAAATTAAAAAAATTAAAAATAAATACTGTAAGGGGGGGAAAAAAGGAGAAAAATTGGGCAATCATAGGCCAACTTAACAGTCAGATCCAGGAATGCAGACTTTTATAACACATCTATGCACAAGATGTTAAAATGCTTTACTTACTTGTGCAGAAAAGCCACAGAAGAAGGCATACCAGAAGTGCACAAAGGTGAAGGTGAAGTTCTTGTAGAAAAAGTAGCGTAGAAACTTGCACATGCGAAGGTAGGACCAGCGACCGTGCACCAGCAGGAGGCGCTGGAGGTAACGGAACTGAGCAAAGGAGAAGTCACTGGAGAGAACTGCCTGCATCCCCTCCTGACCACTGATTCCAACTCCAATGTGAGCAGCTAAAGGACAAACAGAACAAGGTTTATTTCTCAGACGGACTAACAGGCCGGTGTGTTGCTTCCTGCTCTGCATGAGTTTACCCTTGATCATGCTGACGTCATTGGCTCCATCCCCAATGGCAAGAGTGACAGCCTGTTTGTATTTCTTGACCAGCTGGACCACCTGGGCTTTCTGCAGAGGAGTGACCCTGCAGCAAATCACAGTCTGACACATGCACGCAGTTCTCAGCAGCTCCAGCTCCAAGTCCTCCTCCAGAGCAAAGGCCTGAAGAGAAATGTATTAAAATAGATTTTACACAAATGGACACAAACATATAGACATCAAGTAATTTAAATGCATCCCCAACTGATCAACACATATTTCATAAGAATGAAAATCACTAAAATTGACAAATTTGATTTTTGTTGTGATCCAGTTTGATAAAACACTTGTTTTGTGTGATGTTTGTATCATCACAGAACTAATGCACAAACTTATGGGCTACAGTAAATCCACTAAAAGCAAATTGTTTTGAAATCTTATTTTATTTTATAACTTTGATGTAAATTGTCAACTCAACACATAGACTGATCACATTAGACACAATAAAACATTCATAATTTGCTTTTTCAGCTTTTGAGTCCAACACAAGGACGACATCTTTGTTCTTTGATTCAGCCACAACTCAGAGTGATGCGTCTCACCAAACTGTGTCCGTTGATGACCAGACCGTAGTCTCCGTCCACGTCCTCGTCCTGCACCGTCTTTGTCTTCTGGAGCCAGAACAATCCTGCTCGAGCTTCCATCACCGACGGCTCCTCTGCTGCTTCTGGACACATTTTCCTTCTCGCATTTCTGAACAGAACAGGAGGTTCACATTCACAGCTCCAGTTTCATTTATGAACATTTTTCTCTTACAAAAAAATGCATCAACTAATTCTTATTTTTTATTTTTTATTTGGTTTGTTGTACTCCACCATCCTCTGATCAGCAGACTACACGACACAGTATCAGTGCATGACTTACTGCAGCTCCTCTTTGACTCCTTCTGCTGTGTTTGCAGCCACAATGAAAACATCCTTCATCTCTTCTCGGAGCATGTTGCACGAATAGCCAATATTTTCTGCCGTCTCTGTTTCAAACAATAAGAATGACACAAACTGAGGTGAGAACATCAGGTCAGCTTCATAAACTCTGAATGAGAGATAAAACACAAACAGAAGATGCTTCTTAAGAAAAATGTGTTCTGGCCCCATGGAGACTGGTCAGACTGGTTTACTGACTCCGTGTTTTAGAGTCAATAAGAATGCACAGGAATACATATTGCAGTTTAACTTTATAAGTAATAAAGAGCTTGATGTAGATGAGAATAAACAGTGGCAGCCACCTTGTTTATCACCAGTCAACACCCAGATTTTGATGTCAGCTTTAGCCAGCTGGTCGATGGTCTGAGGCACTCCGTCCTGCAACTTGTCCTCCACAGCTGTCGCACCCAGCAGCTGGAAACCAAAGAAAACTGCTGGATTTAGATCATATATCTTTTGTTGAACATAATAAAACAATGGATCAGTCAATATATTCAATAAATGTCTTTAGCTGTCTGTCAAAAAGCAGGTAACAAATTTATGTTTTTGCACAATGGTTTTCGAAATTGAACCAACAATCATGTCTTTCTCGATCTCTTCATAAAGCTCATCCAGTCTCTCCTCTCGTCCCTCCATGGCTGTGCTGGCCTCATGGTGGCGCTGTCTCCACCCCTCCATGTAGCTCTCCTCCAAGTCCTTGTAGGCCAGAACAAGAGTGCGGAGGCCATCGCCTGCATACTCCTGTATTGTTTGGATCATGCAAAGCAGGTTCCATCTAAATCTATGTATAAACTGATCCAGCATGAACATGCAGCTGCTGCATCTCTTACATTGAGGTGTCCTGTGGTGACTTCCATCAGTTTGTTACAGGAGGGGTGTAATCTTTCATAGATGATGGTGTCTGCTCCTTTACAGTACAGGCTCATCTTACCTTCAGGACTACGGACTGAACACAACAGTGAAAGTCACATCATTGAAGATGTCTGCTGATGAAAATGTGCTTTCATTCAGAATATTTTCTGGATTTACAAATGCAGCTACTCAAAATCCAACACTAATCTCTCAGAGACGATGAATTCCCAAGTTTTACATTTTTTTCTACAAGACTACACCAAGACGTCCTTCTCACCAATTACTGACATCCTTTTGCGCACATTGTTAAAGTCCAGAACAGCCAGAAGTTCGTATGTGACTTGTCTGCCCATCTCCATGATGGTGATGGTTTCTGGTGTGCGAGAGCGGAACACAAACCCAAAGTTTCTGGCTGCCATCACCAGAGCTCCTTCATCAGGAGACTGAGCCTGGTAGTTCAGCTCCCCTACAAAGTGGAAGCAGGATGAGAAACTGGATGAATGGATGATTAAATCGAAAAAGTGACCAAGTCATAAACTTAAAATGTTGCACACTGTGGCTTTAGACATTTTAAAACACAATAAGTAGAAAATCTTAATATGGATTTGTTGTTAAAATCAGTGTTTCCAAACCATTTTGTTGTTCAAGTCACATACACAAACAAAAAAACCATCAGATTCTAATGACTCCAACCTTTGCATGGTGTCATTGATAAAGAGCCATTTGAGAAAAGCTTAAACAGCTGTCATCTTATCTTTGTTCCTTTACAACTACTGTTTTTAATCTCTTGACAAGAGCAGTTTGTGACTGACAACCATTTTTCGTAAACATTCTCAATAACAACAAATTTGGTGTTTCATGACTCATTGGCGGCTTCAAACGTTATCAGCCCATTAAATGGCCGTTATTAGTTGTTTTCATCGCCATAGTTCAGACTGTCCCTCCTACCCAGTGGTGTAGTCTACATTTTTGTAGTGTATATACTGTGCTTAGAAACCAAAGTACATGTGTTAGTACAAAGCAATTGTCAATTTATTTTGATTTTAAAGTATATTGAACATTTCCAAATGTCTCTGATGCTTATATTTGAATAAATGTACAACAAAGTTTATACAACAGTTGGCATTGTATTAAAAACATGTTTTAATACAATGTATCAAAGCAAAAGACGTTCGAGTATTAGTAAGTTCAGAATTATACAATAATTTGTTGGATAAGCGAATGTAATAAATAAGCGCTGTTTACAGATAAATTGTTACAGAAGCGTTTAGCAGCCATTTAACGTATCAATGGCACATGCCTAATGAAATGTCACGTATCAATGGGCACTTTTCTATGTGTGTACTGAAATTCTTAAGCTTTTCTAGTGGGTATTCGCCATATAGCCGGGTATTGCGTAGACTATATCACTGCTCCTACCTCCTAGTAGGTTTAACGGTTCTTATTGCTGATAATATGCAGCTTCACCCATGTGTAACAACTTTTTTTTGGGTTAGCTTTATGTAACTATTTTTCTAAACCTAATCTTACACCTCACCCAGAACACTGACCTTAAATGTAAGCTCCTTATCACAGACTCTTAACCTGACCCCCTGACTGTATTATCAGCGATAAGAACGTACAGGTACCTGTTTTGGAAAAGGGTAGTGTCCTCTCTGGGTCAGGGAGGAGGTCCTGCCCCAAGTGGATGAGTTTCAGTATCTTGGGATCTTGTTCACAAATGAGGGAAAAAAGGAGCCTGAGATCAAAAGGCGGATAGGTGTAGCGTCAGCAGTGAAGTGGGCACTGTACCGGTCTGTCGTGGTGAAGAGAGAGCTGAGTCAAAAGGCGAAGCTCTCAATTTACCGGTCGATCTACGTTTCCACCCTCATTTATGGTCATGAGCTTTGGGTTGTGACCGAAAGAATGAGATTACTGAATGAATTTTCTCCGCAGGGTGTCTGGGCTCTCCCTTAGAGATAGGGTGAGAAGCTCGGTCATCCAGGAAGGACTCAGTGTAGAGCCGCTGCTTCCCCACATCGAAAGGAGCCAGTTGAGGTGGCTTGGGCATCTGGTTAGGATTCCTCCTGGGTGCCTCCCTGGTGAGGTGTTCTAGGCACATCCCAATGGGAGGAGACCCAGAGGAAGACCCAGGACACGCTGGAGGGACCATGTTTCTTAGCTGGCCTGGGAACGCCTTGGGATTCCACTGGAGGAGCTGGCCCAAGTGGCTGGGGAGAGGGAAGTCTGGGCCTCCCTACTTAGGCTGCTACCCCTGCGACCCAACCCCGGATGAGCAGAAGAAAATGGATGGATGGATGGAAGAACGTACCTTTAAACCTACTAGGAGATGTAGGAGGGACCGTCTGAATGCAACCTATGGGGATGATAACTAATGATGGCCATTTAATGGCTGATAACATTCAAAGTGGGTGCCCTTATTGGGGTTCTGACCCCAATTTTTGGAACCACCAATCTAAATGGACAAAATATATATAGATGAATTTGTTTAACACTCTGGGAACATCTCCCAACAATAATTAAATAAAGTACTGTATACTTCTCCTGCCTAAAGCGCTTGTTGCATGACGAACAGACAATGGGTGACCCTCACCTTCTTTCTTCTCTTCTGGCATGACAGTGTGACACAGAGCCAGCAGGCGGAAGAAGGCCCGTGCCTCTGGGTTTCCCTCTTTCACAGTCTCTAAAAGACTATAATCATGAAAGATGAAATTTGGATCTGCCAGCTGGTTCCAGGAGAAGTCCACTCTTCGTATTTTCTGTTAAGACAACAGAATTCTGTAGGTTATTAGAAAGAACCACTTCACACATAAGCACATTTTTGTTTTATTGGCCTCTAACCTCAGTTATTTCTACTCTTTGTCCAGAAAAGTCGAACAGCTCCCCTGAATAAAGAAGAAATATTTCACGATTATTTATCTCTGTAGCGATCAGTTTCTTCAGAGAACAGTGGTGATTTCTGTACAGTTATTTTAGTGTCAGTGTCTTGTCAAGTATGTATGTTTAATGTGTCTACTGATTGTGAAACAAGCTGCCCCCTGGGAATAATAAAGATTATTGAACTTGAACAGAATCAGCCATTCAAATATGAGTCTGACTGAACATTATAAGTCAAGGTGCTTTGCTTACCATAGTTCTTGCCATTAATGGAACACTTGTTGAAAGTCATGATGTTCTGTGTCAGGGTGCCAGTCTTGTCACTGAAGATGTATTTAATTTGGCCCAACTCCTCGTTGAGTGTGGTGGTCCTCGCCTGAGCAGGAGTGTCGTTCTTTGGGTAATACATCTTTCTGTCCCAGTTAATGAAGAAGCTGTTCCCGAGACGGATCATCTCCACACTGACATTCAAATTAATCAATAAAGAATTACAAATGTATTCAAGAGCATATTTCTGACTATGTTTGTTTTCCTCTTCTAAAAAATACCTGACATAGAGAGAAATGGGCACCAATGTGTTGAGGACAATGACATAGGACCAGAAGTTGTAAAAGGATGACAAAGAAACATCAACGCCAGGTACACGAGGAAGGAACACGGTGAACACGGAGCCCTCCTTATCCTCCCAGAGGGAATGACCGATCGCCATAATGGAGCAAAGTGTTGCCAGAATCCCAAAAATCTGGTGGAATACATAATTGCAGATCTTCTTAACTTGAAAAGGAAAAAAAATATTATAAATAAAAGTGATCAATCACCTGAAAAACAACATGAGCATCTCAATAATCATGAATGTACAACGTATAAATGTGGTTAAAATAAGTTTATAGGACATAAACTGATCAGTCGCTCATTCTGACAGTGATACAGGATAATTTGTGAATGAGTGTAAAAAGTCGAGCTCCAAGAGATGAGTTGGTATTAACATATAGTGCAAAATGGTCCCATTCTGCATTATCAATTCTAATTTAATCATGTTAAGCTATAAGAAAAGTTTGATATGATCAAATGCTGTGAGTTATACACATTTTTTCGGCTGATCTGCACAACCTGGACCAGGTTCAGGAGGGGTTCTGTATTTCTGTGTACACAAACTCACACACAACACCAGGATGTTCATCAGGTGATCAACACTGGTCCGTTTGAAAGTTGATCTTCCACTGTTCTGCATCAGCTTGGTGTCCGGACCTGAAAAAATGTCACATTTAGATATTTATATACGTAAATTGTCATATTTGTACAATTTTCTTAAAGCACATGTTCACACCTTGTACAGATCCATGCATACTTTTTATTTTTTTCCATAGAAAATTAATGAGGAAATTATATATTTTCACATTAAACTCCAGATACATTTTTCAAGAAAACAACATATATCAAATTTAGCTAATTAAATTTAAGCTTCACCGACTATTGTTGAACATGCACAACGTACACGGCAAAATGTGTCAGTTTCAAACATATGGCAACATTAAAATATTTCATTACTCATTTCCCCGTGACCTCTGCACTACAGTTTTGCTCTATTTATAAAATGAAATATTGTTCAGTTTTTTGTTCATTAGGCTTCAGAGCAGGATCGTTATTTATTGTTCATTTACTTTGTAGTTCATTTTATTGGTCATTTAATTATCCAATCATTGACTCAATAAATACAAAGTAAATAAGCCATGCAAGGAAACTAGAAGATCCTTTGTAGACCTGGTTTAATCTCACAAGAGGAGCAGGAGTTGAAAAACAAGCATTCAAGATGTTGCATGTGCTTCGTCTCCAAGGTCTCTTCACAGACAGTAAAAAGAAGTGTCTTTTATAATTAGTGAGCATGAACTTTCTTGTCTTTTATAATGGTTATTATCGGACAGAGGGGAGATCAAGACGATCTCTGCGTCACAGAACATCTCTTCAGGCTTCTCTCTGAGAAGACAGAAAGACTATTTTGTCTTCATATGCATGGTTCTAGATCAATGTGACATTAGTAAGTGAAACATCCATGACCTTTACATCCCCCAGTATTTATTGTCTCGATCTGTCAGCGGGGTGAATATTTACCACCAAAGATGACCAGACCGAAGCACCACTCAGTGTTTCTCAGAGTACATCCTCTGAGCAGGACTTTGTCGTTGTCCAGACCGTAGGTTTGTCCATTAACTGTCAGGTTTCCTTTGAACTTGTCTAAACGATTGTTGGGAGGCTCGCATCGAACTTCACCTGAGACACAAGCGTTAACATTTTTAAGTTAACTAAGGCTTTTGAAAGCTGTATGATGTATTTCAAATGTTTAATCACCTCTGAAGGAAGAAAGAGCTTCAATATTGTCTCCCATCTCTCCAGTTACAGTCAGGGCCTGCTTCACTTTCAGATTGGTTTCACTGGGAGACATCAAGGGGATGAGTGAAGGGACAACCAGTGGCACGTCCACAAAAAGCCTAAACTGGACTGAAGACTCACCCATCTAGCTCAGCAGTTTCCACATAGACCAGATTGAGAGGTTCACTGCTGGACAACAACAGGAGGTCTGCCTGAGGGATGTAGTGTTAAAGTGATAAAAGCTAAATAATTACTGCATTTTTCGGACTATGGGGCGCACTGGATTATAAAGCGCATTAAGAGAAACAAATTAATTTTGACAGATTTTTGAATGCCGTGTACCACATGAAATTGGTTCGAGGTCAGTAAGCGCAACCAGAATTAATTCATAAAGTACAGAAGATTGTATATGGCTTGCTGTCAAGTTTTGAGAAAATTAAAGTATTTTAAGTGCACTGTATAGTCTTAAAAATATAGTAGACAAACTGCACTGGTGTAAACTTTTCTTATGCCCCTTTTCCATAGCTTCTCTTCAGCACAATTTAATTTGGTTTGGTACGGTTCCGAGCCTTTTTCCACTATCATTTTTCATGGAACCGGCCCCTTTTTTAGTCCCTTCTTCTCTGGGGTACCAAGCGAGCCGAGCCGGCACCAAAACGTGATGTCAGAACACTGTCGGTCACTGATTGATCAGGGGGCGGAGTCACTAGAGGGGTTTGAGAAATTTTTACAACACTCGATCCGCCATTTGCCATAACCGATGTTCAAACTTGAGGAGCGATTGGACCTATTTTTAAAGATTTTAAAAACAATAATGACAACACCATAGTCTAATGCAGGCAGTTTTTGTGCTTGGTGGCCAACAACAAAATTCAGGGCGAGTTAAATGGAGCTCTGCCGGTCCCCGACTCTCCCCGGTCCTCTCCACCAGAGCCTCAGAGCCCCCTTAGGCTGTGCAGGTCATCATCTCCCAGCTCTGAACTCTACTGGTCACAGCGGAAGATCCTCCATGGTGCTGACTCGGGGTGCGGGCTCCAGGCCCCAACCTTGTATGCTCTGCAGGCTCCGAGCTCCGCTGGTCACCATGGAGGATCATACGAATTGCTGACTCGCAGAAGGACGTTGCCCAGACCCTGGCCTCGAGTGATCATGAAGGCTGAACCCTGATCCCGGCAGATGGGTGTACCGGGACAGGTCTGGAAATATTTTTTAAAAACGTTTTACATATTTATTTATTATTTTTAGTCAGTGAAGATTAAAATAAATAAATAAATAAATGGTGCCGGCTATATCATGAAATCCTGTTGTCATTTTAATGACTATTAAATAATCTCTTACAGCTACTGCAGCTGAAAAATCATAAAATGACCCAAAATTATTGGATGTCTCAGGATATTTCCCTCAAATATGTTAAAAAAAAGAGCTACAGTCTTTAGTTCCACTCTATGAAACAAGAACTTTAGAACAAAGCTACTTTTTTTAAAATCTGTGAACAAGAAACAAAACAGAATGACAGTTCTAATGGAAACACAACTTGTACCATACCGAGCTGAGTCGAACCGTGCTGTAGCAATACTATAAGATACTATGGAAAAGGGGTATTAAGTTACTACTTATTTGCATTTATACATTAAATTCCTTTACTCTTTCCTTGAAGCTCATACTCACTGTCACAAAATGATTACTCTCCAGTTTCACTATGTCTCCAACCTGAACATTCATCCATTTTTCTTTTTTTAGTCTATAAAGATGAAACACAATGTCATTGCCTTTATACGTTTATATAATGCAAAATATTTGTATGTAATATTCAATACTCACTCTCCATTGACAAGGACATTCACTTGCCGGTTATTCACCTGCCTGTCACATCTCTGTCTGTTCTAGTTGACAGAAGTAAAAAATAAAAACAAATCTCATTATTGGGTCACCTTTTAGTTCTTTTATGTATTTAACAGTTAAATCCTGTTTTGAATGTTGTGACTTTTGCCGTACTATGTCATCGCTGGCATCTTTGACCGCAGTCATGGACAGCACCAGAATCAAAGGCACAGCCGTGGTGAACCAGGACAGAGAGGCAACTTGTGGGATGAGCTGTCAGCACACACACACAAAAACAATTAAAATACTTTATCTGTTACATTTTTCATCCCATTCAAGGAACTGGACACAAAGTAAAGAGAAAGACCTGCTTCCATTTTAACATTTGCTGTCAAGACAAAAACAAGAAAAGTGTTTACCTGAAGGATAAGAAGGAAGAGGAAGTAAGCATTGGCGAGCCTCCTGAACTGCTCAAACAGGTTGAGAGGCAGGAAGGTGAAAATGTTGTATTTGGATGTCTTGATGGCGTTGTTCTGTAAAAGAACAGTGATGGCAGTTCTGGTGCTATGAGGTTAACAATGAATGAATATGACCAGGTGGTTTAACTTATTCAGTGTTTTTAAAAGCACAGGGACAGTTCATTTTGACTCTGAAAAGCTAAAATGTTGCAAATTAAGATCCATCTATCCGTCATCTTCCATTTATTACAAAGTCAGCTCACGGGGCAGCAGCTTGAGCAGGGAGGCCCAGACCTCTCTTTCCACAGCCTCCTCTTCCACCTCTTCTGGGAGGACTCCAAGGTGTTCCCAGACCAACCGAGAGATGTAGTCACCTCCCTAGGGAGGTGCCCAGGATGCGTCATTACCAGATACCCAAACCACCTCAACTGGCTCCTCTTGATGTGAAGGAGCAGCAGTTCTAGTTTGAGTCTCTCCCAGATATCTGAACTCCTCACCCAATCTCTAAGGGAGAGTCCAGCTACCCTGCAGAGGAAACTCATTTCAACTGCCTGCATCCACAATCTCGTTCTTTCGGTCACTACCCAGAATTCATGATCATAGGTGAGGGTAGGAACGTCGTAGACCGACCTGCAACAGAGAGCTTTGCCTTTCAGCTCAGCTCCCTCTTCACCACAACGGACCGGCACAGAGTCCGCAGTACTACAGACGCTGCACCAATCCATCTGTCAATCTCACTCTCAATTCTTCCCTCACTCCTGAACAAAACCCCGAGACACTTGAACTCCTCCACTTATAATATTGATGTGTTTTGTGTTGTCATCGTTGTGTGTTCCCATACAAAGGCGAAACTGGCTCTCTGCATTTAACCCATCCACCACCAGGTGGAGCAGTGGGCAGCTATTAAAAGTGCTCGGAGAGCAATTTGGGGATAGGATGTACTGCTCAGAGACACCACGAGATGTGCAATGACTGGGGTTTGAACCTGGGACTTTCGGGCCCTGCCCCTACACCATCTCGCTTGAGGCAGAACCTCACCCTCGACCTGAAGAGAACAAGCCACTGAGGACCACGGCCTCAGATTTGGAGGTGCTGATTCTCACCCCAGCCGCTTCCCACTGCAAATTAAGATGTACATTTTTTTTTTTGCACTTACAGCATACTTATAAGACAGGTTGAAAGGTCTGTCGTTAGCTTGCAGGTGTCTCTCCTCCTCTGTGAAAAGTCAGAGAACAAATAAAATTTAACGTGCGAAAGATGCAAAAGTTGTTTTAGAGCAAAAATTGTTGCAGAGCTATTAAATATTTGAAGTTCGTCCTAGCTCACCTTGCTTCTCCTCTTTTCCACACAAGTTGCCAAAGAACGACATCACTGATCCCATTTTCAGCTCAGTTCGTCCATATTTCACACCTGATCACAGTGAATGTGTGTGCGTGGAGCATGAGGGCACAAAGGAAGCCAGCTTTAAAGATATGAAGCATCTTTTAATTGAATTTGGTACAAACATAAAGCTGATAATGTTAAAAGAATATTGTAGACAAAAAGAAGTGATATTCTATCAATAGTAAGGGAGCATTTCTTCCCGGTATTGTAAATTTTTAGGTAAATATAAAACATATACCCTTTATCAAACAGTAGCTGAGGAAGTAAGATCAAACATTCATTGGACTAAGGAAAATTATGCCCAAAAATAAATAAATAAATAAATAAACAAAGCTCAATCTGCATTACAGAAAGTTATCTTCTTACTATTTTTTTAAACTTGGCATTTACCTGAAGCAAAATCCCTTTTTAAACCGTCACACATAAGAAAAATATATAATTATTGGTACAAACATAATGAGATAATTGTATATGTTTCTATGCAATCTGACATGAAACATAAAATACACTGTATGAGGCTAAATACACCAAACTTGTGTTTTATCCAGCCACTCCCTTCTCAGCCCTCAGTCCCATACTGACTTTCAGCTTTCTAATTTGTAATCCCCCACAAAAAAATAAGATTAAAGATGCATCTTGTTCACAAACATTCATTAATTTTGAGCTTTTAAAAGGAACTTGCTGAACAATTTGTTGAACAAAAAGACGAGGAAGTGTAAATTCGTTACCACGTGCACTCTGCTTCCTCTTTAGGATCAGAGCCACGGTGAAGCCTGAGGCCTCGATGTTTATTTCACTCACTCGCTTATGATTGCTAGTTGAAATGTTGGTCCACTAAAATACCAACCTTTCCCCAGAGTGTTAAAGTAAATGAAAATTAACCACCTACCTTGAGCACAGGTTTGATTTCTGCAAGGAAGGGAAATTAAATGCTACAGATTTCTGTTTCCTATTTTCATCTTTCTGACAAAAAAACATAAATCCAATTCCTTTGCCTACTGAAAGGACGGCCAAAGAATTTCGCCTTGGTCGTTGTTTGTAAAAAATTAAAAAAGACAATGCGTCGACAGTACTGTCAAATTTCTAACGAGGTTTCAGTTTCGTGAATGAAGAGCTCGGATGTCGTCCTGCACCCACCAGCCCAGAGCAAACAGTGCAGTGATCTTTGGACCTGAGCGGTGAGGCAGTGCAGGAGGGAGCAGGCAGTAAAATAACAATAAAACATGACCAGAGCTGGGACTACAGTTATGGGATGGGTGGTCAGGTGTGTAATTCATGCTCATGCTCAGACTGTTACAGGGTACGTTTACGACCTGGTTTTGAGTAGCGCTGTTAAAGTGTAAACATGTCTTCAAGCACTTGCAGAAAGAGTTACCGTACTTTTGGCACTTGAATTTGATACCTGAGCTCAGTCACAGTGTGTTTAAGACATGGGGCACTTGCTATATCATTTTGTGTGTCTTTTTCTATTCCTTGCTAACCTACTAAGGACTTTATTGCTTACTTTCCTATATGCCATACTTTTTGCCGTATACGTCACACCTTTCTGCATGAATTTGCACACCCTGCGACTTATACATCAAAGCGACTTATTTATGTTTTCTTCCCCATATTTATAACCCAGTTTTTGATTGAGATCTAATGATTTCATTCATTCTGACATGGAAAATATTGAACCATACCATTTTCAAGCGCTAGAAGGCCCTCAAGTACCATATTTTTTTGCCCTATAAGTCACAGTCGTTTTTTCATTCAACCTTTATTTAGGCAGGTTAATCCCATTGAGCCTCAAGGACT
>JARVGQ010000672.1:25745125-25756200 GCA_031762355.1 Hypsolebias martinsi | reverse complement strand
AAAAACCTCATACAGAATAATGTATGATTATTGTGCATTATTTGATCAACAAAAATATATAACCTGAGTAAGAGAAGTGGGTGAATATGACCACCTTTTTGTTTGAAGGTCTGTGGAATACTGTATCTTCTTAATCTTTACTAGTGGTATAACAAGAGAAATGAATATTTTCATTTTTATCCATATCAATAGAAATGACCATAGACAGCAGTTTCAGTGATGCTTGACTGTAAGAAAACCAAGGCTTTTTTTTTTTTTTGCTTTTTTTTAAATAATGGTGAAAAATCTCTTAGAAATTTTAAATAAAAAAAATCTGTCCTGATTATATAAACCTATGGCTAGAAAAACGATGACTGAAAAATAATTGGCTGTCAATAATTTGCATGTTGATTTTTTTCCAGCGTGCCTGCTGAACTTAAACTGTAGGTATTAAGCCGTTATTTCCACCCTGTGTGGGTCTGTCTGCTGTTAGCAATAATTCAGATCATCCTAGGAAAATGCTGTTTGAATTAAACGACTTTTTTTTTTATTGCCACCCCAAGCAAATGTGGCCGCAGATGTTTCTTATCAGCCACCCGCAGGAAACTGAAGACATAAACAGAATTTGAAAACCTGCGGAGTTGATTTATTAGGACTTTCTTTACACTGCCATTGTGGTGCAGCCCACACTCATTTTGAATCAGCAATGCAAGCATTTAGAAGGACGTTGGGGGAGTCAGCTGTACAGTTCACGCAGCATTACTTTCTACTTATAAAAAGTCAACATTCTGTCTACTTGGTCAAGTGTATTTTTATCTTTTAAGAATTGAGAAGGTTAAACTTTTTAAAACCTTTTACTTCAGCATAAGAGTGGTCATTTTTGATATTTGCAGATCAGTTTTACATGTTTATTTCCACAGAGCAAAATACAGCCTCTTTCAATGAGGATCAGTAAAAATGTGAATCAAAGGAACTATTAGAAGTTTGACCCAAACCTTCTAATTCTGCTTCCTCCCTTCCTTGTTGTCTCAATTGTCCCCAGTTCCTTCCCTTTCCCCCCTATAGTCTTTGTCTCACTTACACACAAACAAACATGTACAAACAGACTCCACACCAGCCCTCAGGTCCAGTTTCCGGTTTGGGGTGTATGAGAGAGACTGGCCAGCCTCTGCCTGGAGCTTATTATACATACACACATGCTCATGATAGCATCATCCGTGTGCACGAGTGAGTTCACTCTAAGCATCATATTACTGCTCAATATATTGACTTTCCTTTGGATTCTGAGAAGTGTTTTACAACTGCAGACATTAAACATATTTGATGAAAGAAACATAGCTCTTAACTCTACAAATCCAACTCCTGACTTTATGATTTATTTGTGAAGCAGTCAGTGTATCACACACAAATATCTAGCAAACAAGCAAGTATCCCTTTTTTATGCCACTTAAATCCTTTGTTTCTTAAAGTATTGTTTCCACGAAATGTTATGGAAGAAGGAATCCAAAATTTACTTAAAAAGATATGAACCCTTTCTCGTTTAGAGATAAATAAATAAATGACAGCATATTAGGTTTTAGCCTCAGTGGATAATAGTTTCTAATATGCAAAAAAAGTCTGAAGTAAACCTCAATCATTTTCAGCTGCCATAACCATTGCTTCTCTTTGGGATTTCCATTTAGTCAAATTGTTTGAACAAGCTGCATAAATTAGCATTTCATCGAAGGCTTTTGTCACAACTGGACTAGACTGAATAAGACTTTTAAATTTGAAAATATTACTAACAATTAAAATAGTAGGATTTCCCATACAGGGCGGCATGGTGGTTCAGTTGGTAGAGCTGTTGCTTTTCAGTGAGAAGGTCGCCTGTTCAAATCCCTGGACCTTTCTGGGTGGAGTTTGTATGTTCCCTCTGTGCGTGTGTGGGTTTGCAGGTACTCTGGTTCCCTCTCAAAGACCAAAAACATGCATGTTAGGCTGATTGATAACTAAACTGTCCCTAGGTGTGAGTGAGTGAGAGAGTGAATGAATGTTTGTCTCATTTGTCTCTATGTGTTCCTGATGGACTTGCGATCTGTCCAGGGTGTCCCCTGCTTCTTGCACAGCAATAGCTGGATTTGGTCAACAGTGACCCCCGTGACCCGATAAGGAAGAAACGGGTAAAGTTAATGGATGGATGGATGAATGGATGTATATAAAAGTGAAAATGTGAAATATAGTATTGATACTTCTTTGTGCTTAGAGTTTCATGTTCCTGCATGATATTTATACATCCTCAACCACTTCCATCAAATGCCAATAAGCACCTAAAGTCTTTCTTTTTTTTTATTTCAGTAAGTACTACCACCATGGATGAGGAGCAGTGCTACTACAATGAAACCATCGCCTTCTTCTACAACCGCAGTGATAAACCCCTCCCTAGTGACTGGAATGCCGTCAGCCGGCTTGTAATGGGCCTAGGCATTACTGTGTGCATCTTCATCATGCTTGCAAACCTCCTGGTAATGGTCGCCATCTACGTCAACAGGAGATTTCACTTCCCTATTTACTACCTGATGGCCAACCTGGCAGCTGCTGACTTCTTTGCTGGATTGGCTTACTTCTACTTGATGTTTAACACAGGACCAAACACAAAGCATCTGACTGTTTCAACATGGTTGCTCCGCCAAGGCTTGATTGATACAAGTCTAACAGCGTCCGTGGCCAACCTACTGGCCATTGCCATCGAGCGGCACATCACTGTCTTTCGAATGCAGCTTCACACACGTATGAGCAATCGACGTGTGGTGGTGGTGATTGTCATAATCTGGACCATGTCCATAGTGATGGGGGCAATCCCCAGCTTGGGGTGGAACTGTATCTGTAGCCTTAAAACCTGCTCCAACATGGCTCCTCTTTATAGCAACTCCTACCTGGTCTTCTGGGCAGTGTTTAACCTGGTGACTTTTGTTGTCATGGTAACACTGTATGCCCACATTTTTGTCTATGTACGACAGAGAACCATGAGGATGTCACGGCACAGCTCTGGACAAAGACGCAACAGAGATACAATGATGTCACTGCTGAAAACCGTGGCCATTGTGTTGGGTAAGAATGATTTGTCAACAATGTTATGTCCTCTATGTACAGTATATGTCTAATTGACTGTCGTTCTGTCTATTTTATTGCTATACTTTGAGTCCATGTGTCTCTTGCAAGGGAAGGGTCACTAAATGAAAATTCCATGTTACCACAATTGGGTAAATACATGTGCTTATCTTAAATGACAGATCATACTCATAAGGCATTGGGAATGAGGGGTGAGGAAGGGTATCAGTACAAATTAAATGAAAACTACATGCTATGGTCTCTGAATTGACCTAATATCAACCTAAATGGAAATCTGAGTCAATTAATGAACCAAAGAGTTATTTTCTTTCACATCATAAAACATGCAAATATTATTGGAAAATGATGTTGAGAAGTGTTGAATACATTTCTGGATGCACTTTAGTTGCTAGATTTAGTTGCTGAAGATTGTAGATTAATTTGTTTATTAGACTTTTTTCAAAGGCGTTTTACGCTGTATTGTTTCTCCAAACTGCAAACACTTACTGGATGACAGTAAGCCACATCTATCTACCCAGCTATTATTTCTCTCCAGCATTTGATTTACTACTTGACACTGCTTTCAAGATTGTCTACCAAGTCGTTCAAACTCCATTTATCACAGTGTAAGAATGGAGTCACTGGTTATACAGGAACAGTAAACGTGTTGAGCGTCTGCATTTGGACCAAGCACAGTGTCTGCTTAGTACGACCGCAAGTGTCACACACAATGTCATGTTTTACTGTCCTTCTGTAAATTATACTGTAAGTCAGCACTGGCAGTTTCTGTCTTTAAACACATTCATAAAATATTTAACAAACCCTGATTTTTAACAGTTTGCACTGACAAACAGTTATTTTAAATTATTTTATTTTATTTCTTGTTGCTTTTTTTTTCCTGACACACAATAGAAGAGCGGCTCATTCACTATAAAAGCTAGAGCAGGAATTGTGGGAAAAGTGCTTCTGAGTGCCTGGAAGCAGGATGTGTTGGTCCTAGACAAAACATTCCATGTGATTTGTCTCTTACGTGCTGTATTATCTCATCCTGGTGCATATGTTGTTTTTACTCTTGTCCTAATCCACAGCAGTGAGCACCAAGATGTTCTCAGTTTTCCACAGTATGTAGAAAAGTGGACATTGTGTTTTCTCTGTTGCTTAGAGATGTTTTATTGTTTCCCCTTGCCTAACCTAAGCAGAAGGGTTCTTGGTACTGCTCGATGGCTCGTCCTTGTTTCTTTGTGATAATGGGGTGTATAATGGATAAACTACTAAGCATTTGAATGATTTTTTTTTTCTGCGCTTGAAAGTGTTTGTTTTCCCATTATGGCAAGTCACTAACTCGTTACTATTTATTTCTCTGTAGATTATTACAACGGGCGGCACAGTGGCTTAGTTGGTAGCGCAGTTGCCTCTCAGCAAGATGGTCACTGGTTCAAATTCTGGCCTGGGACCTTTGTGGGCAGAGTTTGCTTGTTCTCTCCATGCATGCATGGATTTTCTCCGGCTATTCTGGTTTCCTTACACAGACCAAAAACATACAAACAGGGCTGGTTGGTAACTAAATTGGTGTGAGTGACAAAAGTGACTGGTTATTTGTCTCGTTTTTTTCATTCAGCCTTTATTTAAACAGGTTAAGCATTGTCCCGTTTGTCTCTATGTGACCCTATGATGGACTGGAGACATGTCCAGGGTGTCCTCCGCTCCTCACACAGTGCACCAGTGACCCCTGCGACCCAAAAAGGAAGAAGCGGGTAAAATATAATGGATGGATATTACAACTAAATTGTACAACAGGCTTTCATCACTACATAATGGTTGAATAAAAAACTGAACACGCATGGGATCATTGCAATAGCTGATGTCTTTTAAGTCAGTCTTTCAAAAATCTTTCTGCAATATTTGCTGGAATCATAAAAATTAAATGAATACACAATATATTCTAAATGATTTATGATTTGGGAACAAAAAGTTGATATGGCACTAAAAAAAAGGCACAAAATGCGAATGTAGTGCCACTCTGTTAGCATACCAGTAAGAACTTTGCAGGTGGGTTACCTTGTAAATGACAACTTTTTGATAGAATTTTGCATGGAGTTAGGTTGTTGATTAGGAAACTTAACAGATCACATTCACCTAAAATAAGGTGTAGAGCAGGGTGATCCAACTGGCAGCCCAGTGGCCGAATCCAGCCCACAGGTGAGCTCGGTTTGGCCTACCAATGGGTTCATTTTGGAGTTGCATTCGGGCCTAAAATATCCGACCCGGCCCCAGCCCATAGCCATAATTTCTGAACCCCACTCAACCCGACAAATTAATAGTAATTACAGGTCAGAACCCGAAAAAAAAAATACATTTTTAATTAAGCTTTGACTGCTTATATAGTTATTAACAATTGATGAACGTGCTTCTGCCTGCATTCTGCATCATTCAGACACAGACCCTGCTCTGACATGTCAAATATTTTGTGACCTCATCTGTTTGGGTCGTCGGCCATGCGTGTCCGCTGTGTGCAGTGGCTGAATGAACATCCATTTGGCCTGATGGATCACTGGCAGTAGTCCATCTGAAGCTTAACTGAACTTTTTACCTCTTTCAATGCTGGTCAGCGCACAGTCAGATGGTCGTGTGTGGCTAGTGATTGTGTGGCAAGCCATGTTGCCATACATTGGATCATCAGCCATTTACATCCGCTGACGGAATCAAAAGCCAGACACCTACACAGCCCACACAATATTATGGTCCTGTCCTGATCCGTGTTGAGCCGGCTCCGGGTTTAGGTTAGAAATAACAGCTCTAGTTGATTTTCAAATAAAACTTTAAAACAAACATATATAATGCCAATATTTGCTGATGTCCGGCCCCTGAGCTCTTGATTTCTCTAACTGTGGCCCTCTGTGCAATTTAGTTGAATAGCCCTGGTGTAGAATGTACCCAAAATCACTTTAAGACTATAATAGTTTATTTAGTTTTTTTTGGCAATGCACACTTAAGTGTTCAGTTTTCAGAAACGATCATTGATACAGAGGAATTTTAACTTTTAACTAAAACTTTTTTTTTCTTGGAAAAGCCCATTGTTTCTTTTCACTAAACCTAATAATGCACTCAGTCTTTTGAGCAAGGGTGTGCTGTGTTTTTGTTCAGTCTGGAATTCTCTGTTCTTAAGTGAAGTCATTTTGAATTACTAAAGAGGATACTGAATACGACGTACCTCCCTTTCTATCACAACAACCCCCGCCTCCCACCCCTGTCCCCCTTTCATCTCATTCCAAACCAGATTAGAGTTTCGACTTTATTATTCATTTGATTTTCTTTTTTTTTCTTTCTTATTTATCTGGCACACGTGATTTATACACTATCCAATCACTAATACAATATCTTCATTCAATTCCTGGTTCAGCTTATGTGCTTCTCAAGGAAATGATTGCATTTCTTATTTAGATTCTTCCATCATGTGGCCAAATGATAATAATAGGTCACCTGTTGGCTGTTGTCCTTTCTTCACTCATTATTACTGGGAAACTGGGAAAAAACAATGTTGATTACTTAAACGTGCATAAACATGGGCAGAAAGAGCGTGTAGATGCATAGTCTCCCACAATCACATAACCCTCCAAGCCTGAAGAAAAAGCATCAGGACACAAGATGGACTTCATTCACATAAAACTGATGGAAAAAACAAAACCACACTTGAGATTTTCTTTGGTTTTGTTTTTTAAAAAAGATTCACATCTGGAGATAATGGAACACGTACACTTGTTATTTTTTTCTTCTTGTTTTCCGTGCAGTTTCTAGAGTTATCAGTCAAGGAGGTCCAACTTGATCAGAAATAAATTTATCATATAAGTTCCACTTATGACATAATTTTGTGGTGGAATGTAGCAAGTTGATATGAGTTGAAAGAAAAATAACTTTTCATGAATATGTCTACTTGTGAACCACTTTCATTGGTTTCAGGTTTGGTTGATTTGCCATGTGCAAAAATCAACACAAGGTCAACAATGCAATGGAATGCTGAGGACAAGAAGAACTGTCTCGACTCACCAAAAAAAAAAAAGGAACAACAAGAAATACCAAAGCATGCAGCAAAAAAATACAATAAACAAGGTGCCAACAGTGAAAAAGAAATACACAGTGTGGTTCGGTTAGCAGTGAGGTTCTTTCAGCTACAGTATTAGCGGTGTGGTCTTTTTAGCAGGTCCCACTAGCAGCTTGATGGTAATAACGACCTCAGCAGCTGCCCTCCCTGACTGCCCTCCAGAAATGTGTCCGGCAAACAGAGAACATCCAAAATTTCCCCGCGGAATTCAACGAGTCAGTAGAGTTCAGTCCGTGCAGGCAGATGGAGGATCTTGTTAGCAGCCTTAGCAGGTCTTGTTAGCAGCTTGATGGTAATAACGACTGCAACAGCTGCCAGTTCTGGCAGACAGAGAACATCCAAGGTTTTCCCCACGGAGCCCAAAGAGGCACAAAAAAAGTTACAAGTACAACAGGAACAAAAAAAAGATTGAGTCGAAGTCGCCACAGTATGGCTGTCAGTGTGGCCATACTGTGGCGCTCATGATGTCACCACTAGGCCTGTTGCGATAAACAGAAAATCAGTTAATTGCATGATAAATTACAATTATGTACTGCATTGTCATTTATCAGCTTTATCGTTTCCTCATGACTCTCTCTTTCTACTGGACACTGGATGGCAAAAGACAAAAGGCTCAACTCTGGTGCTCTTCACTGACCCCTCCCTTTCTCGTTTCTTTGTAAATCTGTTTTAACCGTTCAAAATCGCGTTTTTGGATCATTGGAAGCCGCTAAGCTGAAAAGCTAAGCTACGAGCTAAGCTAACAGGCTGACCTCGGGGGGAAAACCTCTGTCACGTCAAAACTCCAAAATTAATGGATGAAACCTGTGCCTTTGTCTAAAATGTATTTTTTCTCTGCAAAAAGAAGCTGAGAACTTGTTTACTGATTTTTTTTAAGCTTTGTGTGACAAATGCTATGCTAAAGAGCTCAAACCACACCGATCATCTGCCATTTTGAGAACCAAGAGACAGCCTGTGTCACGTCAAGGGGCCTCCCTCCCATTTTTTGGAGACCCACTGCTCATTCCCGCACTATCCATCATTCATTTCAAACATTGCCATCCGGTGATTAAAATAGGTACTACACATGAAAATTTACCAACATTTATTCCTAATTTTAACAATAATTACTAAATATTGTCAAATTTCAAACAATATTATTGTTTATCACAATAATATCTGAGACAAGTAATCGCCCAGCAAAATGTATTATCATGACAGACCTAGTCACCACCAGATGTTTGACCACTAGATTGTTCACTACTTGAGAAATTTCAGCCCACAAATTTAACAAAACCAGTTAAAACTTATTTTTCAATAGATAAAACTTACAGATCACGTCAAGAAGGATATTGCTAGCTTTTGGGACACTTGGTCTATTCAGAAAGAAGTAAATACATTTAAAAAAATGTCTGTGTGACCTAAACAGACAGTCTCTTGAATAATTTTCAATGAGCTCATTTTGTAGTCTGCTGTCAGTTTGGGCTCATGTCCAGGCTTTCTGTGAATAATCTGATTATCTTTAAAGCTGGAGTGGTATGAAGTCAAATGGTCAGACAGTGTGGAGTGCCAAGCCATACCATCACTAAACACATGCAACCAGATGGCACACCACTGACTTGCATGTGTTCCAATATATCTGCGTTACTAACAAGTGTTTACCCAAGAACCTTAGAAACATCCATGTCTTGATTCTCAAAGGACGACAAAAAGTAATAAATACTTCAGATGTTCTTCTCAGAAACATACAATGTGTGTTTTTTTTTTTTTTTTTTTTTTTTTTTTTGCTGCTGCAGTGCATTTGCAGTTTCTGGTATAGTGGAATCAGAACCAATCACAGCCATAATCCCATGCTGCAGCATCAGTTTTTCATTCAGGGAAATGTTTTACTTTGTCTACAAATCTACATTTATTGAATTTATTGCTTGCATCACATGACCAATACATAAAAGAAAATCATGTTTAATGTAGCATTTCTTAAGGCACATTTAAAATATGAAATTTAAATTTTTGAGGATTTAGGACCTTAAATTCAGGTTTTCACAGAACATGCCACACAAGCAAGTACTACTTCCATCCCCATAGCACATCACTACAGCACAGCCTGTTCACTCCTGATCAATAACTTTTACTTACTGTATCATATTCTTTACTTTCTAGTTGTTTTTGGATATAAAGCTTAACCAACAGATGGCTACATAAAGATAAAGCAACCATTAAAAAAAAAAAAAAAAGCAAAGGAGTGAAATCAAGATGTGTGAGTTTTCATGTCTTTGTCTTGATAAAAGTTAGACCTATGAACAAGCTTAACATTTTGAGCCCTGATTGACTGAAAGTATGCCGAGGGAGTTGCAGATCAAAAAAATGTACAGAAAAACAACAATGTAAATGTTGGATCAACATTCATATAATAAACCAATGACTGATTTATTATTCAAAATTGTCTAATATTGCTGAAATGCATATAATATATATAGTATAGATCAGATTTAATATGCAGACACATGGGATTGGACAGTGTCTTGCTGTTGCGGTTATTTTGTGTAAGAACAAGCAAGCAAGCCTGAAGTCACTGAGACAATTTAAACCAGAAAAGGAACAGTAAGAACAGACAGCAAACTAGAAATGCAGTTTAGTCCATAAACAGGACAACTGAATTTTCACTTTAAGTCAGCTTTAAAAATTAGTCAGAATAATAAGTAATCATTTTTTTTATGCCTAACAGGTCATTACAGCAACTCTGCGCATTTTGTTTATCACCAAAGCAGAGAAAAACATAAGGTTGGAAAACTAGAAATCAAGTATTTAAGGAAACGTCATTGTCATTTACATAACAAATGGAATGGAATGTATTTATTTTTTGATTCTTGGGTCTCATTTTAATCCAGTAACATAAGTTAAAAGTAAATGCAACATGAAAAAGAGTAACTAACAATAAAATCAGAATACAAAAAAAAAAAAGATGAGGGTGATGGGAAGGGAAGAAGCAACATGGATCACAGTCTGTGGAAGGAGTGTTGTACAGAGTCAGCATCAGTTGGCCTCACGTTACGTTCTTCTGTGTTGATCTGTTGCATCTCAGCGAGGTGCAATATACAGAGACCAGCACGATAAAAATGATGAGGAAATGCCCAGATGTTGGTGAGGGATGGCTCTTAATGCATCTTGTTTGTTTGTGTGCACAGTGAGTTTCCACCTAGTTGGAATGGTGGCATGCTGTTAAAACTTTGTCAGGGTATCTGTCAGGTTTTAAAAGTTAAAATCCCCAGTCAGTATGTCAAAAGTGCTGATTTTGACGTGAGCTGATGCTGTAATGGAGCTCTATCAGCACTTTGTTAGCTTTAGCACTTTGCGGGATGTAAACAACCACGATAAATGTGTCTTCGGCTTCTGTGTACGTCTTCATTTTTCACTTTCTCCACCTCACTCTGTACCAGTCCAGTGACCTCAAGAACGGCAGTCTTTTTAATTTTGCTCTGAGCTAGGCAGCAGCTATAGTTACCAAAACATCTCTTATTTTATTACTTTTTGTCTGGCTGTATGTACAAAGTAATGTGACACACACATTAGCAGGTGAACTCCACTGACGCTTGGCCTGACGTCAGATCAAACGCAGATATAGATGCAGCAAACCCTTCTGTGTTGTGGATAAGTTTTATTTAAATCCATTTGGAGCAGACAGAGGGGACCACAACAGAAAACTGAAGAGGATAGACAAAGATCAGGACATTTTTGCCAAAATCTGTTTTTTTGTTTGTTATTTGTTTAGTTTTTTTGTGGAGGTGGGGGGTGGCTGTGTTTGATCAGTAGTTAAGTCATTGGTCTTCTATTCAGGAGTGGGTTTGATCCCTGATTGGAACATTTACTAAAATTGGTGAAGATTCATGTATTCTAACATCATCTCTTCACTTTTACTTACTGTATATATATA
>JARVGQ010000672.1:25685191-25698029 GCA_031762355.1 Hypsolebias martinsi | reverse complement strand
TCATTAGTTCCCCCATTTACAAGGTAACTGTTTCCCAGTAAGTACTGGTTAACTACACATTAGCTACTGATTTGTTCCTCTTTGGTTTCCTTGGTAACTTCCTATGAATTATTGATTAGTTCCTCTTCATTTACAAGGTAGCTGTTTCCCACTAAGTACTGGTTAACTACACATTAGCTCCTGATTTGTTCCTGAGGCATTCCCTAGTAGTTAAGCAAATTTTGTGTTCCTTATTGTAAGTTACCAAAGAAGTACACATATATAATGTATTTCACTTGTGAAAACTGATAGTGATTGAGGTAATTCTTATGTTTTTATAAAGGAAAGCAACCCCTTTCTTGGTCAAATCTAAACTATTAGCAGTAGTAGGTGTATTTTTTCCCCCTCTTCTATACATCAAACAGGAATCAGTGGACAATCTCAGCCTTTTACCGAGTCAGTCCCTCCAATAACACAGTAGCACCACAGAATACATGTTCTGTGCTAAATGAACATGCATGTCTGAGGTTTGCTCAGCAGGCTCATATACTGTTTGTGCTTCCATTTGATACACCACTCATATCACATGTCCTGATCCTCAGCTGCACCTACGGCTTCTACAAGATCTGCCCACGTTTGCTGGCACCATAACGTCCATGGTACTGTCCTGATCTGAACCTATTTAAGTACTGCATTTAAAAAGTTGTGATACATCATCCTCTATCATATTTTGTGGACACAGTGTGCCAAGTTGGACTAACTTAGCCTAGAAACATGGGGTCATTTTCCCTGCAAGGTGTTTAGAGTCAAATAGGTGATAGCGCTGCTTTTCATGTAATAAAGCAGTGTTTGTTTCCTCATTTCCATTGGTATTGTTGTCGACTGTAAGATTTAAGAATCACTTACAGGAGTCCAACTTACCTTTCTGTGTGCTGTAAGCTGAGGTTGCCAAAATCAGCAGAAAGTCTAATAAGGGCTTCAAAGTCTTCATCCTGCCTCTGCGATAATCAGTCTAAGCAAATCTTTTGGAAAAGTTAATTTAAAAAAAAGGACAGTAAAGGAGAAGTTAGAATCCCATACTCGGTAAGGAGATGTTCCTGCGCGTGCTGCAGCCAGAAGCCGCCATGAGCTCAGTGAGATCAACACGAACCCGCTCCGTCACTGCGTGTTTGAACTGTGTGATGGACATCAGCAGCTGATCTGCATGTACAGTCACTCTGGTCTAAGCTCCAAAGGCTCCAGTGCTAAAGAGCCATCTGCATGCTGACCGGTCAACAACACTGGCAGCAGATGATCAAAACTCACCACGAAACATGAGGGTGGACCATCATGTTTGTTGTCATCTTGCTATTCAGGGTTCAGATAAGCGTCACAGCAGTTTGATTAAATTGTGACCAAAAGACGTTTTCCCTTTTTACACTTCTGTAAACAAATACACACTCAGCCATATTACATAGCTCACTGCATAACAATCTGACACAAGCTCACGCAAACCCACAGTCCAGGAGGTGTTCTTTGTGTCCACCTGTTGCCTTCCAGTTTGAATATCCTGTTTTATTTTAGGAAAGGAATGGCATTTCAGCTCACTTGCTGCTCATCCATGCTGCTTTGGATGGACTGCCTATTGTACTCCCACAGCAGGAACCCTCGTTCTTCAAGTCTGAGCTGCTTTCGTTGTTAACTGTTTAAAGGGGTAGATCAGTTCATTTTAGGTGGAGTTCTGAAGAAAACTAATTGAATGGCCTCAGTTTGGAGGAATAGTTTAAATCTTCACATATGGATTTGATATCAGCTAAAGTAATTGCTGCAGTTTTAAAACAACTCGTATCTAAAAACGTTCATGCAGTTCATGTAAAGTATTTTTAGAAGAGCACTGTCATTATTGCATTATCCAGTTATCGCTAAATAAATATATTAACATTTTTAGGCAAAATTTGAAATGCTACAGCTTGCTACAAACTGATGCTATGTTAGCTTGTAAACAAACATGTTGCATGTAAATAATGTGTCCTTTAAATGGTCAAAAATTCAACTATTTCTTCCAAGTGCCATTGTTTAATAAGATAATTACGATCAGTGATATACACAATTTACATGCAACTCCTCTTTTAAAAAAATGGAAGTAATACTTTGAATATTAGTTTAATTGTTTTAGGGAGAATATTTTTTTTATTGCAGTTTGTGGTTTGAAAAGTAAATCATCATCAGGTTCTGCTCAGGTTCTCTTTTGTTCCAACAATGCACATTGCATTTGCTCTCATGTGCATACAACATCTCACCACTAGGTGGTGGTGTTTGAATATTTTTCAGCTTCCTCCTTTTCTTTTTTTTAAATCACTTTTTTTTAAATGCATAACACCACTATATTATTTATGAACGTAAAAAAATTGTAATAATAATAATAATAAAAAAAAATCTGAAAACAAACAAAAAAAAAGTTTAAATGTTATTTGCAAATCATCACTGTGTTCAAAACCCCTGATTTAAAAGCGCATCATGTTTAAAGTGAACAATGGTTCACTGGTTCCCTCTGCTGGCAAGGATAAATTTGCTTCTTGTATTTTTTTTTTTAATATACAGTACTGTACAGTATATAATACTGTATTTACAAAAATGTTCAGTTACTCATAATTTATATATGTATAAATATGTCCAAGAATCCAGTATATTTTGTACTGTTTAAAATGCTACTTGGTAACACTTCTGTGTTATTTCTAAAGGGTATTTGCTGTTTTTTTTTTTTTTTTTTTTTTTTTTTTTTTTTTTTTTTTTTTTTTTTTTTACAGAAGAACTAAACAAATATATATTTTTTAATTGCCATAGGCTCCAAACAGGGGCTTTGCCCCTAAACGTGCAAATTTAAGTTGATCATTTGCTTTTTGTTTTCACTTCTAGGACAAAAAGTAAATTACACGGACTGGACTCAAAATTACTAATAAAGAACATTGAGTGTTAAAAATATGTAATTAAGTATCAATGAAAATATCTTCAATTATCCTTGAAAACATTGCTTAAAAATTAAACAAAAGATTTAGTAAAAAAGCAAAATGTAGGTCTATCCTAACAGTTTTGCATTTTATTGTGTTTCATCTATGATGGCTAAAGGCTAAAAGCTTGAATGAGGGGAGACATCTGAGGGAACTTAACTATTGTGGAGCCTTTTCAAACCCTAATTGCTCAGATGCATGCGAACCAACACGGCCCTGTCATGTGCAGCCTTTTCTATCATTCTTTCTTTCTGCCTTTGTTTCTGCATGCACAACCTCTACTTCTAAAGTCGAGTCATATCTGGTGTCAGTCAGCCACTCCCTCTGAACATTGTCTCAACGTGTTCTGCAATAATTAACCAGCTGCTGCACAAGCTCACCTCCTGCCACACGAGCTGCACTCCAGACCTTTGAACACAAACTCTCACAGTTAAATTCACCATCAGAGCTGAATAATGGATCCACTTCATTTGCTTTTAGAAGACTAGAAGGACGCGTGAGCAGGTAGGAAGAAACTTATTAGTTTGGGCGTTATCAAACTAATACACACAAGAACAGCACTTTTTTACTTTATGCTTTGTAATAAACAGCACTAAGCAGTTTTTATCTTTTTAAACTTACTGTAAATGATTAAATCAAAAACAGATTCAATGTGACTGTGATTCTCTTTGTGTTGGTTTGAATAACTAGACTCGTTCAGCATCTACAGGAGTCAAACTAAAGAAAGATATTAGATGAGAAATGAAAAAAAGAGGAATTTCATGTACAGTCTGAAAGAAAAATCTGAGCAGGGAGTGGAGAAGGGATTAGGAAGGTCATTAAGTGAATTACTGGGTGTGTAAAGTGACTTTTTATCCCACTGGCAATATTTTTCAGAATAAAAGTGTGAAATGAAAGCATCATTGTATACAAAAGCTGCATAACTTATCTAGATGGTGTTCCCAATTTTTGGTGATCCACTGTAGGCCAGGCTGGATGGAAGAGTTCACAGCACTGTAGTAACAGCCAAACATTTAGGTTTAGTTTATGTTGAGTACTTAGCTGCACTTTGAGCTAAAGCTGTTTACCTGTGTAAAGGTGGGATGTGTTATATGGTCTTTAGAAGCCACTTTTTATCCACTTACACCAGTATGTAGAGGACATTTGAAGCGTCTTTTGCAAAATTTATACAAACTGGAAATTAGTAAAGAAAAACCCATTTTGGGTTGTGTTTAACATAATGAGAATTTTGATTATGGCCCAACCATTAGATGCATTTCTAAACACACAGTTTAGACACATTTTAATATACTATATATTAAAAAAAACACCCTTTTCTGTTTACTATGTCGGTGCCCTCACACTAATATGAACAGCAGGACGTTAATGTGTGCTAAAAGACGTTAGAATTGAACACACGAGCAACTGCAAAGCAGCAGTTAGTGACTGAACAATACACGTTGATTACACCCCGTGATGTCATGCTATTTAAAATTGTAATGCACCACCTGTTTTTGAGCTATATTTTAACATGTTGAGCAATATAAATAATGCAATTCCACATTTAGTAAATTTTGTGGTTTGCAAACTTTTCACAAATCTGAGTTCCAAAATAACCACAACAAAATCCCCAGTTATCACCTGTTGAAATATTCAAACGTTGCTACCAAGTCATTCTATTAGAGTAAATTCCAAAAATATATATTTGTAGGATTAAAATGCATTTAGTAGGTTTAATTTGATGACCTATAGAACAAGCACAATGGAGTTCTGCTCTGCTGAACAACCATTATGCACAGCTTTCAAGTGAAAATGCCTGCTGTAACATTCTTTGTATGCTTTTGGCTTTGAGGAATATTTTATTAGTAGCTTCCTATTGTGACGACTGCAGCTATATCCAAATATAAGAACCAATGAGAACAGAGACCAAGACTCAGAACCGGTTTAGGTGAGACATAAGCAATAAGCCAGGGGAGGGACTGGAACCCTGAGGAGCAGAGAGAGCGTTGGAGTCTTCGACGTCAAGGGCGATAATTATATTGCAGTTCTTTATAAGTGGGTGGTTGAGGTCAGGCGAGGGGAGAATTGACCCAAATTGTTCCAGGTGAAAAAGGTGCAGGTGAGTGGCAAGGTGGGGGCAGCTGAGGCACAGAGGAGCTTGAGCTCCGCAGAGGAGGATTTATTCGTGCTGGAGACACAGAGGAAAGCACAAATCATTCATATTTAGCTTTGACCTCAAGAAGAAGGTTAGAGCAAGTTGGCAGGTAATGCTCCAGCGCTGGCTGAGTGTCTTCTGAGGCCTCTTATAACCTTTATTTATTTAACCATTGAGATGACAGATCTCTTTTGCAAGGGAGGCCTGGGCCTGAAGGCAGCTAACATGCATGTTTTTTATTGGTCTGTGGGAAGAACATGCAAACTTCACACAGAAAGACCCCACGTCCAACCGTGGATTGATCCCAGGACCTCCTTACTGTGAGGCAACAATGCTAGCCACTGAGCCGTCATGCTGCCATTCATGTACTATATTATACACCATTATACTCCTCATGCTCGTCAAGTCGCAGGATGACAGGTGTGGCTAACGAGAGTCTGGGAGCAGGAGCTGGCAGAGCAGAACTCGCACGCCTAAAATAAGTGAACTTTAAAAACCAAAATCAGGGCAATTACACTCAGTTTCCCCCTCAGTGGGCTCATTTTTAAATAAAACTATATTTTAAACCATCAAACAAACTTACTTAATGACAATAACTGCTGGATGTTGTGCCCCTGAGCAATTTAATGGAATATTGCTGACCTACTGTACATGATGAATTACTGTGAGTGGCTGTCAAAAGAGAAATGAAATAAAATGTGTCTGCACTGATTTATCCCTATATGTTCACATTTAAAATGCTAATTGATGTGAAAATATCTGGACTAAATGGAAAAAAAATTACAGAGGTAAATCATCCAGAATTTGTGTGATCATCTGTTTTCATTGTACTATAATTTAGAATATTTTTATGTTAAATTTGTACATCACCCCTCTTATTTTATTTTTTTTTCATTTAAGTTTACTTATTCATGTTTCCCTTCTGTTTAAAACTCAATAAAATGATTAAAAAGAAATTCATATTCAATATAATATTTAAATCCATAAGGCCTTAAACATATTTCCTGTGTATGAATTTATATCTAATGCAAAGATGGAGCTCTGTGCATGCAGCTGTACCTTGAAACTTGTGTTTTAGCCAGTTTGTTGAAGTGTACTTTACTGTCTGAAATGATGTGTGTGTGTGTGTGTGTGGACGTGTATAAAAATAATTATGAACTTTTAAAAATAAAAGAAAGTGCTAATTGAGCCTGTTGTTAAGCTGCCAAATGTATTATATATTATATTCTGTCTGATTTTAGTCTAACTTTGTCAGCTGGTGGATATGTTGATAGAAATCCTATAATTTTCCCTGAAAACAATAAAAACAAGGGCCAAAAAAAAAAAAAAAAAACATCCAGATGATCTGACTGAACATGGTTGGATTTTACACCAGATTATTGAGCATGAATTTTGGTGTTTTGAACCACTTTGGCTTGACCGTCCCAGAGGAGATGACGGTGGAGAGGGCAGGCCCCGGAGGCCATCTTAGCACCAGCAAACTGTTTTTATTTTCACCATGGATTGTGCTGTTTGTGGGAATCAGTTTTGTTTGGTTGCGCCTCAGATTGAAGAAGTACTTTGGATGAAGTGTGGAATGTCTCAGCAAAATAAGAAACCATCCAGATGACCTGACCATTGTTGGAGTTTTCTACCTGGATTATTGCGCATGAACTTTGGTGAATTAAAAAAATCTTTCAAAACCAAATAAATAGATTGTGACATCACTTTAAACATTGACCAGGTTAGTGTGCAAGTTCAGACATATTAGGAAAAAAAAGTGTTGAAGAAGTTAAATTAGAAACTATTTTAACATCTTGATTTTCAAAATAATTGCACTAATTTACAGCATTTTTGTTGCAGTAAACTCACCTTTAAATGGGACGAAAATCATTGTTGGATTCTGATATTTTCACATAAACATTACTATGAAAGTTGCACCGGGCATTAATTTGAGTTCTGTTTATTTACCCTGCACAAAACGAAAGGTCGGTGGCAAAGAGGAGTGGACAAGCTGCTGAATACCTGAAGTGTTTCTCACCAGCAAACATGCTGAGGCAAAGAAAGAATGAAGGACACTGTCAATCAAATGGACGTTTTCAGGCGTGTCTCATACTAACAATAATTCCGAAAACGGACAAAAGGGAAAGAAAATGAGAGAACAAGCCTACAAGTACATATTACAGTCACAAGCTTCGACGTCTTTGACCAAAACATAAACAAACGCTTGGCTCTCCACCGTCATCACTGGTTACTGGGTGGAGTACTGTCATTAAATCTGTTGGAGACAAGCAGGAAAAAAAGAAAGTGAAAGAGTGTAGGCAGGACTAAAGCAACACACACAGAGAGAGCGAGCGATAAAAATAACACAAACTTCAGAGAGGCAGTCTGAAAGAGATATTTTAAGCACAGAGAGAAGAAAAAGACAAAGACACTGAATCCATATCTTGGATTTTTCATGATAGAACAGGTAAGACTTTCATTTATGTGGTTATTTTTAAAGGAAGTGCTGTTAAAATCTGTTTTTAGTGGCATTTCTTGTTTGAGGTCAACACTAAGCTATAGGCAAGAGTCTGCAGTGAAATGCCCTCGGGCTGCTTCAGGCTTTTTGATTACCCATTTCTGCTCTTATTTGGTGACCATGCAGTTAAAAATGTCCATCCATTTATTTGTTGTCTGAATAGAGATGTATGCAGCGGCTCTGCCCCCAATAATCCAAGCAGGAAATGGAAGAACATTGACCAGGTGAGTTAGTGATCTTATTTCTTATCCTGCTGCTGTCAAATTTCTAAACATGCCAAGCTATTTATTTCATTTTGTTTGGTTTTCTCTAAATTCTGCCTGATTTGATCAATGACAAGGCAGGAGTTTGTGTGAACTACCATTAAACATTGTGATAATGAGAGTAGGGAACAGGTGAAAGGGTCTGGAGCGGCAGACACTGGTGACAGGAGAGCTGCAAGAGTGAATTAGAAAGAAGGTTTATAAAATATTAGTAAGGGTTTGATGTATGTTTTGTGGATGGCGGCATGTAAAGAACATAGTAAGACTTATTATTTTTATTTTTTTTTTATTAGTGAGCAAAAGTGACAAGAATAGGAACGAAAGGGACAGCTCAGGTTGAGATCTTTATGAAAGCTAGATTAGATTAAAAGGGTTTGGGCACTTGTTGATATATTGGACAACGACTGCTGAATATGGAGCTGCCAGGGAGGAGAAAAGGACCACAGAGGACGTTCATGAATGTAGCGAAGGATGTCAAAGTCCATGCTCAATCATCCAGGTACACAATCCAATAATGGTCATTCTGGACAGTTTCTTTTTTTTGTGGAAAGACATTTCACCCTCTATCCAGAGAGCTTCATCAGTCTTTCCACAAAAAATAAACCGTCCAGACGACCAGACTGACCATTATTGGATTTTGTACCTGGATGATTGAGCATGGACTTTGATGTTTTGAACCACTTTGGCTGTGGCTGCCTGCCTGGGAGGAGTCGATGGGCGGCGGCCCCCAGAAACCTTCTTATCACCAGCAAACTGATTGGTCCACTAAAGGATTGTACTGCTTAGTGGGAAAACAGTTTACTTGGGACTCCTCAGACTGATTAAGCCCTCTGGATAGAGGGTGAAACATCTTTCCACAAAAAAGAAACTGTCCAGATGACCTGACTGAGCATTACTGGGCAGTGAAAGAAGAGTTAGACGGCAGCAAATCATTAGCTGTGGTGACATAAGGAAGTAGCAAAAAGTAGCAGTTGATAAACTATAAGCCAAATTATGACTAAAGAATCTGTTATTTTTCTGCAGTTCTTTTTCATTTTGTGTTCTGCAACACTTTAAATTAATAGCAACTAATTCTACATTCCAGAGCAGAGTTCCTGTCACTATTAAACACCTACAACTGGTTCCTGAAAGAGCAGACTCAGCTCCATCTCACTTACTCTCAGGTTTGAGTTCTACCTTTTCAGATTTTCTCTCACTTTAATTAATGGCTGTTCATGAAGCATAGGGCTGAACAATTTTGGAAAATGTTCTCATTGCGACTTTTTTTTTTTTACTGCAATATTGCAATTCACATGTAATATGCAATTATTTTTCAATGTTATGTATTTTTCAACAAACGCAAGCAATGAGTTAATCTGTTTCTGTTGTTTTCAGCTCCACTGCATCTCTGTTCCTACATTTTTTGTGTAGCTCTGGAATAGCAACTTGGCTAAAAATGTGTGCACCAGGGCATTCTGTACCACTTATCTATTGTGTTTACTAAAGCTGTAAACCCAGGCTTGGTCACTACAGTATGTTAATGGGCATCATGTATTTTGCTATGAACTCCGTTTTTGCTTGAGTTATTTCCACGTGCCGTTTAAAATATTGTACACATGGAGTAATACTGTTGAACAGTTCGGTCAGTGATCCCTGTCGGGCTGGTGTTTTGCCTGTTGAAGCACAAGTCATTGTCATTCCAGCCATGCAACTATCATAAATGACTTTGTGGTGTTTTATTTAAATGTTGATAAGGTTTTTTGGTGTTACCTCAAGAGGTAGCAACAACAGCAAGGCAGGTTCTGCATAATACATGTTATTGCACAGCGTCTTCTTTGTGATAGCCAAAATAATTCCAAACGGACGTGCTGCCGCTCTTTGGTACCAAACTTTCAGCTGTGCCAGATTCTGTTGAGCCTGGCGCCATTGTGCAACCGGTTAAAGCGTAGTGTTGACTTCTACCGCTCCCTGCTCTGCTTTGCTCTGCTCATTCGCAAGTCACGTAACCAGATCACACAACCTGTCAAATTGCAGCCTTTGTGATTAGAAAATCTCGTTTTATCATATTGTGATATTATTGCAAATGCCATTAATTGATCAGCCCTACACAGCACTGTTTAAAGAAAGTCAATAGAAGCAGTTAAACATCATACAAGTGTATGTTCTTGTAACAGGGTGCAGATGGAAGGGTGATAGTGGAAGGTTTGCTGAATATCTCGTGGGGAGTACGGAGACCAATCAGGCTGAAAATGCAGGACGACAAGCAGAGTCTTCCCTTTGCACCAATGACTATGCCTGATCCCACCAGTCCAGTCAGCCCAATTGGCAGCAAGAGGTTCGACATCAGCCTGTATTGATATGAAAGTCTAAGAGCTTGAGCTCAACATGTGCCAAAATTCTAAACCTTGCATGGGTTTGGGGATAACTGATGTCATGTTTCTGTGTCTGTCTCTTTGCAGTAGTATGTCCCGGTGGGGAGAATATAATGATCTTCACCAGATCGACGAAGTGGCAGAGACGGACGCAGCACACCGAACAGTGGTCAAAGATCCTTTACCAGGTTAACTTTCATTGGTGTCTCTTTAAATCTGTTTTCCCAACAATGCTGTTACTGAAGATCAGTCATTTGCAATAAACGGTGCAAACTTCCTGGCATCATGTTGAGAACAGAGAGACATGTGGTTTCATAAATGCCGCTTAAAAGTTTTGAAGAACTTAAGCAAATCACGTTTTACTCCAATATGTTAATTTGTTTGGTACCACTTTACAGTAAGGCTCCCCTTACAGATGGCTAATTAATGATTTATTAACTCCTATAAACACTTTATAAATCATTAATAACTGCTTATCATGCATTAATTAAGGGTGACAGAGACAAAACTGACCAGTTTCTTTCCAAATATTGAGCCAAATCTGTTCACATACATTTCACCTAGAGTTGTTGTATTAAATGTTTCAGACTAAGTTACAACCTTGTGAGCACAATAAGCATTTGTAAACCTGTTTCTTTAGCATATATGTGCTCTATTATGCATTATAAGTATCCACATCTAATTTTATATATTACATATTTTAGGTTTACAAATGCTTATTGTGATCACAAGGTAGTAACTTAGTCTGAAATGTTTAATGTAACATATATGAAATATATAGGTGGCAGATTTGGATCACTATTTGACAAGAAACTGGTCAGTTTTGTCTCTTTATCACTCTTAATTAATTCACAATAAGCAGTTATTAATGATTTATAAAGTGTTTGTAGAGGAATTAATAACAATCAAGGATTCAAGGTTCTTTATTTTGTCATATGCACTACATGTGGTACGTGTGGTGGAACGTAACTGAGTACACAGGGTCCCAGTTACATCCAACAATAAAATGTAAAAGAAAAACAGTAATAAGATCTAAGATATGAACTAAGGAACATGTTAACTAAAAATAAGCTAAGCACTAGTAGTATCATTCAGTTCAATTCAATTTGAAACTACTTTATTAATCCAAAAGGGAATTTAAATGTTGTAGCTCATCATCCTGGTTTCATTAGAGTTGCTATAGATGCTGTGGGCAGGAAGGATCTTTTTTTCTGTCTTGGACTAGATCTGAAGAAACTGCAGATGTTGATCTATCTACTTGGACTTGATATGTTTCTTGGTCTTCTTGAGCAGCAGGACCACCTGAATCTTGGGCAGAACTCCTCCCTGAGCGATGGTCTCTCCTCACAGCAGCTTGTTGAGCTTGTCATTGTTGGCAGCCAGCTGCAGGTGTCAAGGGATGAGCCTCGTCTTCATGTAGTCACCAGCAACGTTTCCCTCCAGATCCAGGATCTTGGCGGTCAGGTGCTCAATTACCTCTACCAGGTAGATGGGGATGCCTCCACGGCACCTTCTTTTTAAACTCATTTGGGATTTGGGGCTGTAGCTGAGGTATCATTTGAGCTTTAGAGATATCAATCAACTGCTCTTGGATGTAAAAAAAAAAAAACCCTTGTTGCCATGGTTACGCATCATAACATAATCATTACAGGCGCACAGCATCTGATATCAGAGGAAATAATCATCGAAAAAAGCGATTTACATCCAGAAAAAAGAGGAATTAATATTTTCTAAAGCAATATCCCAGAATGAAAGTAATAGAGCTACTCCAACATGCAGCCACCTTGAGTGGCACAATTCTAGAACCACCAAATATGCCATATCTATAAACTATTTAATAGCCATCTATATAGGGAGCCTTATTGTAAAGCTGTACCAATTCTTTTTTTTTTGGGGGGGGGGGGGGTGTGTTTGTTTCATAGAACTTCCTTTTTGACACTTTAGTTGTTACGAGGTACTCCAATTGCATGTTTTCACTCATCCAAAGGCCCTCCTGTTTACGAGACTGCCACGCTGCGTCCTACGAGGCACAAGAATCTGGAGCTGGAGGTGGAGTCCAACCTGTTTCGCTGTATGAGCGACGCTTCATTAGTTAAGAGGAGGAGGGGGAGGGGAAAGTCAGAAGCACAACGAGAGCAAGAACGCCAACATCGCTTCTCCATCAACGGGCACTTCTATAACTACAAAGTATGTTCACGCCTAGCAAAGCTCTCATACATTCTTGGTGATTTTGTTTACATTTGCCTCAGTCTAAGAGCTAAATGATGACCTGGTATATTCTGCAGACCTCTATATTCACCCCAACGTTTGGTACTTCGACTAAAGTTCACATCTCTAGCACGATGACAACAGTCGAAGTCATCGAGCAGCTGCTGAACAAGTTCAAGGTGACTGTGTTTCCATTTCTAGATCAAGCTCCAAAAGTGGCGCACCATTATTACGTTCCACATGCACCACTTTGAAACTGGTTGTTTCTCCTGCAGGTAGAAAATGACCCACAGGAGTTTGCATTGTACAGTGTTCACCAGAGTGGAGGTGAGGCCAATGGGCTCTACATGAAAAACAAGTACAGGTGACCCCCGGTTTCCGGCGTGCCCGGTCACTGGCGTGTCACGTGTGGGGGG
>JARVGQ010000672.1:25655688-25667072 GCA_031762355.1 Hypsolebias martinsi | reverse complement strand
TGATTGTGTACAGCACTTTGGTCCTGTTGGGTGCATAAAGTGCTTTATAAATAAAGTTGGTATGGTATGGTATGGTATTTGGCCGTTAAAGTTCTTTTATTAAGCATAAGTTGACTGAGACACACCTTTACTATAATTTAGAGCAAACAAATACTTGTTTTTAGGTTTTTTTATTTTTTTATTTGAAGAAACAAGCAGCATTCGTCCTTCCTTTTTTCCCTCCCTCTGCTCAGTTTTTGTCACAACACCAGCCCACATTTCCAGGTTGTCAGCGGTGATGCGTAACAAACGCGACGCGTCAACGGTGACACATAATAGATGCAACATATACGACAAAGTGGCATATTTATGGAATTTTCCACTGTTTTTAGACATGGACTGATGCGACTTATAGGGTGGTGCAACAAGTATGGCGGAAAATATGGTAATTGTTGGTATTTTCATTTTCTCTGTTTTTTTATATTCTCTGTTATATTTTTATATTTTTAATTTATTTTTATATATCTTATGTGATTCCGTGGGTATGTTCCTTTGCAATGAAACTCTGGAGCAACAATTTCTTGCAGGATCAATAAAGTCCGATTTTATCTTATAAGTTTTCATCATATATGATGCAATGTATTTATGCTCAGGCTAAGTGATGTGAAGGGGTCTCAGCTACTACCACTCCAAATTTGAGTTCAAAATGTGTAAAATTGACTGAATCGTAACAATTTTTGTATTTGCTCAAGTTCATTAGCTGTGGTGGCCATCTTTAAATCAACTCCAAAAGCTAATCAGCTGTGAATTTAGTTCCACTAATTGAAGAATCATTAAGGTCTGCCCAGTGTTCATGAGATATTTTGCTAACAGACAGGCCGGGTTGGCTCTACGAGTTATTGCTGATATTTTAGGCAAAGATTCAGTGCGATGTGTAGTCATTAGAACAGTGTTGATCTGTCTCAGTTACTTTCACACCAAATTCCAGCTAGTATATAAAAGTTTATATCAATTTTTGTGTTTTCCAGAATCAGCCGTCTGAAGCAACCATATGTAATTAGATTGACTTTCAAAGTAATTTTTTGTTGTTGTAAATTTACACTCTTTAATTACTTTCTGAAAGTTTCGATAAAACCTGTCCATTGGTGCATGAGATGTTTTGCTTACAGACAAACACGTTCAGACAGGAAACACATTACTGTCCACCTTTCATCTTTCTGCAGTCAGTCAGGATTGTTGATTTCCTCTCACAGAAGCTAAATCTCACAAAAGAATCAGAGTAGTCATTAATCCTGATCGGTGACCCATCACAGCTTTTAGAAGAGGAATAAAGGAAGGGAGTGTGCAGGAGAGGTCAGGTGAGGAGAGGAAGGTTTTGGACAACTGACACACTATGAAACTCTCCTCCACATAGAGAGCCAATTAAAGTCTCTCTTCATGTTCCAGTCAGCTTCATCATGGTGGCCCCCTGCTCCTCTAACTACAGACTACCCCCAGCCCCCCTCACCTCTCATCAGCAAATTACCATTTATGGTTCCACAGCTGCTTTAGTTTTGGTGTCTCAGTAAACAAGCCTGACAAGACAAACACAAACAGATGTGAGTGTACGGTGGAGGTAAGCACAATTACCGGACGTTTGCTTTTCAGTTTACATAATCTGTAATTTACAGAAGGAATGTCCAATGCAGCACAAATTATTTTCTATTTGGATTCAAGCCAGATTTTCAGCTCTAACGAGAAGCGTGATAAATATATTGGTGCGTTTTTTTGTAACTTTTCCTTCACACAGAACTCACTTCTCTTTCTGACGAACAACACTGAGAATATTTCTCTTTGTTTTCAGACATGACCCCAGCTGGGATGGAAATATTACATAAGCCAAATAGGTCATGAAAAATTTGTTTCAAGCTTGAACTACTGAACGAACAACCAGTGGTGGGATGTAGCTAAGTACAAGTACTTTGTTACTGTACTTAAGTACATTTTTCATGCATCTGTACTTTACTTAGAGTTAAACGTGGGCACTTTTGACTTTTACTCCATTACATTTTACATTAAGTATCTGTATGTTCTACTACACAACATTTCTACAATGTGTTACAAGTTACATTTGTGTTGCATTTTGTTTGTTACTTTGAAAGTAAGCAATGGAGAGAGATTAAAAAAAAGATCAATACAGAAACAACTGGACTTTATTTGTAGCAAGAAGACGTTTCGCTCTTCATTCCAAAGAGCTTTCTTGATCTTTTTTTTAATTTTTTTTATTTTATCATGTCCTGGATGACTGAGAATCTTCACCAGCACAATGGAGAGAGGGGAGTTGGTCCAATGAATCGCTGCAAAGTGGGCAGGTAATGTTAGACCCACCTTCAAGAGGAGCTGGGCCAATGATGTATATTTTAGTAAATACATCATTAAGCTGGGTGCACCCACGGCACCGCTAACACATCCAAAATGGATTCCACCACAGAGACTCAGCCAGAAGATACACAACACCCATGGCCTATTGAAAGACTATTGAAATGTTATTGAAAGATTATTGAAAAACTGTTCAGTACAGCAGGACAGATTCTCTCTCCCAAAAGAGCCAGCTTGGACTCAAAAAACTTTGAAAACCAACTTTTTCTGAACTTGAACAAGAAATTCTTGCTGCAACATTAAAATGTGTCAGTTCATGGATGTTAGGAGACAAGAGATGTCTCCAAATGTCTCGACACTCAGGTCCAAGTTTTGAAAATGGTGTCAGGAAGTTAAAATATTGTTCACTATTGACCCATTACAAGGTTGACTAGACAGTATTTTAACTAGAGTTGAAGACAAACTGGAGTTGAAATGATCAGATATTCCTTTGTTAGGTCTAATGCTCCTTTTTTCAGGCAGATACTTTTACTTAAATGTGTTTACTGCAGTTAAAACGACGCATTGGTTTTATGTTGTGTTAAATAAAACCTTTCAAAGGTATAATCATTCTTCTTCCTTGTTTTGCTTAATGTCATTTAACTCTGCAGGTCATCCCTGAAATTCTGATGCACAGATTCACAAGTCCAAGTGTGAACTGTGTCACAGAGTAAACACAATAATAACATGCATTATCTGCAGCATTGTTCATTAAAATGGAACAACACTATTAATGTATTACAGAAAATATACATATGGTAGGTGCACAATGATATTGTAGACCATTGCATTAGGTAATACATTCAGCAAGTACTTTTACTTTTAACATTAAGTTATTTAAAAAAAAAAGCAAGTACTTATTTACTTTTACATAAGTAAAAATGTTAATGTGGTACTTTTACTGTTAGTAGAGTACATTTTTGTCTGTTTATTTTTACTTTTACTTAAGTACAATGTTTGAGTTCTTTCTCCACCACTAATTATTACACATGTACTTAGTAAAAATGTGAATCATCTGGGGGGGGGGGGGGTGAAGAAAATAAAAACTGTAATTAGTGAGCTTGACCAGAAGAGGGGAGCCACACCATTCCACAACAAGTGATGCACATGCCCACTGTGAGTTTTTTTATACTCCACTGCATAGTACTGTGTATACACACACACCGTGTGTGAGTTTTCTCTGGGTACTTCTGTTTCATCTCACAGATTAAGCTGATTAGTGACTCTAAAAACTGTCCCTAGGTGTGAGTGAGAGAGTGAATGGTTGTTTTTCTCGTTTGTCTCTATGTGTCCCTGTGATGGACTGGAGACGTGTCCAGGGTGTCCCCCACCTCTCGCACTGTGATAGCTGGTCATGGGCACCAGTGACCCCTGTGACCCAAAAAAGAAGTGGGTTAAAGATAATGGATGGATGTATTGATGGTTTTATCACCTATTATCTGTTGTGTTCCCTTGTTCTACAGTTAATAAGCTGTAGATGTATATTCAGTGATAACTTTCTGAAAGTCTCATTGTTCAGGTTTCACAGATGATGATAACAACAGACAAAGTGGACACCAGCAGTTAATGCTGAAGATTAAGCAAATGTTTCACACAATGAGCAGAATTTTATGTTTTACTAAGTTCATTTTGCTGTAGTAGCACTCTTATATTGGAGTGGCTGTTGTAGCAGAATATTTAATTATTTCCTGACAATTTAATTAAAAATCCATAGGGTGGTTCATAAGACATTATGTCAATGGACAGACAGAGTTCCTTATAAACAGATGCACAATTTTAAACAAAGCTCTTATGCAATCTGTTTGCACTTAAACTATATGTTAGTGATCGGTCTATTCTACTGCCACATCAAATTTTAGGTTAATAGCTGTAAAATTTACAAAGTTATATCCATTTTGTGTTTGTTTTATTGTCATCTGACTGTGGCAGCCATCTTGAAGTGGGTCCACTTTTAACTCCAAACGTTAATCAGTAGCGGATGTGATGTGCATCTTTTACTGATTATGTTTTGCAGTTAATTTCTGTCTGCTGTATTGAAATGTGTCCAGCAGTGTACAAGATATTTCAGCAACAGACACACACACACTGACACGAGCAGAAAAAGAAAGTGCTTGTTGCCTTTGATGGTGGTTTATTATGAGACTACCGACAGCCAGATGGGGACTGACCGTTGTGCTGGTTCATGTGCAGATGGACAAGCAAACAAATTAAGGGTCCCAAAAAAAAAAAAAAAATAAATAAATAAATAAATAAAAAATAAAAATAAACATCTGCTGTCCAGCAAACAGCTTCAGCATAAATGACAAAAAAGATTTTAATTAACACAGACTCTGTCATGTCTTTATTTTATTATTAATTTATTCGTTTTCAGTTAAAATTGAACAACTTTAAAAATAAAACAAACAAAAAAAAATCCAAAGAAAATGAAAGGCAGCAGAAAGAAGAAAAAAAATCTTATAACATCTGCTCCTTTTTAAACAAAACAGAAAATACATATGAAATAAAATACATTCAAACATAATTAGTCTTTAAAGCCAAAACCGACTCCGTGTCAAAACAACGATCCAATAAAATTATGCAAAATAATTTCATATTTCTTCAATTACTTTTAAACAAAATTGAGGAAGCTTTTTTACAATTATTATACAAAACATTCCACAATTTTATACCTTGAACTGATGTGCATCGTTCCTTTTGAATTTGTTCAAATTTTTGGTTTTACAAACATGTCTAGTCCTTTTAATTTGTAATTACTGACTCTCTTAATAAAATAAGATTGAATATTTCGAGGTAAAGAATTTGTATCAGCTCTGTACATAACCTGAATAATTTCATAGTCAACCAGTTCATATATCTGAAGATAAACAATAAGTGTAAAGCTCCAAGCTCAATAAAGGATATTTATTTATTTTTGCACAATTGTACTTCAGTCATTTCAAAAGCAGTCTGATTCAAAATCTGGAATTTAGTTGGGAAATGCAGAAATAATCAATGAATTTAACATAATTTGTGCAACATGTTGTAAAACTCTAAATTTAGCAACAGCTCTAGTTTGTGGTCATTGCTCTAATTCATCTAATTGGATGCTTTCCTGCTTCGACTCTGCATCTAAAAGGTCAGGGTCAGTGAATGGGGACTGTGGACCCCAGTGGAAACTGGAAATCCCCGTATCAGTGGAATAATTGATGTCAGTCTTGTCCATTGAATGGACTGGAATCCAGGCGCTGCAGCTTTAGGACGCTCTTGTTTTGTCTGGTAATCATAAAACTAAGAGAGAAGATGTCACTGGCTGTTGCTGCCCAAAAGGGATACAGGTCAAAGGTCAGAGTCCTTTTACAAAAGAGTTGACAAAAGTAGAGCACACGTCTTCTGCTGCTGCGTGCCTTAGCTGTTTGCATGGTTACTCTGAGGATTAAATCACTCCTATTGTCGTCTGTATTTTAAATACAGAATTAATTACTTGACATAGTTTTTTTTTTAACTGTCCCTTTTGTCAGCTTATTTGTAGGTACTCCTAAATTTTATGATGGAATCTAATGTTTCTTTAGAAACAACAGCACATTTGTGAAAACGGAGGCATCTTATTAGCCTACATGACAATGAGTGTTGTTTTACTTCCATTTATATTCATTATAAAGGATAAAAAGTTGCTTCCTCTGATTATGAAATGTGACTCATTATATTTGTTTTATGCCAGAGCATGGAACAAATGAAACTCTAATGCATTTTATTAATTTGTGTGCGCAGTAAGTAACAAGTGAGCCAAATAAATTGGGTAAATCAAAGCTCCATCTCTCTAAACAAGCTCACATTTTAAACTAAGTTAGAGTAAAACACAGAGAAGATTTGTGTTTCTGCATATTTAGAGCTTTAGTGCAAACACTGTCTGAATTATAAATGTGAATGGAGTTTGTAATAAAAATTGCATATGGACAAGTCAAGCTATTTCAGAGATGCACAAGTATTGTAGCACAGCATTTGTGCACATTAGTTTTCAATGCATTAATCACCTTTTGTAGAGAATAATATTGTTCATTCAGAAGATGGATGCTGTAACTTGTGGTGGTTGTAACTATCTTACTTTTAAAACATTTAACTTCATTTACAAATGAACAGCTGCAGAAAGAAAGGCTTTGCAGAGAGTGGAGAAGGCTGCACAGAAGACTCCCCACCACCACAGACCTCCAGATGCAGGAAGAGAGCCACCTGCATCATGAAGGACCACACTCACCCAGCACACACTTTTTGCTCCTCTCCCCTCAGGAAAGAGGTTGAGGAGCATTAAGTGCAGAACCACTGTACTGAGGAACAGCTTCTACCCTGAGGCTGTTAGACTCATAACCAGGATAATCACTGTGAAGTATCACATCATGTTGCTGCTGATCTGTTTCATGTTGCTGCTGATCTGTTTCATGTGTTCATTCATGCTCATCTGCTCACACAGACTCATGTTCGTGCTGCTGTTGGGTGCACTGTTTTTATACTATTAGTGCTTAATGCATTTTTAGTTCATGTTTTCCTTAGTTCAAATCTTAGAACTTATTGTTTTTCTTTTATATGTTAATACTTTTGTTGGCTGTAACTGGGACTCTGTGTACACAACTGTGTTACACCACATGTGCATGACAAATAAAGAACCTTGAATCCTTTTTGTTTTATTTTACTTTTAGCTATACTTTTGCTGCTTGTTTTGGTTAGGCTTTTGTTACATTTGGCTTTTAGCTCATTTTCTCCTCCCACTTTAGTTTTAGCTAGCACTTTGCTACATTTCGCTAGTGATTTCCTACTCTGAGTCTGCGTTTAGCTATTTTTATTTTCAGCTACTTTTAGTTTTTGGGTTGTATTTTGCTCCTTTTAACTTTTAGTTTCTGCTTTAAAATAATAATAATAATAATAACTCAACTCAGTTACAGACTATTCAGAAAAAAAAAAAATCAGCAATGTCAATCATCACACTGAATTTTCACAGAAAAGTCACAATTTTCTTCCAGTCTTTGTTTTGAGAGCCTGGCTGAGTTTTTTTTTTTTTTTTTTTTTTTTTTACACCACATTCCTTTAACGTCTCCGTGTGCTCCCTGTGCCCGCCCACTCCACTCCGTGATTGACAGCCGGCTCCTCCAATGACAAGGCAGCAGACCGTCTAGCCTTGTTCTTGCTCAGCCCCGCCCCCTTCTCATCCCCGTCCTGGTGTGTAGTTTCAAGCAGGCGACTGATCGTCGCGAGCCTCTTCGATAAATCGAAGAGCAACTTATCGAAGCTCCAGCCATGGAAGAGGACAACATAATAATGTCTGTCTGACCCTGGGGGAGCTCTTACAAGGTGAGTTTGGATTATTAAATAGTTGTGAAACGGGGGAGGAAGGAATTAGCGGCTGAATCCGCGGCGGTCGAGGGGGGTGAAAAGTTTATCCGCCTCACCACCGGGCAGAAGGGAACAGGGGAAATCTAATCCGCTGTTGTATATCAGGATGTTGGCTTGTTTCTAGCTTGCTCAGCACACTTTTGTTAAATAGGTGTATTCAGTCATTAAATACATTCCAATAATTAATTAACTTTTTAATGTTTATTCCCTTTCAGAACAAAAGCTGCTTTCTTATTGAATGTTTTGGGCTCAGTTCTTTAATTGTGTGTTATGTGTTGGTTGGTGATTTGTCTTTAAAGCTCCCAAGTTGCAGAACCACGTGTTGTATATTCTGTCTGCAGCTCGGATGCTCACTTGGCAGAGAATAAATGAAACTCTTAAAACAAATAAACATGTCAACTGAAAGCACTTAAACACGATCAGTCTGCACCCACCTCTTTCCTCCTTGTACTGTATATTTATTTGCACACACAGCTCAAGCACTGCAAGTCAATGGACTCCATGCATTTTTCTATTTTTTTTTTTTTTTTTTAGAAACACAAATCTCTGAAAAAGAAAGGCAGTGGCATGGAGGTCTCCCTGCAGATGTGCATTCCTTTTACTAGTGAAGTGATGAAGTATTTAAATAGTGTTCAGCAGGAATGCAAACAGACTATGCAGAAAGATGAAGCCCCAGGGTGTCTCGGGAGTAGCAAGATGGAGTTAAGTACAAGGAAGGATGAAATATGTATATATATTTTTTAAATGATCACAATTTGCTTGTCTTTCTGTAAGTGGCTCCCCAGTAAAATGGAATATGGGTCAAAGTTCATGTTCTAAAATCAGAAATGCCTTCAGCTATGCAGTGAAAAAGGATAATTTCAACATGGAACTGGAAATACTGATGCCAAAATTTGAGCTTTACCAACAAATCTTGCAGCGTGACGTCAGCATGCGCTTGTGTTTATTCACTAGGGAAGCCTGCAATGCTTCACAGAGATGATGCAGTGTGCAACAATGTTAGAGGCAGCTCCAGAAGCCAAACGTGTGTACGCAAAATAAGCTAATTGACTCTACTCTCTCATGAGCCTGTATATATGGTGAAGAACAGTGATTATGAAGTGAAGACATCAAAACAAGAATAAATTTACTGGTGATATTGAACTGAGAAGACACTCGGCTTTGGCTGGAGATTAATTCTTGGAGCATGCGTTACTTTTTGATGTGCACCTTGCATTTGTCCACGATGGAGGCGTGTTTGGAACTGGCCATGGCTGTTTTTACTGTCGCTAATTTTCTCCCAGTTAGTTGAGTGATTTGTTTGTAGTAGTTTTGTGAGGGATGAAGGAAACTGAATCACACTCGGGATGTAATTTGTTGGCTGTCGTTTGACCTGTGGGAGCTCAGTTTTTGGTTGGACTCCAAATAACTAGTGTTTCCAAACAGGGTTTTGCAATAATATTAATGTCCTCCTGATTTTTTTTAGCAATTCTCTATTTGAATGTTATGCATTTATAATATTATATATAAAATTATATATAATGAAACTGTCTAATTGCACACCCCTACCCCAAAAAAACACAATAGTCTTTGGACACAAGTGTCAGAAACTTGACTGCACCCTGCAGGCTGTTGTTGGATTTTTATTTGCAGTACAGAAAAAAAAAATGTTCTTTTCATTATTATTATTATTTTGTTAGTTTTTAAAATTTTAAATGGTGAGCTGCTTTACCTGCACGCTCCATGCCTCAGATCAGCTGATCAGCTGCTCCTGGAAGTGCTGAGGTCCAAACGGAGGCTCAGAGGGGACAGAGCTTTTTCTGTAACCGCTCCAAGATTATGGAGCAAACTCCCTCTTGCTTTTACACGAGCCCCTTCACTGTCCAATTTTAAAACTCTTTTAAAAACACTTTTTTTTTTCCTTCCCTGGCTTTTGGCACAGCTGAGACTTGCTCTGCACTACAGTTTTTTTTTGTCTTACTGTTTTTAATTCTCTTTTTGTGTTTTAAATGTTCTTGATTTTACATGTACAGCACATTGTTGCAGCTGTGGTTGTTTTAAAGGGCTTTATTATTATTGTTACAAGATGATGGCAGCATAAGCAACATTGCATGTGGTTTTAGTTTAATAATACTGTAATAAAAAAAATCAACATTATTTTGTAAAAGGCAGAAAATATAGTGAATAAACAGGAGGAGAAAAAAACTGTCCCAAAGTTACATTTTGGAGATATCGAGGATTTTGCATTACATCTTGAGGACGTCAGTCAATGTGTAAGCCTTATTTGATACAAACATTTTAACATTCTGAACATTTTTCCAGTAAATACCTGTTTACTGTTTCTGTTCATACTTCCTCGTTCCCATTTTAAAAGTGCAAAATATAAAGCAGAAATATTAACCCACCTTATGTTAATTAAATCAGACCGTTATTCTTCACAGTTTGGTTCCAGTCGAGTTAATCGTTGACGGATGATCAGTAGAATGTCTTGAATTGGACAACTTTGTAATTATAAAACTAGCAGTAAACAAATTGAGTGTATTTTTTTCCTTGTAAACATTCTAACAAAAATTAAATAAATAAATAAATAAAAAATAAATAAATAAAATTTTTGAGGGATGAAGTGAGCTGATGTTGAACTTTGGAACCTGGTTCACATAAAAAAGAAATCGACAAATCCAATAACAACCATATACTGGTTAATTTTTTCATTTAAAAAAATGGAAAATGAATGTAAAGATGACATTTCTAAAAAGTGTAGTTTTTATTTATGTAATCATGTTCAATATCGGGGTCAAAATGCAAAATAAAAAGCAAAACTTTTTTTATGTAACTGTGTCAACTTTTGAATTCACAAACCTATAGGAGCATATTTAATAACATAACTTATGGTTATTTGTTGTAATATTTCTTAAGGTGATCTGTTGAGTTATGATTTGAATTCTAAATTTATAAACTTAAGCAAAACTTTAGATCCCATAATGTAGTCGCTTTTAGAGTTTTTTGCCCTGATTTAAGAAATGCAGTATTATTTATAGAGATGCACAATGTTATCGGCATAGTATCGTATTAGACGATATTAACGATAAAGTTAAATATCAAACATTGGCCATTCCATCAGAATAACTCACCGATATAAAAAAAACTTTTGTTTTAAGTTGATTTTTAATTTAAGAAACTGTCAAAATCTATTAATGCACTACTACTCATGTGCTTTTCACTTGCCACTTGTGAACAGGCTGAGTTTAGATTTGTGAAAATTTACACATTTTCAACCGCTTTTTGACATCTGCATTTGGTAGCAGGCTAAATTGACAAAGATCATGCAGAGTAATGTATTTTAATTCCACATCAGAGGAAGCTATGTACAGGTAATCTCTGTAAGTAGGTCTAGGGGGAAAAATAAATAAATCGGTATTGGTATCAGTTCTCAGCCAAGTAAGTTTTAACATATTGACATATCGAATATCAGCCATAAATCTAATATTGTGCATTCCTAATTAGTTACCTTGACTTTTGTTTAGTCTAAATTGTTGTATACTGTACCTAGTTTTAGCATTGACTGGTGAAAAACCATGTGTACAGAACAAAAAAAAAAAAAATCTGGCTTCACATAGACACACATTGCAGGCATTTAGATTTACAACTCAGATTTGCACATTCATATA
>JARVGQ010000672.1:25577772-25598017 GCA_031762355.1 Hypsolebias martinsi | reverse complement strand
TTTTAGTTTCGTTTTCGGCCGCACCGGGAGCCGGTCCCGGTAACCGGCTTTTTCGGTATCCGGCTGGGCCGTTATAATGGAACTACGCCGGAAACCGGGAGTTACCTGTATACTAGTTAAACACCACATTTTTCACAACTTCAAAACTATGAATTCCAACGGTGTGCCATTCAAGCATAAAGATTTGTTTTATTCATCAGCGTTAGCACTCTTAATTTAAAGGCTGTACGTAATAATATTAAACTCACACCCCTTCGTGTTTAAATTGTGGTATGTACACAGAATACCCCATGGTGCTGTCATATGGAAAATATTGTAAGAGCTGTAAATGTTTCCTCAGCCCCCTCCCACCCTGCTGACCTTCCTGGTCTCTAGGCCTGAGATGGGACATTAATGCCTGTGTCTGGACGGCTGCCATGCTGCAGCCTGTGCTCTAATGGATTGATAAAAAAGCTCTGAGCACAGAATCAATCATGATATAAACCTGGAGTGAAGCTTGTTAAAGTCCAAGGAAAGTTCCTCTACTCTAATGTCCCTAATCTTCAGCAATTTTCTGCCCGACAGAAAGATTGCAGTTGTTACCCTCCACCTGCCATGCATTAGGGGGCCAGAATCATTTCAGGTGATGGACCAGCAGTGGATCTCCGGGATGTAGGAAGATTGTATGAGAGGTTCTCTGAGGCTGAGCTCTCTATGTTTCCATGGATTTGTTGCTCTGCATTTGCAACTGTCATGCTGCCAAGAAATAGAATTTAGTAACTTTGAGAATAGGACATAGCTTGAACATCTGAACAAACACAACTCCATGTAGCTGGTCAGTCCATCTTAATATACAAGTTATGTATGCAGTAACTAGTACACGCTCGACTGTGATTAAACTACAAGTGCTTACATATGTTGTTTGAAGCAGATTTGTCTAAATATATTTCATGTGTTTTTGTCTGAATATCATTCCATCCATCCATCTATCCATTATCTTTATCTGCTTCTTCTTTTCCTGATCACAGAAACTGGTCACAATGTGAGAGGTGTGATGCACACTGGAAAGACTGCAAGCCCATTGCAGGACCACATAGAGACAAACAAGACAAACATTCACTCTCTCACGCACACCTAGAGATAATTTAGAGTTACTTATCAGCCTAACACAAATGTTTTTGGTCTGTGGGAGGAAACCAGAGTACTCGTAGAAAAAACATGCATGCACAGAGAGAACATGCAAACTCCTCCCAGAAAGGTCCCCAACCAGGATTTGATTTGGCGACCTTTTCAGTGAGAGGTGACAAGTCTGCGTCACTGTGCCGCCAGAATATTATTCAAATTTTAGCAAATATAACAAGGTCACATATGCACTAAATTTGCCCATTCTAGTCAATCCTAACGTATTGAAATAAAGGTCACTACACTTTGTTTTTGAAGTTTTGCTTCCAAACTGAGAATGTTATTTTCTAATAAAACGCCTGTGTCAAATGAAGCAATATGGAATTCATTAGAGGTTCATAGTATGTTAATGTTTAGAAAACAAAGAAAAAAACAAGTGCATGTGTTAGACCAGACAGCGTCATGACCTTTCCTAAAGTAAAAGAAAAAGGGTTTGAATACAAATCCATTTTTGCATTAAAACATTCCATAATACAGGTTCAGAAGCTTTCTCCGTCCACCTGAATCCCTTGCAGCATCTTTATAGGGTTGTCCTGAGTCAAAAACACAATTATTAGAGATCATTATTTAGTTGGAAATACATCTGCACCATGCAGTTTCTTCTCTTCTTATTTTCAATTTCGTCTGCCGATGGTTTACTCCCCGTAGCATACCTCATTTCAATAAAGCTATTCCCTTAAATACCCTTTCAACATTTTCCCAATGACAGTGGGAGGGATGGTCAAATAGATATGGTTATATATGTATATTGCTTCTAAAATCCTCTAGGCTCTCTTGGGGTTTTTCCAATTTTGTGCCTTTAACACTCGCCTAAGTATATTTCAGAGTACTTTGTTGTCATTCAAAAGACTGAATAAAACCAATTCCGTAGGGCAAACTGTAGGGCTATCAATTGTTTTGTCACTATTTTTATGTCAGATTTGAAACAGGGTATGGGTAAGTATATGGGGGGGGGAGAGACATGGCTCAGGGGGGTTAGTTTAATTTCCATCAGTCAGACACTCTTCAGTTCAACAATAAATCAGATTTATTACTCTTTGTCCTGCAATGGTGAGTTAGTGTGGAGACTAAAAAAAGAATAAAAGGGAGAGCGCCGGCAGCCATAGTGGTATAAATAAGAAGTGAAAGGGGGAAGCAGACTGGGATATTGGTAGGCAGTATTGTATTAAATCAGAATAATAAAGCTGTACATGCAAAAACAGCCTCTGATAGAGACATCCCAGGGAGACACTGCTCCCCAGGAAATAGTATCCACAGTCCACAGTTAGGCTGACACAAGGACACAGCTGCAACAGCCAGTTTTGATCAACAAATGGCAATACAACTCCCACTCAGTGATTACAGTGAGTTATACCATAAAAAGCCAATCTGCTTCAACGGGTCTACAAGTGTTAAGCATTACTGTGAAATAACTGTTGTCATCATTAATAAAAAAGTGTCATAACCCTATGTAGTGATGTTTAAATCTCAATGGCAGGTTGATTAACACATCATGGACTTTGCTAATGCTAGTCACTGCTATTGGAAAAACACTAAGGTTTTTATCACAGCTTAAAACATTGAGCTCTGTAACACATTGTTTGACTCTCTAGTAAATGAGTCCCCAAGACTCAATGGGATTAACCTGTCTAAATAAAGGTTGGATGAAAAGATGAATTACTAGTTAGCGTTATAGTACTGTATATTGGCCTAATTTTATGTTTGAGAAGGGGAAACATAAGCAACTACTGTATATGTATCAATGACTTAACTCCGATTAAACACAGCCTGTGGTCAAAGTTGAACATCATTACTTCCTGGAAATCTGATTTTAAACATCATTTGTATATAACAGTCTGTTCCCTGTTGCAAATGACACTACCAGCAGCACCCTTGCAGTCATAACTCTGGCTGCCATAAGTAGAATGATACGCATATTTAATTCTGTCAAACCAATTTTCTAAAAATCTAATGATTTCAGTATGTTTTTATTTGTTGTTGTTGTTGTTGTTGTTACTCCTGGTGGGTCTCCAGAAAGACTATAACAGAAGATATGATGCTTAAAGCTATGTTCCAAGGTTAAATAATCCAAATCTTATTTGGAAGCCAGGTTATATTTATTCATTTGCTGCAGGCTAAATTATTTAGAATAACTCTAAAATGGTAAGTCATAATTTTAAGCAACTTATATGGAATCATTAATATATACATCTGTGAGGATTTAGTCAGAAGTAGGTATAAATATTTTACCTGACTAATTAAAACACAAGTAAATCAAACGTTCTACTGGAACAAGATTGTACCAGATGGTAGCCGGATATAATGGCACAATCCCAAACTTTCAACATCCTAATGCAGTTGTCTAGAAGTGTGCATACCTAAATTTAGAGAACTTTTTAAAGCAAAAGTTAAAATAAGTTTTCTTGGCTTCCAATTTTGTATTTCATCGCTCTTCATCATCAGTGAATTGTCTACCTTTGCTCATTATAACCACTCAGATTGCCACTGTACGTCTGCCAACCTCTTGTCATTGTGGATGAAAATGTTGCTTGTTCAGAAATTCCTCATCTTCTGTGACAGCGGAGAATCAGTGCTTGACTGCATGTCTCCTGCTCATTATAGCCACTCAGTTACATCAGGTGGTCCACACTCTGCTTGTCACCTCTACAGGTATGTCTGATTAAATGACATTGCAGATGTGAGGTCAGTGCATGGTGAGACTGCAACCATCTGCAAATGTATATCAGGACTTCCAGGTCAATGGGCACAATCTCAGATGTATCTCACTTGACGCTCATGCCAAGGGTCACTTTGTAAACTTAATATTGTAGACTAACAACTGGTTTAAACACATGCCGTAGACTAAACCATCAAAAATATGTTTATTTTAAAGACGACAGATGGAAATGTGTTTTACATAATTCCAATCCAATTTTTAGATTATTTCAAATAAAGAGACGCACTGTCTGCTGCAATGACAGCACTGGGGGAGGCAACTCAATGCAAGTCTTTGAAAATACAAAAAAAAAAAAAAAAAAAAAACCCACGAGTGCTTTTTCCCCTTTTGAACATTGTGATAATTAATTATCTGAGACATTTTTGCTTAATCTATTACCTTTGAATAAATGCTGGAATAAAATGTTATTGTATGCAAATATATTACGAAAATCTTCAAAAGTAAATTAAAAAGTTTTCAAGAACAATGTTTTCTGCCTAATGTTCCAAATCCTTGCAGGCAGCCTTTCACAAGCTTCATCCAAGAGGAACAAAAAGAAAATGATAATTTAAAAACCTAAAAGCATTATTTGTTTTTGTCATGTAATCACTTATTGCATTAAAATGAATAAGGGTAGTCCTCGACTTAAGGCGCCCTCGACTTACGGCAACTCGGACTTAAGAATGGGTGTGCGACGCAGCGTTAACATACATTTTACATGTACAGGTAACCCCCGGTTTCCGGCATAGTTCCGTTATAACGGCCCGGCCGGATACCGGAAATGCCGCTTACTGGGACCGGCTCGCGGGGTGGCCGAAAACGAAACTAAAACCAACATGGCGGCCGTCACGTCTTTTTAAACGCATTATTTACAACCTAAAACACCGCCAGCATACATTTTGTACCTCTAAAATGTATTTTAGAGCAGTTAACTTGCTAACAAACACAAAAAAACTCAGAAAATAATGAAAATTTCTGAAAAATACTGCCGTTACGGCTGATGACGTCACTGGGGAGGCGGGCTGGATACGCGAAATGCCGGAAACCGGGGGTCACCTGTATAAGCAGTCAAAGCTTAATTTAAAATGTTGGTTTTTCCGGTTTCGGACCTGTGATTACTGTTAATTCGTCTGGTTGGATGTTTTGGGCCTGAATGCAACTCTACAACACAGACAGTCAAACACATGAACTAACTGGGGTTAGAGCGCTGCTGCTACGCTGGTTTGTTCAGAAGCTGCACATAATAAAAATAAAAAAAAGATCCCTCAGGCAGGACGTGCATCCAAAGCTGTGAACATGGACCAAGTTCACATCAGGAGCAGCATAATGAGGGAGAAGCACGACGACAACTTCAACATGACGCATCATCCGACAAAAGAAAACTCCTAATCATCAATGGTGCGTTTAAAACCTCCGGGGGAACACACACAACCAGAGTTTCTCTCCATTTCTCATGTCCTCACAGCCACCACAGCTGACGTTATCTACGAGGGTTCAACAGACGCCCCACGCTGCGCCGGCTGCTGCCATGAAAGCGGTGGTTTTCATACAGATGTTTGCCACGACTAACGATTAACCAGAGTCTGGACGGCATTGCGAACCTCCCAACACTTCAAAGACAGAACGCAAAGAAGATTCGATTGCTTTAATAGGCCCCGGGCCGAAGCGGCGCAGAGAAGACGCACTTCAGCCCATCAATAAATGTCGTGGGCTATTTAAAGATGAGGGCTGTGATGTCATTTTTATGCTTTGTAAGAACACGTCTGGGTGAAAGAAGGGATGTGAGAGAAGCTGGCGTGCTGGGAATCGAAGAGACGAGCGTGCGTTTTCAGGTAATGAGCTGCAGCAGAAGACGCTCAAAGATTAAAACCACACGGAGTTAAACCCAAAGGCGAGCCAAAGTGGATGCTGGGTACGGTCTGATAAAACAACCACACTGCCCTTTGGTCTAATATGAGACTTCCCCTCCTGTCTCACCGGATCTAAATGCTGTGGAGGGATAATTGTGGTGCGCAGGTAAGCTAACAGCCACGACCCTCGATGCCTTTCCAGCCTCTGCTGCTCCACGTATGAGAAGAAACTGAAACAAGAAAAGCAACGTTTGCAGAGAAAAGCAGAAACAAGTGGCGCGTAAATACATTAATACTAAAATGTTACGTGATGCTGGGCGGTACGCAGCGGAACAAGGGATGAGGAGTGAGGAGAATGCACGATGTTGCAAGATGCTGCAACTCCCATCAAGCTCCCGTGCTTCATGTCTAATGACCTAACTGTTCTGCACGCACCATTAAACTAAACCCACTCGCTGCTGCTTTTACTTTACAACCGACTTGCAGCTCCTTGGAAGAACGTGGTGCACCTGGATGTCCAGTTGTGTTAGAGTTGTGAGGTTCTAAAATCTCCTTTAGTGTCCAATCTGGGAAAAAGACGGTGTTTAACTTTGATAATATCAACTTCAATACATTTGACTGTGTGCATTAAAAACTGACAGGAGTGGTATGATTTAGAGGATGGAGGGGAGATTTAAGAGAGAACAAGGTGTGCTGATAAAAACTAGATAGCGTTCATGGTTTACTGGTCAAAGGGCAGGTTTAACCTTAATTAACGTCTTACAAAGTTGGATTTATTTGCTGCTTTTTTAATGTTACGTCTGTTTATATCCAAACAGGTCTCACTTGTAAATGAGTCTTTGAGGCTCAGTGTGATTTATCTGTTTAAATAAAGGTTGAAAATATTAAAAGATTTGATGATGATTGGTGATATAGTTATTATTATTATTATTTTTAAAGAGGTGCTCCATTTTCTAGTAAAATATTTTAAACTGCACTTGTGTTTTTTTTTTTTTTTTTTTTTAAATTAAGGGATACTCAGAATCTTCTGGAGTAAAACTAAGAAATTGGATTCAGCCAAGTTTTTTTTTATTTTTTAATGGGAGACAAGTGGATGCTTTTGCAAGACTGCATTATTACAGAGCGTGCGTGAATTCTTATCAACTGCTGACAGAAAAGGTGAGTCATCACACGATTGCCTGTGTACACACGATGTCTTGTTAGCAAAATATCTTAGGGACAATAAGACAACTTTTACCAAAACATATTAAAAACTAATCACTAAACGAACATCTACAACTTTAAAGTCTATGCAATTCAAGAAGTCTAACACAACTGCCTGATCTTAACAAATAAAACAATGCTTATCAATTGGCCAATTTTATATACATTAAGCACTAATTTGGTGTGGTAGTAGCTGAGGGTCTTCTCCAACACACAAGCTAATCCAGGGATATTCAACTAAGTTGCTCAGGGGGGCACAGTTACTGAAAGACAAAAGCTCAGGGGCTTGACAATCTGTTTTATGGTTTAAGATCTAATTTTATTTAAAAATGAACCCATTGGTGGGCCGAAGTGAGTTCACCCATGGGCCTGATTTGGCCCCCGGGCCACCAGTCGAATAGTCCATAAGCACTGACAGATACTGTAAAGTATTTGTGCAAAGCATTGGATTTTTTTATATTTTAATTTTATTCATTTTACATAAAAAAAAAACCATTTCACATATTATAAGAAAAGAAATCATAAAATGAAAGGTGGCAGAATGAAGAAAAAAACCTTATTTTGTCTGCCCCTTTTTTCAAAAACAATTTAAACAATCATTTCAAATAATAACCCTCTATAAGTAACAAGCAAAAGAAGTAAGTTCAGTAAAAGAAGGAATTCAATGCAGCGAGTGATTGTTTACAATTTAGCATAACATCAAGTGTGCGAAGTATCTTTAAAAGATAAGATAGTAAAGATCAAAAACTTAATTGTTTTATTATGCAGTTAAAATACTGTGAAAATGACCAGTCTTTATGGAACACAGGTGATTTTTCTTCTGCTCTAGAGTTTTCTATCTGAAACACTCGTGCACCATTTGAAGACTAATAAAGTGGCACAGTCTCAGGGGAGTCGCAGCTAACCAGTGCACGACTACATAAAACACGCTGAGCGATGTAAAACACTGTTCGTGACGCAAAATGTGGGTCAGCGGTCTACGCCCGACACGCTGTTCTGCTGCTTTAACCCAAGTGGTCCAACGTTCTACATCCCCGAGTTCTGCTGCGCTCTCTGTGACGAATCCTGTTCCCAGCGGGGGGTAGAGTCGACCCATGCACCATTACCACCACACTAATGTGCAACATACCAGGGGAGTCAGCCCAGCTCCTGTTCGGCTCTTTTAGAGTGCTATTAAGGAAAGTTGGCCAATCTGATGAATATTAAATACCTTAAGTGGATTTTCTGAAGACATCTGTGATGTTAATGGCGTCTCGCTGCTCGCAGGTCCTTTGTGAGTTTTGCAGGAACGACAGTTAAAACTTTTTACTTTTAGTCTGACTGATTTTATTTCCTCTTTAACACAGAAACTACTAGAAAACAAAATATTATGTTTTATAACTATCATACTATAAGGAGGACCTCTTCAGAAGAATGCTATAACGTATACTATAAACTATTTGAAGATAATACAAGTGTACAGAGAAATAAGTGTAGAAACTTAATGTGACATTTTAAAAAGGAAAATGTTTTTCAAGCCTTTTAAAATTAGCTGTTTTTTATTTTATGTTTTGGAAGTTTTATTATTTTAGTCTTGTGCGCATTCATTTAGTTTTCTGGTTTATCTATTAGAGACAGACATAAACATACAAATTAAAAAATGTATTCGATGTAGTGTTTGACGTAAAAATGTTTTTCAACAGCTGCCCCATGACGGACTTTTAGGAAACCGGAAAGTCAAAACCAAATAAGAAAACGGAAAATTCTGTTAAATAAAACATAAAAAATTTAAATATTTTCAAACTGACTAAGTTGTTTTGCTAAATTATTCAAGCTTACGCAGGTATTTTTAAAAACCCGTCCATTTGTGTTTACTTGTCTGCAAAATTATTAGTTTGAATTTTTTTAAATTTAGATTTTATATTTTAAAATTTTTGAGCTGTTATCAGTGCTGCAGGTCATGAAGAGCAAATTTCATTTCCACGGAAACAAAAACAAAAAAACAATGAAAATAAAAACCTAAAACATAAAAGATCCTTTTAACACCAGTTTGTACCCACAGTTTTTCTTGAATCCATCTGAATAAAGATGTTTACGTGAAAATTAATCTGAATAAACAGATTTAAATTGTGAGGAGGTAAGCTGAGACAGTTCCTCCTCCTCTTCATCAGCCTTGGTCTTCCTGCTGGTTTCACCAGACGTTAGCTACATTTAGCTTTTTGTTCCTTTGGAGCTTTTTACAGCCGAGCCGAGGGTCTTTAACTGGACGGACAGTCAGTCTGGCTCCGCGTAAGAGGGAATGACATCATGGTGGTCTCGGACGAGGTCAATACGAGCAGAGATGGACCTCAAACCGTTGCACACCGACACAAAAACACACAAACAGATGCATGATTCGAGAGCAACAACACACCCCTGTTCTCCATCACTTGGACGCTTTGTTCTTCCTCTAATCCCTCCGTGTGTGCCCTACATATTTCCACACTAATGACACTTTGCTTTTTGTTTTTCAGCTGAATACCACCGGCGTCCCACAGGGCCCGCAATGCTGTCTGCGGCCTTCGAGCAACATTACTCACAAAGGGAATGGACTCGGATAAAGTTACAGGCCTAACAGGAGAAATGGCTTTTCAATGAGAACAAACTGTCATTCAGATGTTTTAGTGTATTGACGTACTGTACTCCCTTCAAAGAAGATTTCTTAGACTAAAAGAGTAAAATTTGTGTTTTATCTAACATAAAAAAAACAGCAGAATCCAGATTTTCAATTTTTACTCATCTGCTTTGCTTTGAGTAAAGAGCAGACATAATGGTCTAACCCAGGGTGCCCAGACTTTTTCAGCATGGAGCTAAAAATGACCAAGTCAAAGTGATCTGCCTGTTTACACAAGAACAACCTTTGCAAACATTGTGTTTTTCAATGTCTATTGGGAGTAATAAACAAAAAAATGAGCCGGTTTACACGAAAACGCTGTAGTTTCCATGTCAGTCAGGTTGCCAGATAAGAAATTATGAACTATAGTACTGTGGTTTTAAAAGGACAGTATTTTGACTTAAACTGTCATATGTGCTGAGTAAAGATATTCTAAGATGAGGTGTGTGTTGTGTTTGTTGCACCTGTGCAAAGAAAAAGGAGGGGGTAAATGAGACATTTTAAATTTATCTGGCAACCCTGATGCAGGACTCAGCTGCACTCCTTGTGCATGCAGCTGAAGCATGATCACAGTTAAGGCTCTCACTTGGGTGGACCTCAGTCCGCAGAGGTCCGCTTGTACCGGATTAGACTTGAAGTGGACGCCTGCAAGGTGTGTCGGTGCAAAAATCAGTTTTTACGTACGTGCACTCAGTGCCGCACAATAAACTGCCCGGCGACAGACTGTTTTGAATGCAACACCAATGTATTAAACTCCCCTTCTTCATCCCAGATCAGGTTTAACGGCCTTTTCTATTGTTTTTGTTGTCAAGAGACAAGCAATCTCTTCCTCCTCCTCTGTTGATGCCATGATTGAAATGGTGAGAAAGAACTTGCCACGAGAGAATTAAAACCAGGTCCAGTGTGGCTGTGGGTGAGTCTGGAGAGTTCCCAGTGGACCGGTCTGATGTGTGGGCCAGAACTCCTTGTTTGTTTGTTTTTGATTTTTTAACTTTTAATCAACAACATATAAACACAGAACACCTCTGCTAGTTGCTGCTAGTTCTCGTGTTTTTTTTTTTTTTAGACCTGTCAATCAATCCAGTAGGCGTGTCAGCAAATGACCAATAGGCGAACTCAATTTGTCCCGAAGGTAAACGCCCCTTGCCTGCGGAGCTGCTCTGCAGCCACTCAGGCTAGACGCTTGAGTATGAAGTCTCAACCGTCTGCGGACAGTTTCCACGCAGCTCACGGTCTGCCTGAGTCTGTGGGAGCCTTTACGTCCAAACTGGTGAATCCACGAACGTCTCTTTAGACCTGGATTTTATTAGTTTTAGTCCTACACGCTGAAAAAAGGGTGAACAGCACAAAAACACTCTGCTCGCTGACATATACGGTGTTTTAAATGTTGTTATTTATTATATCTGTTGTTATTTATTATAACTGTTATTTATTATAACTGTTATGATAACTGTTATTTATTATAACTGATGTTATTTATTATAACTGTTGTTATTTATTATAACTGTTGTTATTTATGATAACTGTTGCTATTTATTATAACTGTTATTATTTATTATAACTGTTGCTATTATAAGTGTTGTTATTTATTATAAGTGTTGTTATTTATTATAACTGATGTTATTTATTAAAACTGATGTTATTTATTATAACTGTTGTTATTTATTATAACTGTGATTATTTATTATAACTGATATTATAACAGTTGTTATTTATTATAACTGTTGTTATTATAACTAATGTTATTATAACTGTTGTTATTTATTATAACTGTTGTTATTTATTATAACTGTTGTTATTTATTATAACTGTTGTTATTTATTATAAAAGTTGTTATTTATTGTAACTGTTGTTATTTATTATAACTGTTACTTATTATAACTGTTATTTATTAAAACTGTTGTTATTTATTGTAACATTGTTATTTATTATAAATGTTATTTATTATAACTGTTGTTATTTATTATAACTGTTACTTATAATAACTGTTGTTATTTATTATAACTGTTGTTATTTATTAGAACTGTTGTTATTTATTAGAACTGTTGTTATTTATTAGAACTGTTATTTATTGTTATTTATTATAACTGTTGTTATTTATTATAACTGTTATTATAACTTTTGTTATTTATTAGAACTGTTAGTGCAGAAAAAACTTTGGACCTTCTTTAACTTCTGCACCACCATCCTTTGTTTTTTTATTTTTATTTATTTATTTATTTTTAAATAAAATGTTAATAACCTACAACTAACTATCTTTGGAAGTAAATGTGATTTTATCTGGTCAGTGTCTTGATTTGATCTTGTCAATGGTCATTCAATTTTACAGATCTAAGGCTTAAATTTGGTATGGTAGTTGCTGACAATAATCTACAACACATACTCTAAGAAATCCTATAATATCTTTGTTATAAACTTTGGTATGCAAAGATGTACAACATAAAAATGCTTAATGTGAATAAATTTAGGTCTCTAACATGAAGGGAAATTATTTACAGTAATTTCACATATTAATAATGTGCTGTGAAAGTAAAGTTCATACGTTTCAAAAACATCTCACATGACGTGTTGGAATTACAGGAAAACTGCAGAAAAAGCCTAGATGGAGTATGTCTTATTGATGTAATGATGCAGCTGTAGAACTTCACACAAATTAATATTTCATTCAGCCTTGAGAGCCCTTTGCATCTCATGGTCTCAATAAAATGTCTGAATGAGCTGATGCAGAATATACAGAGAAAGTGTTGTTAAAAAGTCAAGCAGTATGTTTCCCAGCAGCACCTGGGGTTTACGAGACAAAACAATGAACAGTGTAGAGACCTGAAGGCTTAGCATTCCTTCAAAGAATGCAGTTTGTCTACGCTGAAGATCATCTTATGATGAGAATTGTTGTAGATGTTTCCATCAAACCTTGAAAATAACATCATGAATTTCATGAAATATCACGTTACGCTCAGACTGTCTTGACACTTAGCTGCTGCCACACCAAATTTCAGCTCAACATCTGTAAAAAGTTATAGCCTCTTATGTGTTGGTTAATGATGATCAGCAGTGGCAGCCATCTTTAATTGGGGTGACTGCAAAAGTTAATCAATTAGATGTACATCTAGTGTCAGGGTTACTTTTTAAATATCTGTTGGTTCATGAGGTATTTTGTTAACAGTTGACTTCAACAGTTCATAATAGATTTTAAAAACATACCTCCTGATATTAGTTGGTGCTCAGATTATAAATTGGGGATTATTTCAAGCTATGACTTCTTCATTGTCTGTACAATCGACAGCCTTAAAGCCATTTTTGTAGTTCTTAAGGTTACTTAGTTGTGGCCGCCATCTAAAATGGAGCTGACGCTAAAAATGTATTAATTTGTAGATGTACATGAACAGATTACAGCTCTGGGAGTTTCATTAATTTTATTTGCTGGTGCCTGAGATTGTTTTTATAAAAAAACAAAAACACACAAGTGGACAAAAACATATTGATAACTAATTATATAGTTATCGTACGATAACAATAATATTGTTATCGTACTAACTAGGGATGCACAATGTTTGATTTTTTTTGGCTGATATCCGATATGCCGATATGTTAAAACTTATTTGGTCAATAACCAATACCAATATTTTATATACGTTCCTTTGTCAGAACATAGCCCTCTTATTTATTAGGCTTCTTTGCTACAAAAACTGTGCAACAGCTGTAAGAGCTGGTGACATTTATTCAGTAACAGCCAAATGCATAGCACTTTAACTTATATTAAATGAAAAGTGTTAAATATTATTTATTAGCATTAGTCTGCGATACTATCTCACTTGTGGAGGCTTGTTCCGAGTTCCTGGCTGCAGTGTGGGATCCTCTGCACTCATTAAATTCAAAGTTTTGTTTATCCATTGTGTCGTAAGACTAATCATGCTAATGGGGCTAACACGGCGTCCAAATGTCTGTGGTAAAACTCACCCAAGTGATATCGGCTATTAGCTTCTCAACGACGTCGGACATGACGGCTTGTAACTTGGGTAGGGCTACGTCGGAAAAATATGTCAGACTGGGGACGATGTAGCGAGGCTCAACGTAGTCCAAAAACTTCTGAATCCAACATCCTCAACAAAAATAAACTTCCACACTGCCGACATTTTGGCTTCTTCCTCTCGGCCGTGATCAGATCAGGTAGGTGCGCGTGACGTCATCACGTGGCGCTGCAGGCATCCTTGTCAATGGGTCGTAATACAAAAAAATGGGTCGTAATACAAAAACAGTGTATTTTATATCGATGATTTATTTTGATATTTGATGGGCGATGTCCGATATTTAACTTTAATGCTAATATCGTCCGATACCGATACCATGCCGATAATATCGTGCATCCCTAATACTGACGGAAAGTCAGTTTCTTTCAGCTGCTCCCTTCTTCAGGGGTCGCCACTGCACGCTAACTCGCATGAAAGATTTGGCAATTTGATTTATGCCGCATGCCTTTCCTGATGTAACCTGGTCTCATACCCACAACCTACGGATTGCAAAACCACGGCACGCTGACTACAGAGCTGCCACAACCTTGGCCATAAACATTGCCACCTTTCATTTTTGGCACTGGGTGATAATTAGAGCTACAGTGACAAGAAAAGTCCTACTTTGTAAGACGACGCACGCAGTGTGAAAAGCAGCAGTTATTAGGAACAGTCTCCACAAGTCCTGTTTTCTTATTCACCACTTTTTGCTCTGAAATCACTGCTGTCAAGCTCACAACCTAAAATCCAACTTGGAGAAGCTTTCTTCAGCTCCACTACATCTGCAAAGTCCTCACCAAGCTTCTGGACAAATTACAGCATGTGAACAATCCAGGCCTGCTCTCCTAAAGTCTCTTCTGATCAAACAAAGAGGTGTTGCCTGTCAGCGCTGGCCATGCGTTTGTGTTGACCGAGTCCTGCGAGGAATGCTGATAAGGCTCAGTGGCGTGATCCCCAAGGATCGCGACGGGCTCAGCACTAGAGCAGAGATTCATCCAAACATCTGTGAAGTGGACTTGTGGCTGATTGAGGTCTTGATATCCTCTCTTCTGGTCTTCATTAGACTGAGGAATGGGGGGACGGCAGGGGGGTTTGTCACAAAGAGGGCCGGAGCTGCTGCCTTCATTCTGCAGGATGTGCATTAACAGAAGTTATAAATTGTCACTTGCACATGTTTTTGTCGCCATATCTGTGTGAATGCCGAGTCAGCATTTAAACTTATTTTTTTTCTTGTTTGTACTTTATTACTACAGTAGTAAACAAATAAAATCAGCAGACGCCGTGCTATTTTAACCATCTTATTTCAAAAGGTCCAGCTCTGTCAAGAACAGTGTGCTGTGACTTTTGATTTTAGTAACTTATTTCAAACTTAAACAACTTTTTTTAATTAAAATGTCCATAGAAATACAATAGATATTTCTTTTTTATGCCCCCTTCTTCAGGGGGCATTCATTCATTCAACCTTTATTTAGGCAGGTTAATCTCATTGAGCCTCGATGACTCATTTACAAGAGAGACCTGGCTACAAACTAAGAATGATAACAGCAACAATACAGGCATAATTCCACAGTGAGCAAATTTGTTTGAAAGATTTGCCTTTTTTATTTTTATTTTTTACACCAGATGCCCTTTCTGATACAATCTGGGCTTGAACCTGCAACCTCAGGATTTCAGGATCACGGTACTGACCACCGAACCACTGCAGCTCTCTCCCATAGAAAAACAATAAAACTCTAAATTCCTTTCAAATTGCTTTTTTTAATCCTTAGATACTTGTCCTGATTTTATTTTATGCTCCCTTTTGCATTTTTATTGCTAATTTTAGCTTTAAGCTATCATGTTTCTAAGTTGACCTTGGATATATTTTGATACGTTCAGCTTTTAGCCACTGTTTTGCTGCATTTACCTTTTAGTTATGTTACCATTAACTTTAGTTTCAGTTATGCTAATTTAAAGCTTTTAGCTCTGCTGTGCAACATTTTGAGTTTAGCTACTGTTCTGCTTAATTTAACTTTTTAGCTACTGTTCTGCATGCTTTAGATTTTAGTCACCGTTCATTTCAATTTAGCTTTCAGCTAATGTTTTATTCATTTAAGTTGTTGCCATGTTTCATTGTTTCTGACTTCAGTTTCTGTTCTGCTTGTTTTTATTTTACAGATTCAGTTAAAATGGAATAAATACATTTCATCGAGGTGGAGAAAATAGAAACGAGCTAAACAAACAACGTCATGCAAAACTGTGGAGATTTTTTATGAGCTTTGCAGAGTTCTTCACACCAGTTTTTCACAATAAAGATAGATATGTTTTGTAAATCCAAAACATAATTAGCAACTAGCCCCTGTTTGGCTACTTAACAACTAAAGATGAATACTTTGCCTCTTTTTCCATTCTCTGTCCTTTATGAGTCACAGCCCCATCCCTTTAACAATACCCACTCATGACTTTAATAAAAACAAAGTTTATAATCTTGGGTCCATAGTTAATGTAATTACCTTAACAGCATCTGTTTTTGCTTCATAAACATTGTTCTCCTGCAGTTTGGTATAAAAACATCTGCGATGGGGATCTAAAATTACTGCAGCATAATGGAACAGCATCAGTTCAGAAAACATGAACAGGACCATTTTCATTCATTAAACCCAGCCAGGTACTGGTTTGGAGTTGGTTTTTCTTGGAAAAACAAAATGTCAGAGGTTAATTTTCTAATGGCTCGTCCATTGAATGTTGCAGGACAAAACAGTTTCATAATAATGGTTTTCTTCTTCTCTCGTGCTGCAGAACGGTGGACCAAAATCTGCAGATGGTAATGATGTTAATAATGATAATTATCTGAATAGCAAGAAAAGACAATTATTTGTACAATAACATTAGTTCAGGTGCACACAGATATTCTGTCTTCTCTGTCTCAAGCTCTTACTTGTAAGTCCAACTGAATGAAGGTTTCATATACGTGTATATATATAAATTATACATATACATTTGTACATACATTTTTGTTTTTTTGTCTTTGCTGGCATGTGCCACTCATTTACACCAGTATTTTCTGTCATTTCTTATACAGTACTTTTGTGCTCAGGTTGTGTCAAGGAGTTGATTCTTGTTCAACAGGAAGTGCGAGGAGGAGGCAGCACGGTGTAAAACTGGAGATCTCCATACCGGTATCCAATATTCATGTCAGACTCTAACAGTTATTAGTACACTCACTATCTGCCTCTCTGCCATCGTTGGCTCATCACATAGTGATGTGTCTTCCTGCAATAAACATGAGCCTGCCATCAACGGTCTTGACAACCCGTACATCAGGTCATTGAAAGTGAAAAGCATGTAAAAAAATTAAAAAATAAATAAATAATATCCAGAATTAGATTAAATATACAGATGCTTTGGGGAGATTATTTCACCCTGTTGAAGACATAGAGAAATATTCTGTAATTATTACCATCTGTTTGAGTTGCAACTGTTGTTTTCTATTAGCCCAGTCATCTTTAAGATAATATGGACTGTAATTATTGGTGCCTAGTTAGTGACAAAAATTGAATACAATATGCACATTTTAATTTGTGACCTCCTTGACATATGAGAAGAACATTGAGCCATGTGATTGAAACTTATGTGAACAAATCTTAAAAGCTCATCAAATTTTGTCTTGCAAATCTGTACAGGCATTTTAGCATATTAATTTGTTGCCTATACCTACAACCACTTTGACAGCTGCATGGATCTTTAAGATTTAATCTGCTGGAGGATTAAATCTGGACCAGTTTTTAAACCATAATTAATCATTAGCGTAGTTTTTAGGCCAGTTCATGTACTCGTGAGATCTATTGAAGTCGCATGTGGGAAAGGCTGAAATTGTGTTCAAACTGTGCAACAACTCCAGTAGAAAACGTGTTGTTAAATGTTGGTTTAAAATTCAAGCGACAGGTGAAAGGAAAGGAGCTTCTGCAACTCAAGAAAGGAAATTATAAACTCCTTGAATTTCCCAAGACACACAGGAGACTCCTGTGGCTGCTGTTTACCAACTAACCACAAACCAGCGAGATACAGAATTACATTTAATTCAGTTCACTTTATTTATATAGCGTCAAGTCGCAACAGAAGTTGTCTCAGGCCACTGAACGGAAACATTCACATACATAAAAAAACAAAAGTTATCTTTCTAAGGAAGCAGCAGATTGGGTGAATATTCACTTTGTCACAATCTCCCAATCTGAGCAAGCACAAAGGCGACAGTGGAAAGCAAAAACTCCCTTTTAACAGAAAGAAACCTCCAGCAGAACAAGGCTCAGGACAAGCAGCCATCTACTTTGACTGGCTGGGTTTGAGAGGACAGGAAGGAGAGACAAACGAACACAGAATGGCAGGTCCAGGTGTTTCTATAGGAAGAAAAATAAACCAACCAACCAACCAACCAGACAGACAGAGACAGACAGAGACAGACAGACAGACAGACAGACAGACAGACAAACAAAAACAGATGTTAACATATAAATAATTACAAATACAAACAGGTAGAGTAGAGCAAGACAACAGGAGAGTGAAGAAATGTGTCCTCCAGCAGTCTAAGTCTATTGCAGCATAAGGGACAGCTCAGGAAACCCAAGCCAACACTAACCATAGGATTTATGAAAAAAGAAAGTCTTAATCCCAGTCTTAAACTGGACAATGTGTCAGCCTCATGAACAGAAAATGGAAGTTGGTTCCACAAGAGAGGAGCCTGAGAACTGAAAGATGTTCCTCCCATTCTGCTTTTGGAAACTCTAGGAACCACAAGTAAACCTGCAGTCTCAGAGCGAATTGCTCTGTCAGGAACATCAAGTTTAGTTTTGTTTATTGAAATTAAAAAAAAAAAAAAACACTTTCATCAACTGTTCATTCAACAAACTGTTGAAAGAACTTAAAACCTGGAACAATTCGTCAAGCTGTTTTTGCTTTTCACTAAGTAGCAATTAAGTTGTTATAATTTAAAGATAAGGATTGGGTTCCCTTTAGGGCCGATTCAAATTTGAACTTGTCCAACTCATTTTCACTAATTGTTTTGAATTGTCAAATCATTGTCTTGTTAAATGTCTGTCTTCTAATGTTGGCTTTTTTCTGCACATGAGTTAGATATTTCAGTCAAACAACAAACTTTCTATATTTGACAAATTATTTAAAATTAATTTAAGAAATCTGGTGACATTAGCAACTAACATTGAGTTGAGTCAATTCTAAAAAAAATGAACTCAATTAAAAGCATCACTAATTCCCGTTGAAAACATTTTACTGTGAACATTCTTGGTAATATAAAGTGCGTAGCTATATCGATGATGAGTGACTGAAGCATGTTTTCATAAATGAAAAGCAATACTTTAACTTTATATTTTTTCCAAAAATATAATTTTTCAAAAAATATTTGAAGGATATAAAACTTTTTTCTTACATCTCAATGCAAAACCCAAGCTAATATATTCTACTCAAAAAAGGACTAATGTGTTTAAAAAAAATAATGAATTATTTTTAAAGAAGCAAATATAACTAATTGCATTTCTTTAAAAATTAAACTATTTCTTATCATTAGGTATTTTTCAAACAAAAACAATCTATTCTTGTTAACCTTTTATGTAAAAGCTGTAAACTATTTGTCAAAATGAGGCTTTTTTCCCGTGTGGTGTTTATTTGACTAAACAAAAATAGAAAAGCAAAAAAGAGAGAAGTTCAAACTCTATCCTTAGACAAACCATCATCAAAAATTAATGTCCTGGGATCAAGTTCAAATGTTTCTTTATGTCAGAGTTTTATCGCAGCACTCCACAATGACAGAGATTTAATTGGAACCAGTAAAGCAAAGCTCAGACTCCCATAAATCCTTTTAGTCTTTGAGGGCCAAGTTGAAGTCCCGAGCCCTTTGACTAAGCAACTGTTGATCTCTTCCTCATCTTTGTTTGTCGTCAAGACGTGGGGCGCGCCGTGACACCATTTGTCTCCATAACAAGTCTGAGTGAGCAGTGTTTGTGGTGGGCTCACCTGCAGGAGCCCCAGAGCTGGTTGCTGCTCAACATGGGCCTCCTAGGACTACCCACAGAGGAGGAGGCAATAAAGGTCGAAGAAAAGAGCCATAAATCTCCATAAACTTCAGCTAGCCGCACTCCCCCCACTTTCGCTGGACACTCAGATAAAGCACCTCCTACTCCACACCCACCAGATGGACTTCAGAGACAGCAGGAATGCTCCATTGTCCACATCTGAGCATCATTTTGATAAATTAATTGAACCAAAACTCTTTAGAAACAAGTTGTTTTTTCCCAGTTCAAAGAGCATTCATTATTTTTGTTGGAACCATCGTTATGCATTAATTGTGTGAATGCATGATCATTATATATTCCTAAATAATTAACGTTATTTACACATATTTTCCACATACAAGAGCAGGGGTCTGCAAGCTGTGGTTCTGGAGCCACATGTGGCTCTTTGGTCCTTCCACAGCAGCTCTTTCAAGCTTTGACCAAACTAGCATAAAACTGAATTTTATAGGATGTTACACCCACAACAACAAATAACTAGTTTTAGCAGTTTTCCCATCATTTATTTTGCAAATATGTGGATACTAATACTAACAAACAGAGTAAATTAACTTAATGCTTATTTCTTCAAAGTAGGATACTCAGTTCCTCCACAATAATACTAACAACAATTAAAATAAAAAAAAAATACATAG
>JARVGQ010000672.1:25526700-25538243 GCA_031762355.1 Hypsolebias martinsi | reverse complement strand
TCACCATTAATATATGGTAGTCCACTAAATCCTGGAACTTCAATAACCTCAATTGAAAAAACAAAATACTTGATGGACGACAATAATGCTTTCTGGCAATAATCCGTACAGCTCTTTTCTGTAATATAAAGATAGCATTATACTTTATAATGCTTTTTGAAATAAAATCAGAAATACACCTCCACCGCCGTGTTTGACAGTTGTTTTGAGGAGTTTTTCTCAAACTTATTGTGTAATCTGGATAAAAATCTCCACTTTGGTCTCATCTGTTCTAAAGAAGTTATGGTTTGTTCCGACGAAACTTTACAAAACCAAGTCGAGCTTTTGCTTTCTTTTTTAGACAGAAGGGATTTTCTTAGTTTAAGTTTTATTTATTTGAGACAATGCACAAGAACAGAAAACAGGCAATCATATTGTTTCTGAACGAGCCAATAAGATTCAGAGTCTTTACCAATATCTACTGTTAATTAATGTTCATTAATGTTAACAGCACCGGCCACTAAGAAAATAAAATTTAGGTGCCCCGAAATGGTTTTATTTTTTTAAACCAGGTTCAGGTGTGTAAAAAACATTTAAACTGCTCCTTTGTATCGTCGGAGCAACCTTTTAAAAACGAGCATGTCGTAGTCCCGCCTCTAATCAAACCTACGACCCCACGTGTGATAAACATAGCTCAGTAATGACAGATCATATTTTTTTACTTCAGCGAGCAGACGAGACTGATGAGTAACAACAATACTGTACTTTAAATGGAGCAGAGGGTTGGACCAACACGCCTCTGGTCAACATTATGAACAACGTTGGAGAAACATTTGTTAAAATCAGGAGTTTTTGCTGCTGTAGAGCCAACAGGTGTGTTAGCACAACGCCAAGGAGGAAAAACATCAGCATTGCCCTTAGAGGAGCAGCCTATCAATCTAGGGTCAAAGGTCATTTACAAACTACTCAGACTCTACAGGCCTCAGTTAGCAGGTCAAAGGTTAAATGTTATGAGAGGTCAATTAGAAAAAGACTGTACAAGTATGGCTGTTCAGCAGAGGAGATGGTCCTCAACTTGACCCCTCCTCTACGCAACATGTCTGCTGCGTCTCTGCTCAGAACTTATAATGAGATGTTCCAGGTCGGCTGTTTGGGGAGACTGAACCCAGAACAGAGTCGTCCAGGCAAAAACAGAAAGAGTTAAAACGCTGCAGTAATGATGCCAGGCCTGTAGGTGGCGCTGCCATGAAAACATCCCAAACAGGAAACAAGCAGCAGACCTGATATTTATCATTATTTAAACTTTAAAACTTTTCCTCCATAGCTGTATCTATTGTACTTTTTCTTACACATTTAAACATGAAATGATGAGAATAAAATTAGTTGCGGTCTGATTCTCTGCAGATCGTGAAGGAGTACGAGCGAGCCATCATCTTCCGTCTCGGGCGTATCTTACGAGGAGGAGCCAAAGGACCGGGTGAGACTTTTTATTTTTTGCTTCACAATTTCTCCAGTAAGCAGTTTATGAGCTTTTCAGCTGCTAAGTTAATTTTTACCCATTCCCACATGTCGTCATATTTGTTTATCAATACTTGAGATTTGCATTTATTTATTTTTTGGTGACAATGTCTGAAAGGTGCTGTAAAAGCAACGACACAGGATTTATTCGTTACACGTGGCAGCCACAACCAAACTGAGCAGAGAAAACATTAAATTGATAACTCTTGTCAGTTTCTCAAATATTGAGCTCATATTTGTCGCTGCAGTAACTGAGAGTCATTCACAACTCATATTATGACGTCTTGTGATATTTCACGAGTTACGCCTAATACTTTCAGGGTTGCACCAAATTACCACAACCCCCTCATGGCTCAACACATCTTGGTCTAAAAGTGTTGTGGAAGGTGGAGGTGATGTTCAGACTTTAAAGAACAATTTTTATTTTATATTTTTTTAACAGAATTCAACCTCATCGTTAAATTTACAAGCTGCTGTGAGAAACTGGAGCCAGATGCTCTTCAGCTGCCACAGTATTAACGTTAGCTAAAGTCTGTCAGGGATGGTTTTAGCTTCTTTAGTGAGGATTTAATTTGAACCAGGCTTTTAAAAATCTCTTGTTGTTGATCAAAAATGTTTTGCTTCCTCCAAGAGTGAAATCCATCATTGTCTTGAAGACAAACCTCCTGGGTGTCACTCAGGCATTAGAGCAGACGAGGCTTTTTATCTGGATTAATAATTAGTGCACTTATTGAGAGTTGTGGAGAAAATGGTGCTAAGAGCCTCCTCCTCCTCCTGAACAGAAGGGAGATCTTCCTGTTGAAACACCCCAGCTCGCTCCTCTTCAGCTGATTTGCTCTTAATGTTTGCTAAATGACTGCACACCTAGCACATGTCTGCTTCGCTCCGGCACATGCCTCGTGTTGTTCCATGCCCTAATTTAATCAGCGACGTGAAGCGAGCTAATGAAAGCTGCGCTCCTCCTCGCCGCCGGCGCAGCTGGAACCTGATGGAGGGAGTTTGACTTGGCTTCCTGCCAGGATTTCATTCATCCTCGTGTTCCCAAACATTTGCCGATCGGCTCCCTCGTTATTGTGTTTGCAGTGGCTTTAGTCTTTGTGAAAACTATTTGCGCTCTTGTGATTCCACAGGCTTGTTCTTCATCGTGCCGTGCACAGACAACTTCATTAATGTGGACATGCGCACCATCACCTTTGACATCCCGCCTCAGGAGGTATGACTTTAATCCAAACCTTCATCCAAACACTCGCTGACTTCTTTGGCATTTGTCTCCCCAGGTGCTGACCAAAGACTCTGTGACTGTGAGCGTTGACGGCGTGGTGTACTACCGGGTCCAGAACGCCACTCTAGCTGTAGCCAACATCACCAACGCGGACGCCGCCACCCGTCTGTTGGCTCAGACCACCCTGAGGAACGTGCTGGGCACCAAGAACCTGGCAGAGATCCTCTCTGACAGAGAGGAGATCGCACACAGCATGCAGGTGCGTTCCTTTAGAGGGATGCACATCACCCGCCATCTTTCATACCCGTGTTCAAGCTAACATCAGATGTAGCAGTTTTAATTAGAGCCCAACCCATTTGGTGAAGGTCTCATCAGTGTTGACAGCAGCTCAGTTTATTTTTCTTTGCAGAGAAGTAAAGATTTTACACAAATGACAACAAAGACAATGTTACTAACACTGATATATTTTACCACTACGTTAGATTTATTGTTCTGGATCAAGTTTTACAAGACAATAGTCTATACTAGGTTATCTAAACGTTATCGTGAGAGGCACGAAGCTAACGACAAGCGGGTTGGAGGATTGAACTTTAATGTTGATTTATTTCACAGATCAGTTAAAATAAACTCTCCAGGCTCTGCTCAGCAGAATACTCTCCACAGTGCTGCTCCCTGCTTCAGCTGAGCTGAAAGTGAAAGTTAAAGTGAACCATGACTTGAACGTAGTCTGCATGCGCCCTCTGCTGGACACTTTGTACAATTATTCCAGTTGCATGTAAGGACACAGCTGGTTCCCAGTGTTTATATCGATGCATAATGGGACAATTATCACGATACGATATGTCCCCAAACACCTGCATCGGCTCAATGATCTATCGGTCGGGCTCTAGTTTTATTGCACAGACCTTCACGATGATGTGACACAGTTTGTCTTGGTCACTTCTCCATTCTGCAAGTTTCATTAACATTTGTCCAGTGACTCAAGATATTTTGCTAACAGACGCGCTGTTCATATTTTACTAACAGACAGATTAAAGCATTACCTCTGCAGCTGCTGCTTGAATTCTGATGGTTGTTGTTGCTGGGGGGAGTTGGTAGAGGAGCACTATGCTGGGTCAAAGTCACTTCCTGCTCCTTCAGTAGGCGGGGCACCCTCCTTGGGTAAAGTAAGGGAAACACTGCAACAGATCACAACATCAGCACGAACATAGTGTGTTGTTGTTTGTTCAGAACAACACGCAGCGTTTCAGTCGACTGAGTCTCTGTAAACAAGTGTTTACTTGTTGTTGTGTAAAGCTTTTAGTTCTCGTCAGTTTAAATATTTATCCGTCAGACGTTCACTCCTCGATGCTGAGCCGCTCTAAACGATTAAACGTTTTATTTTTGCGACGCCGACTCTGCTGGAGGTTTGTAAACAATCAGGATTTGAGAACCCGGCGGTCGGGATCCCTCAAGTTTACAGAAGGTTTTGTTCTGATTTGATGCTTCATTTAAATCATGTTTTGGGAGATTAATGAGATTTGATTCAGCTTCTTTATGGACTGCTTCTTCATAACTAAAGTCGTCCTCTTGAAATAAATAAATAATGAAGTGCCAGTTATTAAAAAAAGTTATGAGGAAGCAGCAGGTCCTGTTGCTCCTGACAAACGTTTCAACTCCTCTGACTCTAGACTTTGTGCCGTTTGGTGTGTGAACACGACAACAAGACCTTTAACGTGTTTACAGAAGAAACGGCTGCAGCTTTCAGCTCATTTGGATTTTTGCCACAAAATGTCATCTCAGAGTTTTTAACTTAACGAGCGAACAGCTCAGCGTCAGCGTGGTTCATCTCCATCTGCTGGCCACGTTCCACAAACACGCTGTGAAAGGAGGCGGAGTAACGTGTGGACTTTGGTTTGTCTCTTCAGTCCACGCTGGACGACGCTACAGATGACTGGGGGATCAAGGTGGAGCGGGTGGAGATCAAAGACGTGAAGCTGCCGCTGCAGCTGCAGAGAGCCATGGCTGCCGAGGCCGAGGCGAGCCGCGAGGCCAGAGCCAAGGTAAGGATCTGAGCGGACTGAACGGTGCACCAGAGGCTGCGTGTCCACACGAGTCCTGTGAAGTGGGCGGAGTTACCACATTATTAAGAAATCTGAGCGGCGACGACGTGCAGGAGGTTGAGGCGCGTTGGATGAACACTGCAGTGGACAACAAAGATGAAGCAGGACGATCTGCAGGAGCAGCCTGACCTGCAGACACGAATCAGAACCAAGACTTTTCTGTCTGTGGTTCTGGACGTCCCGCTCACCAGTGTCCATCGTCGTGTCCATCGCCATGTCCATCGTCGTGTCCATCGCTGTGTCCATCGTCGTGGCTTTTGGGGTAAATGAGCCGCCTCGGACTACCTCTGTTCTGCTACAGTGTAACTCCGACCCACTTGAATATTTGTACCAAAATCATTTATCTTGTATTTAGGCCTATCACGATAAACAATAAATTAATCACATGACAAATGAAAATCATCGACCTCATTTTCATTTATCGGCTCTATCGTTTCTCTCTTTCTACTGAAGACACTGGAGAGAAAAGACTCGACTCTGGTGTCTTCACTGACCCCGCCCTTCTCTTTTCTCTTTAAAATCTGTTTCAACGATCCCAAATCACATTTTTGGATCGTTAAAAAGCAGCTGTGCTGAGAAGCTAAGCTAACAGGTCGACCTCGGGGGGGAGGGGAGGGGGACCTCCGTCTTGTTGAAGCTCCAAAATTCACAGTTAAAACCAGTGCCTTCATGTAAAAAGTTGTTTTTCTGCTAAAAGAAGCTGAGAACTTGTTTACTGATTTTTATTAAAAGCTTTGTGAAAAAATGCTAAAGAGTTCAAACCACACCGAGCGTCCGCCATTTTGAGAACCCGAGAGAGACAGTCCATGTCACGTCAAGGGGCCTCTCTCATTTTTCTTAAGAGACACGCTGCTCGCTCCCTCACTATCCATCCTTCAGTTCATCCGGTGGTCAAAAAAGTTACTACACTCAAAACAAATTAACCAACATTTCTTCTTAAATTTGACAATAATCACTAATTATTGTCAAATATAAATAAATATAAACAATTACATTGTTTTAAATTTGACAATAATTACTAATTAGTCAAATTTCAAACAACATTATCGTTTATCGCAATAATTTCTGAGACAATTAATCGCCAGCAAAATGTGTTATCGTGACAGGCCTAGTTGCGTTTCTCGTTCAAATCCCAGTCGAGCGGCGTGACTTGAAGTAGAAAGTGTTGAGAACAAGTTGTCGAGTCTCGCTCCTCTGAGTTGTAAGATCAGCGCTCTCTTTCTTCCTGTTTCCTCCTCAAGGTGATCGCAGCCGAGGGGGAGATGAACGCATCGCGGGCCCTGAAGGAGGCCTCCCTGGTCATCGCTGAGTCCCCGTCGGCCCTGCAGCTGCGCTACCTGCAGACCCTCAATACCATCGCCGCCGAGAAGAACTCCACCATCATCTTCCCGCTGCCGCTGGAGCTGATGCAGGGCCTCATGAAGCGCTGAGGAGCCACAGGTCAAACACACAGACCCTGCAGACCACGAGCTCAAACATCTAGTTTACTTTAACAAACATTTAAAGCTGTTTTACTTGTTGTGTTTCTGTTTTTACTGAGCACTGAGACAGACCTGTCACCTAACCTGAAGTAGCTGCCAAAAACTGACCACTGGTTTAAAAAACTAAAAAAAAAAACAAAAAAACTTTTAAACTAGTTTTACTTTGATGTTTGTGTTTTTTATTCTTGTTGGAGCTGCAGGAACCTCAAACTGTCACATAAGCTTTTTTATTGTTTAAAGAAAAGTGCCTGCTGGGTAATTCACCTGAATCTGCTCACACACACACACACACACACACACACACACACACACACACACACACACACACATATGTTCTGATATGTAACAGTGCTGTGACAGAGCTGGATTCTTTCGTACCTTTTCGTTCGTGCCGTCACTGAAATCTTCTCTGAATGTTTTTATTTGTTGCCGTTTTAACAGAAGTTCACTACAAAACGTGTCTTTTGTAGTTTATACGTTGGAACAAACATGAAGCCTAGGCAGCTTTTTTTAAATTGCATTTATTGTAATAATAGACTGACATTTATGTGATGACTTGGCATGTACTGTATAAGAAGCTTGTTTTAAGTGAAAGCTGCAGATATTCAGTGTAAACGCTTTGTTTCTGTGTAACCTGAACATATTTACTGAGATGTTTCCGTCAGCTCACAGTATACATATATTTATAAATGCTTTTTTTTTACAGTATATAAAACTTTTATTAGACTGTTGGACCTGAAAGCCATAGAGCTGATGTGCGTCGGTGCTCTTCACCCGTCAGTCGCTCCGGTCACTTTGTCGTACTCCTTCAACCAAAAGCCTTAACTCTCTGCCGTCTGTACGAACGCCTCGCTCCTTCCATCCTCTGAACAAACTGCCACCCCTCCGTCTGTATAAACGCCTCGCTCCTTCTCCTTCTTCTCCTCCTCCTCTGAACAAACTCGTTTTTCAAACAAGCTGTTTACTCTCTCCTTTCCTGAGCGGAACGAGCCAAATCTAGTAACAGCCTGCACCTAAACGTGCGCTCGTTCACCTGAGTGTTACTAAACGTACGTCACAGTTTAGAATCTGTGCCGCCTTGTAGTCTCACGCTGATCAGCCGTAACATTATGACCGCCTTTTGATGTGCTGAGACAAGTGTCAGACCTCCCCGCCCTGCGCTCTCAGGCCTGTTCAGGTTAACGTGCAGATATATTCAGGTTTAAAATCTCCACGTGCAACATGTGACGTTGTTTTGTTACTAACCGGACCCTCTTACAGTGCAATTATATGAAAATATAATTTTTTTACTGCCAAGCAATTCTAGAATGAGAGTAGTTTGAATTAATTAAATACAATAATTATTCTGTGCAACCAAAGGAGCATCTGATGGGGCGACTTTCTTTGGAGGGTTTTCTGGGCGTGTCCCACTGGGAAGAGACCCCGGTCCAGACCCAGAACTCACTGGATTTCTGTGGTCTGGGAGCACCTTGGGGTCCCCCAGGAGGAGCTGGAGAGTGTTCCTGGGGAGAGGGATGTCTTGAGTTCCTCTCCTGGACCTGTTGCTGCTGCAACCCGACCTGTTCCAGCCTCAGACATGTACAGAACAAACTCATCGTTAGTCCTTTCAGACGCTGCACAATCTCTTCTCTCGGAGAGACGGCAGCAAAGTGCTTCCAACACGAGCGTCAACGTTAGTGGTTGCCTCGAGCCGGATTGAAGTGCATCTAATAATAATTATAATAATAATAATAAAGTGCTATGTGTTGTCGTCGTTTGTTCCCATACAAAGACCTTGACTCTGCATTGAACCCATCCACCACCAGGTGGAGCAGTGGATCTACGAGTGCCACGTTTGGAGCCTCTAATTAAAGATCACCAGGTCTGCGGTGGTCATAATCTTACGGCTGATTTGTGTACATAGTATTAGTATTTGTAGTTTGACAGTGTTATCAACTTTGTTGCTTATAACTTTTGTACTTTTTGTTATAAAATGTAAAAGCTGTCACATCGTATGTTTTTATTTTGATTTGCTGCAGTGAATTTAATTTTCCTCAGAACTCGTGTTGAGGTGAAACTGAACTGAAAGAAGGGAAGTGGGTCCACTCGGCCTCGGTTCTGGTTCTTTCTGGTCCCTGCTCAGCAGTTCTGGTTGTCTCCATTGTCCACAGCAGCAGCTCCGTTTTATTTTTTTATCTTCTTTGACTGTTGAAGGAAAATGTCTGACTTTTGTTTTCTTACCTTGTTGATGTTTAAAGCTGTGTTTCAGAGTTAATGCTCGTTTTAACTTTTAGCTTTAATTCATATATGTTGACTTGAAATAAAAATGTTATCCACAAGTTTACAGCTTTATTTTTTCCAGTTCATAACCGGTGAGAGAAAGACGAGAATGAAAAGACAACAGATGTTTCATCTGATTTAATTCAAATGAAAACAAATAGAGAAAAGCTGGTTTGTGAAGCAGCAAGGCGTTCAGTTACAACTAAAACTAGAAAAAGGATTTCCTGCCATGGTTGGTTGTTAAAAAATAAATACACTAAAAAGGTACAAAAATCTGTAAACAGAACTTTTACCTGGAGCTGTACCTTTAAAAAAGAGAACATAAACTAAAGGAAATGTTTGTGTTCCTTGTTTACTGTGGTTTTGTTTTTATGTTTTATAAATCAGTTTTACTTTTCAACATAAAGTTAGAAAACTTAAAAGAATTCAATGTTTTAAAATATGTTTAGTGCAAAACAACAGAAATCGTATTTATCTGTGAAATACGTGAAGGCACGGCACGCGGCGGCGAAACATTTGTTAAAAAACTTTGAAGGTTTTGTTGGCAGCTAAAAAAACGTCTTGGCATTTGTAGCGCAGTGCTAGCAGAACAGCAGAAAGGTCAAAGGTCAAAGTGGGTGGGGGCCGCTCAGACAGACAGTTCTGCCATGGCACGCTCCAGGGGGTCGCTGGTCCAGTAGTCGTGGTCCCAGCCCAGGAACCAGCCGGTGAACGTGGGCGGCTCAAAGCCCTGCTTGATTCTGACCACGGGCGTTCTGGGGTCTCTGCTGGCCGGGTCGGTCTCGATGTAACGGACCGCTGAGGAAGACGAGCGAAACAATGAGTCGCCCAAACTGATGCAGAGGAGCTAAAGCCAAGTTGTTACGACTTAAAAGAAGCAAAACACTAGCTAAAAGCTAACTGTAAAAGAATGCAAGCTAAAAGCAGCAAAATGTTAAAAGTAGTGACAGGTTTGCTAAAAGCTAAATAAAGTGCTAGCTAAAAACTTAACATTTAGCTTAATACCTAAAGTAGTAAAACACTAAAAGCAGCAAAGGTTAGCTAAAAGAAACAAAACTAGCTAAAAGTAGCAAAACACAAAGCAGCACAAAGTTGTCTAAAAGCTAAAACCAAAAGGCTAGCTAAAAGTAGCAAACACAATTTTTTAAATTTAGGTAAAGTAGCTAAACTCTGCCCAAAAGCAGCTAAATGTTAGCAAAAGGGTAAAAGGAGGAAAACAATAGCTACAAACAAAATGTTAGTTAAAAGTAGTGAAAGGTTTGCTAAAAGCTAAAAACAAAACGCAAGCTAAAAACTTTAAAAATTAGCTAAAAATCTAAATCAGTAAAATCTAAAAGCAGCAAAGGGTTAGCTAAAAGAAAACTAGCTAAAAAAAAGTGAAAAACTAAAGTCTAGCTAGAAGCTAAAAGCAAAACACAAACTTAAAGCAGTACAAAATTGTCTAAAAGCTAAAACCAAAAAGCTAAAAGTTGCTAATGATAACTAAATATATATACATTTAGCTAAAGTCCTAAAATAGCTAAATATTGCCTAAAAGCAAAAATGTAAAAGGAAGAAAACACTAAACAAGAAGCTAGCTAAAAACTAAAAACAAATGGCTAATTAAAAGTTGCAAAAGGCTAGCTAGAAGCTAAAAGTAGCAAAAGTCGTACAGGAGCTAAATGTAGCAGAATGGTACCTAAAAGTTAAAAGTAGCAAAAGGTTATCCAAAAGCCAAAATCTGCAGAACAGTAACTAAAAACCTAAAAAGGCCAGAAGTAGCACCGGTAGATTTAAAAAAGTTCAAAGTTTGAAAAGGAAGCGAGGACGTCTCAATATTTGTCAAAATAAAATTAAACATTTTGAAAAGTTCTAAACTATTAATCTCCTGAATGAGCTGAAACATGTGAACAGCTAAAATGAAGATAAATTTAAAAACAGGAAAATAAACGTTAAATGCTGCTAATGTTAAATAATATTACCAGACGCCATGGCTTCAGTTTTCTCCTCCTCCTGGGCTTCGTTTCCAATCCAGACAAACACCTACAGGGCGATAAAGGTTCATTTATTTAGATTATTTACTTTTTTAGCTTTTGTTCTGATTTATTCTAATACACCTGAAGCAGCCATAATGTGCTTCGGTTTACCTGCTCCCAGGTGTCGAGGATCATTACATCATCTGTGGCAAGGTCGTCTTGGGTCATCTCCCCGGGCACCTCCTCAATCTGAGACGAATGGTAAAAACATTTGTTCAGGCGGGGAAACTAAATGTTTTGGATGCAATCACCCGATACACCAGAAGAGGGCGCTAAAGTTAGATACGCTCGTTAGGACTCCGATGTTCTCGCTGGCCGAGAGGCGACGTCATCAAACTTACGATAAAGTTCCCGGTCTTGTTGGAGCAGGCGAAGAGTCGCGGCGGGTGAGCGTCCATCTTGTCCTTGAGTCTGGTGGAGGTGCGATAATCTGCTTGACCTCCCAGAGAGCCCCAGAACTGATCTGCAACGACGAGAGAGAAACTTCAACTTTTCTTGTTTGGGAATTTAAGAAGCGACAAGTTTACCTGGAAATCTGGGTCAGTATCGTTTTATTCCTATAGCATGCTTAAAAGATACATGTTTATTAAAGGAAAAACATGAAAGAAATGAACTGGACTAAAACGAAAAAGCACGATAAACGATGTAATGGGACTTTTGGGGGGGGGGGGGGGTGTACATTTTATGCAACTTTTCAGACACGGATATGATTCTGAGTGATTAAAATATCGGGTTTCCAAACAACAGTGGGAACTGGAGATAAATGTAACATTAACAGACAAAACTTGGGAAAATGTGTGTTCTCTGTGCCATAAAGGGATGGGGAGTCAGATTTGGAAAGAGTTTGACTGGAAAATGAAAGCTAGATTGTTTAAAAATTCCATTAAAAAACTTTTATTTCCAAGAATACAATTACAGACAAATGTTGGAGGAATTGTGGTATGGTTGGTGACCACACACATATTTT
>JARVGQ010000672.1:25465331-25476511 GCA_031762355.1 Hypsolebias martinsi | reverse complement strand
GTCGAAAGTCGGTTTACGCGCTTGGTAAAACAGGTACGTCATATGTATTTACGTACGTTCCGACTTGCGTCAAATTCAGTTTATGACGCCGCGTGAGAATGGATCTCCGTCGTAAGTCGAGGACTACCTGTACTGTAAACCACAACGTATTTGGCATAAAAATTATCATTACCGGTATATGATAAAATGCTTTGTTTACAACTGGCCAAATTAAACATGTGTTACGTTTATATTTGTGTTTGGTGGATATGAATAGGTTTTATTTTTGGGTTGCTTCCTTCCTCAGGGGTCGCCACAGAGAACTAACTCGCACGAAGACTTGGCAATTGTTTTATGCAGGATGCCCTTCCTGACACAACCACAGACCACCGAGCTACCACAAGCCTCTGTGTGGAGCAGAGAGCTGCCTTCTAGGGTGCCTGGGGGAGCAGATAGTGGGGGATAAGGACATTGCTCACGGATCCAGAATGGAGCAAATGGGGGTGGAGGCAGATTTGGGTACTTCACCTTTCACACTGGCATTTTGACGTCAGTCCGGCGGATCAAACCAGCAACCTTACAATCACAGGCTCGCCTTCTCAAACCTCTGTGCCAACATTTCCAATTAAAGTGGATTTACATAGTATAAAATTTTAAAAACTATTAAAGTAACTGACGTTTTGCCCTATACCAAATTTACCTAGTGGCAAATAGCCTAAAATGACACACACAAAAAAAGCACATGGATACATTTATGTATACTCACATTTACACTTAATTTGTACTTATTAGTTAATCTAATAAATTAAGAGTGAACAAGAAAGTCAGATTATAATTATAACATATATGGCACATGCAGAGACACAACAAAACCCTGCAAACATGACAAAGCTACTGTATATAACAGTAACAACTGTTTTGAGGGGGGAAAGTAATCTTGGTTGTTTGTGTTGAATTAAACAAATAAAGGCACCACAAGAATAATGATTTCTTACCTTAAAAGGTATATGAGAACACTTTATTTGGTACTAAAACAACCCCTCTTTTGTTAAACACAGATCAGTCAATCAGTTACTAAAGAGCAACAAGAAAGCTCCTTGGATCACATACATCATCTGGCCTACAAGTACCTGCAAGGGCCAGTTGCACATAGTGGCAATCATATTTTATTGATTTGATTATAAAACAAGAACAATCCCAGGCCAACCTGAATCAAATTCAGGTCACTAATGCTTGTCTATAGAGTGACTTTGTAATCTTGAGCCAGATTGATAACTCAATCAAAGAGACTTGTGCTTCATCTCAACTGCCGTGTTACCATAATGCCATCGGCACTGGAGTCCAGGAGCAAAGTGCAACCTTAGTCCAGACTTTATTTTCTTTTGTGAAGCTTTTACAGTTGAACAAGTGACCAAAATGTTGCCAAAGTAGAATCCTGGTCTAACTTCAAAATAATCTTGAACATATCCTTCCCCAATACCTCATTGATCCTAAACATATGCATTTTTTAAAAATCAAAATAGTGCCTAATTCATGTCAATATACCCAATTATCTTGTTCCAAATCTTTAGTAGATGCTGGTCTTGGCTTGCTGGAAAGGAAAGAGCACGATCAGTAGATGGACAAAGAATAATTATAGTTTTGTGGTATTTCAGTGAAGTCTTAAAAATATATTAAAAATAAAATAAAAATAATGGTTTAGTCCTGGATGTCTTGTTGTTTTACAATTATCTGTCCATAAAGAGATTTCATTCTGACTAGCAAGCCAACCTTGATACAGTATTTGCCAAATTGTTTGGACTCCATGACAATGTCTAAAGGTGTGTGCATGTTTATACACATACAAAAAAAAAAATAAAAAAGTAAATAATTTAATTATAATTAAAAAAATACCTTTAAAAATGTGCAATGAAAGAGAGTCAGTCTGGAGCTGTGGGGGATACGTGAGTCTTTTTTAAAAGATAGCGTGGGTATTCCCTTGAGGCACAATTCAGGCAAAAGCTGCTGTGAGGGTCAGCTGGATTTTATTTCTCAAGTTGTGATAGAAGTTCAAATTTATGTGTGCTTAATGTCATGATATAAAATGTTATTGAAACCTAATTTCATACCCAACTGATTAACAAAATTACTATTGGATAGCCTTGAGAAGAAAACATTGGTAGATGAAACCCAGACATTAGAAGAATATTTAAATGTCAAAAACATTTAATTAAATATGTATACAGTACTATAAGAGTTGTTTGAAATATTGTTGCACTATTAATTAGTGTTGGTATGAACAAAAGGACAGCCAATTTCTGAATCTAAAAGAAAGCTTTCCATGATACATTTTTTTCATATTTGTAATAATCTATTTACATTTAGCCTTTCATATCAGTGTAGCTTTGATGATGTCAACCATACCTGAATTTTCTGTTTTCAGCTGATATGAGGAGGCAAATAACATTAGGCTAATGTATGTATTTTTATATTTTAATATTAGAATTAAACTTTATAGGCTAACATTTTAAGCATGTTAATAATCTGAGATTACCATTTTGGTAAAAACATCCATTAACAGTGAACTATATGTTTAAAGAGTCAAAGCCACTATGCAGTTATAGCAGCTTATTTTATGACATTTTCTGTATTGGCGTACCCACAAAATTGCTGTTAAAACTTATTTACAAATAGGTCAACTTTGAAGACCACTGACTATAAACTTTATCTGCCAATCCTAAACGTGTTAGAAGCTCAACCTACCAGTAGGGAAGTCCACATCAGTTGTGGGAGTGATGGCAGAATGTGGCAGAGGATCTTCAATCCAAGGTGTAGCGTGGACAGCCACACTCCAGTCACTCCACGTTCCAATCTCTGTGTCCTTAGCAGCCACCTGTTGAATTAGAGACATAATTATTTAACTAATTTAGATTAAAAATGTTAGAAAGATTGACCCAAAATGTGTAATTTGTGAGACATAGTAAACTTCTTACTTGTATGATGTATTCCTTGCCAGCGTAGGCGTCAGTGATGGTATGAGAGGTGCTGTCAGACAGCTCCACCTAAACGGCCAATACCACAAAGCAAAGGTGATCAGAATGAATGAACAGTGTGCAACTTTATTTTTCAACAGGACAAATAAAAACTATTTCTGTCTTATCCACATTTTTATTGAACTACTTTTCAATAAAATTCGACTTTATAAATGAGACTATTTAGAAACCACCTCTGTGTAAACCATAAACTCTTTTCAGTGTGCTCAATGGCCCTTGCGATTTGAAATGTTCCAAAAACAGGACATATAAAAAAAAAATCTCAGCTAAAAGGGGCAGTTCAGATGTCCCAAGGCAACTTTTGATGTCCAATCCTTTCATAGCCCTGCTCATAAATTTTGAGCTCAGTACAGATATTTTATCTTGTGCATTTCGCTTTTAGTGATTTATGACTGGATGACCTTAACACCGTTCACGTGAATAGGTCAAGTGTGTGGCTTTAACCTTCAGGTGCTGATGCATTGAAAGTTGATGCCCCTCTACAGCCTCTGCTCTCCACACACACAACTCCTACAGTGACACATGCATAATTGATAATTATACTAGAGAGCACTGGCGTCAATGCCAGCTAATTTTCAGACAGAAAATGAACCAAATGTTTGAGTTACAGAGGAGTAAATGGGAAAATGATTTGCTGCTTCCCTGTAATTTACAGTCGGTGCTGTGTGTGCACGTTTGTTTGCCATTGGTCGGTGTCGGAAAGGGTGGAGAATGCTTCGTTTTATTTATTTATTTATTTATTTTTTTGGGCCGCAAGGTCAAATAAAATGACTTGGTAAATGTTCACTGAATCTTTCAGTCTATCATACAGACACAATATGAAAAAAAAAACTATTTAGGTTTCATAACAGATAGAAAGATATTTAAACAAAGTGGGGAATAAAATTAATGCGATACTTAGATGCTAAAAGTGAGCAGATCTCCTAGACTTTGCATGGTAGCTTAGAAAATTTGATAATTAATTCTTCATTTACACAGTTGTATTTGCCTCTGTGACATACAAAGCAGAATATGTTTAATTAACAATTATATATACATCCAACATTAGCTATCTGACATAGCTTTTATGAAAAGTTTTATTGTGTTTTGTGCATTAGAGGCGGCAAGTCTACTAATATGGAGCCAGCAAACGTTTGGTTTCAGTTTTGTTTCAGACCAAAGTTATTATTAGTTTTGTTAAAACCTTGTGTTTTGTTAATTTTGCATCAAAATCTTACCTTTACCTTTATTCTTCGCTGAACAACATAAACACAACTTTGGTGCACTGTGTGTATATTCCAAGCAAATATAGGGAAATACCCAATAAAGCATAATATTCAAGCTGTTTTTGATGCACTGTATGATTTAAACAAAAGTTGTTGTTAAAAATAAGTGAAAAGACAGACATTTATTCCTGAAAGAGGACAGCTAACAAACTTTTCTGTAGCAGTTGTAAATTGAATTGGTTGCAATGAACGTGATCCAGTGCACCTTTGTAGAGAAGAAATAACTATCAAGTCAGCACTACACCAATTGGGTATCTAAAAATAAAAAGTTACCAGAGAGAAGTCTAAAAGGCTTTGAAAAACCCCTGGGTGTTTCCCAAGGACTCCTGAATGACTCTTAGACCAAGGAATGGAAATTCTTCTCATCTGATAAAATAAAGACTGTACTATTTGGCATTATTCCCAGTTAAGGAAACCATCTTGTACACTGATGTCATCTCTATAAACACGGTAAAAGCAGCACGATGCTGGGAAGATTTTCTTGCATCAGTGGCTGGCAGACTACTAAAGACAAAATAAATATTTATGCAAAAAGTATTCAGAATAAACATTTCTAGATAGCTCTATAACTAATGATAAATGTAATGTATATGCTTTAAGACCATTACAGCTGCATACTGTTAAGAAAACACAGAAAACCCCCCTTGAAAACTGTGAAAGTCCTGTGGTGACCCAGCAAAATGTTAATTAACCAGAACTTTATTTTGCATGGACATTCCTTATTCATTTTTTTAAGCTCATCATGTCAAAAAGAAAAAAAAAATGTCATTACTTTAAACATGTCACAACAAAGTACCAAGTTAGTTACTGTGACAAGAGTAATGACAAGTTTACATGCAGACTAACCAAGCAGGTACATTTCTAAATATTATCCAAAAGTCTAGAAAAAAAATGTTGCTGTTTTACAATAAACAAACTTTTAACAATAAATACAGTACATAAACCTACACAAGGCGAGGTCAGTGAACAAGGCCAGGCTGATTCTGGCAGATCCTGATCATCCTCCCCATGGTGAGTTCAGGTTCCTTCCACCTGGATGCAGGTATCTGCTGCCCAGATGTAGGACAAACAGACCCCTGTAGCGATCGGGCTTCTCAACAAACAGTGATAATTTCATGTATTGTTTTATTGTCTCAATGTCTTTTTGTATGGATACTTTGTGTGACTACTAACTATGAAACAAATTGCCCCTTGGGGATAACAAAGATTCTTGAATTTGAAACATCAAAGTTGAACTAGTCATTCATAGATGTAACCATTTAACCCTTCACCCGCAATTTATCTTATAAACACCATAAAACAAATAGAGATGGAGTCCAAATTAAATAGCGAGAGCATTTCTACAGGAGCTTGTTATGTGATCAACCCCCCTCACAGCATCATGTGATTTTTGCCTACAACCAGCAGTAGTCAAACCTTTTCCATTCTGTTCTTCTGGATATGCAAACCTATATTCAGTCAGACAAATAACCCACTCATACACCCAGAACGCCTATGCACACTGTCTTCCTGTAATCTCTCTCTCATCGCTCACCCTCTGCGCAAAGTTGACCCCTGTATTTTCAGCACAGCCTTGATGTTAACAGCCTCTTTCTATCTGGCTCTCCCTCCCTCAGTTTGGAAGGAAGCTTAGACTTTATCTGCCTAACAGAGCGCTACATTTCCAGGCTTAATTTCATTAGTGGCATGCGAGAACGTCATCTCATCATGTGCATTTTTTTTTCTTTCTGTTGAGTCCTGCTTGCAAGCGCAGTTACACATCCGTGTAAAGCATTTTGTGTGTGTTAAAAGAAGTGTGTTGCCTTTGAGGCTACGTTTTCTAATGTTTAGATGTAGTCCAACCAGCGTATCCAACCGTTGCTTCCATCTGCATTCCTCGCTGCCTCTAATGTGTGTCCGTGTGTACATGTGTGTGCATTTGAACACTGATGTCTATGGTGTGAAACCTTGACACAATCCGGTCACATCTGTTTGACTTTTTTTTTTGTGTGTGTTTTTACAAATTTGTGTGTGCGCTTTTATATGTTTTCCAGTGTGGGCGCGTGAACGTGTGTTCTCAGGTTTAGAAAAATATACTTTTTCTGTTTTTTTTTTTTTTTTTCTGTACTCACGTTTACTTTTACTTTCTGCATGCCGACCTGCACACATGTGTTTAAACTACATATATGTGCATGTGATGAGGAAAGTGTGGCGTACACAGCTTACAGATAAACATTTCCAGAGAGACAGATGTGTTGTTGGAATGCCAAGTGGCTAAACAGGGAGCTGTGAGAACGGTATTTAATATCCTGCAGCGTGGGGAGGTGTAGGGGTGGCTGAGGGTGCATGAGGGATATGGATGGAAGGCTGTTGCATTGCTGCCAAAAAAAAGGCTTTCTATTGTGGCTGTATTTGTTTCTCTCTGCTCCCTGTGCGTGAGCGTGTATTTACATTGCACATGTGTCTTGAGGGCTTATCTGTTCAGCGTTGATTAAACGTAAAATACTCCAAATACATTTAGACACTTTATTCGGTGTACACACTCGCAGGGAAAGAAAAGCTGGGAAACACACACAATGCCACCTCAAACAACAAAATATTTACCTCTGCAAAATTACGTCCCATTAACTCAGACTAAATATATTATGTTACCTCACTGCAGGGAATACAGATTTTACCCAAACAGATCGCCCATGACTTGTTTTCAACGCGATGACTTAATGGTTGAACGCTTTTCAAGTTTTGTGCATAACTATAAAGTATTACAGTCTCTTTCTGAGCAACAGATGCAGGCAGGGACGACTGTAGTCTGTGCTGTAAAAGTTAATTTTTTTACAAAAAAGGAAACAAAAAACAAATAGTGCTAAATATTTGTTTGATGATGTCATACTAATTGGTATACTTTTCCGAAAAGGAAATGTGGGTGTAAAAGTAGTTGGATGCATTCAAGAATGTGACACATTGTTGTTTACGTCTTTGCTTTTCTTCGTTCTGTGTTCGTGTAAACTTTATCTTAAATTCACCAATTTTTTAATACCAATTTTTATTGGCAGAAGGCAATACAATATTAAAATGTGACACGGAACACTGTACAATAAATACATATTTTAAATTGTGGCACCTTTGAGGTTTTTATGTAATATAATCTAAAGCAAGAAAATCACATTAACATGAGTCATATACATTAAAAAATATTAATTTAGACTATGTTTGTGTGCATTGCTTAAGTTGAAGAGGGAGAATATATCTGCTGTGTCTTCATGCCAACATCTGAACAGCCCAATATGATTGGTAAAATGAATATGAGATTTTTTTTAACATGTATTTACAGAATACAGCATAACTTTCAGTTTTAAATTTAATAAAACATTTGAGGTATTTTAAATTGCTGAAATTTGGTCTGGAACATCATCATCCCCAACTAAACGAAATAGCTCTGACTAAGTCAGAAACTTTCCAGAGAATTGTCCCGAATCTCCAAACTGAGTTTATTCTGACTGTTGTCTACTGCAAGTTGACTAATCATACAGTATTCCTTCACATATATCAATACAAAAAAACAACTACTCCTTCAAGAAGTTAAGTATTCACTTGCCAAAGGGGAATTCGGTTAATTTCTAACCCCCACTACTGTGACCTATTATTTTGTCTTATATCTTTGTGTAACTATATAATTCAATATCAGTGTAACTCTTCAATAAATAGAGCCTGCAAGTCCCAGGAACGGCTATGCTGTTTATTTGACTGGCATGCAGGTGATAAGATATACTATCAGTAACTGGAAATATAATAGCACATAAAAAGTTCAGTTTTGCATGTTCTTCAAAGGCCAAGTTACATTAAAATCAATTACATCTCTCAATGCACACTAGTGTACAATGGAGGATAACAGGGAACACATCACTATAGCAATGATAATACTTTAATTTGTTTGTGTTTGTAAAAATGAAGCTGAAAAACAGTTATTTTCCCCCTCAAGTCTGCTAGTTAGCTTGTTGTGAAGGACTTGCCATTCTTAGGTTGAGAATCAAATATGCCAGTAAGCCATTTTGGCAGTTAAGTACTATCTTTAACCACCTTGTAATAACTGCTACAGCAATGTTATGAATGTATTTGTGTTATTTTTAGTAATAGATAGTTGGTTTGGTCCCCTTTCTAATGTTAACTGTAATATTATGATTATGAAGCAAATTATCTTAATGAGTGTTTTACTAATGAGAGTTTCCAAACAAAGGTCACACTATTTTGTGATTATGTTGTGTTCATACTCTTACTCTGATGTTAATTTGAGATGCATTTTTTTAAATTTCTGAGCAAAGGTAGGAAGTATGAATAATAATATAATGGGATACAGAGATGCTTAGAACACATCTGCTTATTCATTCTATGAATGTGTTTACAAATGTCCAAAAACAGCTAAGTAGTGAGGAAACAAAGCTGAGGTATTCCCTCACACACATTCAAGACACAATGATGTGCTGCATTATGCACAAACACACACATACTTGCTTGCAAAGAGCTTCTACAGAAATCCAGACAATGTGAAGGGCAGAAAGAGGAGATGTGAACATTCCTCTGGGATTGCACAAGGAACCGTGAGAAAAAAAAAAAAACTCTTTTCCTTTCCTTTTCATGTTTCCCTTTTTCTTATCCTTTCTGTTTTATTCAAGGGTTAGATGCATATGTGCTGTCTGGCACTTGCATTTATTGTTGCAAAAAATAAAAATACAAATAAACTACAATTTCCAATGAGGCCAATAATGTAACCTTCTCCTCTTTCATCCATCCATGTATCCATCCATCCATACATGCATAAATACATACATGTATAAATACATGCATGCATAAATACATGCATGCATAAATACATGTATGCATAAATACATGCATACATACATGCATACACACACTTTACCCAGGTTTGCTGGGTTGCAGTGGTGCTGATGCCCATTTCCAGCCATCTCTGTGCAAGTGACAGGATACACCATGTATAGGTTGCAAGTCCATCATATGATCACATAGAGATGAATGAGACACACAACCATTCACACTCTCACTCACACCTAGCCATGATTTAGTCTACAAAGTGTTACCTGTGAGTAACAGTAGAGTTGTCAATGAACATATGCACATTTCTGGTCAGTGAATGAGAAAAGTTTAAAATTCTCATATTAACATCATGGCAGACCCTCAAAGTGGTCAAATTAAATGTATAAATAGCACTGAATATTAAAATTGTGACTTCTTAATTTTAAACAATACTTTTTTGATATGTTATACATATCTAAAACCTATATAAGGCTCTCAACATGGATGTACAGTCAGTGGTGGAAAGGTCAGTAGGTCAAGCTGATAAGTATACGGAAAAAGCAAATGTAAAAATAGATATCCAAAGAGCTAGTCAATAAAGAGGGATGCAAAAAAGAGACAGTCAGGATGCAAAAAGAAGGAAAAGCTCAGAGAGAGACATAGAGGGAATTGGCGTCGGTGGTCAGATCTAATCCAGTGAGCATGTCTGTTGTCCTGGAAAGGAAACCCAATTATATGGCACTTCCAGGGGCCCAATGGCGCTCTGTGTGTTTGTGTGTGTGTATGTGCACAGACAAGGTTGGTCTCATTAAGCTGACTGACAGTTCCCATTTTTCCCCAGCACTTTCCACCCATTTGAAAACACACACACAAATGCTCAGTCCAGGGGTAATTTCTCAAGCAGAATTTCTCGCGCTGAAAACCATAGCAGCAATTACTGTAAAAGGGAGCCAACCCCCACCACCCAATCAAAAACCATGACCTAGACCTTTTACACCCTTATAAAGCATGTTGTAATTTCAATAACACAGTGACAGGGGTGACTACATTATATCTGGTTCATGCTGTTGTATCAGAGAGTCAAACATGTAAAGCAGGAACATGTCTTGAAATTTAAACCTGAAATCAGAATTCACCACCATTAGCTTTCTCTGATGTAGAGACCCAGACAAAGCTTGGGTTGTGTTTGAACTTTTGACCTACATGTGCTTCATTTGGGTTGTGTAATTCTGGTGCAAATTAAGTGTGCAATATTCTACAGGGTCATTGTGATATGTTATAACATAATTTGTATTGACATATTGCATAACGAGCAGGTGAAGGTGGACAGTAACGTTTTTATCTCCATTTCTGTGTCTGTGTAAATATAACTGACATAAACATTTTGTATAAACCACCAGACAGACATCTAAAGACAAAACAAAATTACAAAAGCAGACATAAATCAGTTAATTTTACATATACCAACCTAAAATTTAATGCGGTAGTGCCTGAGACACAGTGCCAGCATATGTTGTGAGCACTAACACATTTTGCATTACAGTAGTCCCTCGCTACTTCATTTTTCGCGGACTTGCGCTATCGCGGTTTTTCAAAGTAAGATTGGACATGACACACAATTGGCTGATAGATGGATGAGCCGCACAATCGGCATGGAACTTTTATTTAAAATAATTTTAAATTATTTAGTACCTGTTGCACCTATGTGCAGCCCACAGCTGAAGGAGAAGCTTCTTCCTGCAACATGTATATCTCTGCTCTACAGCGAAGAAGTGGGCGTGGCTAAGTGCGCTGCCAGAGAGCTGAAATCATGACATTCTGTGCTCTTTTAGAGTGTTTGGAGTTTAGAAACTTTGTTTAGAATATTGCACAAGTGTGGGAAGGTTTTAAAATGCATATACAGGCTGTCCTCGAGTTATGACGCCCCCGACTTACGGCATTTCGGACCTACGAACGGCACCCGGTGACGTCATCACGCCTCCATTGAGCAGTATTTTTCAGTATTTTCTGTTTTTTTTGCTAGCTAACTGCTTGAAAATACATTTTAAAGGTACAGAATGTACGCTGGTGTTGTGTTACATTGAAAAAAACGTGTTTAAAACGCCGTTTACGTGCG
>JARVGQ010000672.1:25367276-25378873 GCA_031762355.1 Hypsolebias martinsi | reverse complement strand
TGCGTCAGAAGCACATATTAGGTTTTTTGCATCAAATATAAATTGCCCGGAGAGACTAAATGGAGAAGTGGCTTTTATCCCGAAGCATGAAATTACGTTAGAACCTAGTCCATTACACACACGTGTAAGGATACAGAGAGCATGGGTATGCACACTGCATATACAGTACACTGATACATGCATTTTGTTCATGAATAAATTATTTTTTTTGTCCTGCCGTCTCTTTTATTTTATATTGCTTACAATATAAAATACAATATAAAAACATACAATCTAGGCGCACATACACACACACACACACACACGACACTGAGCTTAAACACATGCATATATCCGGTTTTATAGATTAAACAGAGAAATACAATACATATCTATATAAAACATTTCATTTTTCACAGAAAAAAAGGCCCAAGGCTATGGTGGAATATGAACATCATTAACCATAAATAGCGTTTTGTTTTTTGAATTTTCTCCCCTTGTCATAAAATGTCTGGAAAGTAATAAGAAAAATGTCAGACATGCTTCAGAGTTTCTCATTATTATGATGGCTGACTCAAATGCTTCATCTCTGTGGTTTTTACATCATGTCTATTGGCCACAATGGTCCCACTTGTGTCTAAATAATTACTTATATATTCCTTGGGAACTATAAAGGTACTCTAAACCTACATGGTTTTTATAAATGTTGTTGCCTACAAACCATTAATAATTCATATAATGCTAATCACACCAGTATGAATGGTATTATGCAAATAAAGTGGAAAAAAAATGTAGTTAAGAAATTGGCAGAATGTTAATGTGTTAGGGTTCTAATAATATGTTAGTGACATGACGTGTGGCTGAAATAGAAGAACTGAACATACTGACCTCAACATTTTTACACTGAGACACACAAACATGCACAAGAATGAGCGCATTTTTGTACAGGTCATTTTTTTGGAAACGTCAATAAACCAAAAGTCAGTCTCACGGCTGGACACTGAGCCAAGAGGAATAGGTTCTGGTTAAAGTATTTTCTTCCCTCTCTCCTTTTATCATCTCAACAAACAAATTCACATGGATTCATAAAAGTTGCAGAGAGTACCGTATTTTTCGGACTATAAGGCACACCTAAAATCCTTGAATTTTCTAAAAAATCGACAGTGGGCTTTATAATCTGATGCACCTTATGTATTAATTATGGTTGTGCTTACTGACCTCGAACTGATTGTACGTGGTATACGGCACTCAAACATGTGTATTGTTTTACATTTTATGTGTTATAACTGAACAATCTTGATAATTATTAAGAATGAGCTGAATAAAGTTTGACTTATCTGACTGTTTTGATTCACTTGATGCACCTTATGTATGAAAATAGACATGTTCATTGATATTGCACCTTATAATCCGGTGCATCTTATAGTCTGAAAAATATGATATACAAGTCCCGTTCACACTGGATACTATGAAACAGGTCTTTACAAGATTGTATGGCCTCTAGGATACATTCTGTCTTCTGGTTTTTTTTTTTTTTTTTAATATATAAAATCATTATTTAGTCTGTTCTGGACAGATAAATGTACACTATGACACAATAATATATGTATATATATATATTAACATGAAGAGAAACCAAGAAGAGAAAAATGGAAATACAGTACTGCAAAAAAAGGATGATGTAGGATGATGTAAGTAATAATCTTGAGAAAAATCACAACAAATAAACTGAAAGTGTGGCATTGGCAATAATGCATAAAAATAAATATCATTAGAGATGCACTCAGTGCACTGTCATTTACCAAATCTATTTCAAGACCTTATTTGATTGAAACCAAGCTGGAGCACTGACATTTTAATTGGAGCATGAAGTAGCATTACAGGCCACTGGAAGGGATGTTCCAACTCTTCAAGTTAGCTCTGATTGGTTGTGACGGTTCTGCCAAGAAAACAATGAGCCTAATTTCTTGAGGTGCAGATGTGCCAACTCTAGACAGAGTTATTCTTAACATCAGCTTTGTCAGACACCAACAGCTGCCATCCAAACACTAGAAGCTACATTTCGATTAGCCATTGTGTCATGTTAGAATTTATTTTTCTCTGTCTCTTCAGAAACATTAATCTGATTTACTCTTATTCTTTCATCAGTCTCATTTCTCCCAAGAACAGAACACTAGAGTAATGCATTTCACTACAGTATAATATTATCACTGCAGATCAAATAAAGTCTTGTTTTATCTGAGAAAAAGCAGAATGTATTTGACTTTTTTTTTTCTCATCACTACATGCACTGTCCATTTCTGTAGAAATCCTTACTAGGATCCCAGAGCTTGTTTTCTGCTTGCACTATTCCCAGTGTTAGGCTCCAGTTCTTTAAACTAAGCTCCTCTATTTGTCTCTGATCTTTACTCAACTTCAGCACTAACATCACTTCATCTTCTTCTCAGCAAGACTGTTTTTCACAAGTTAGCCGGCTAAAAAAAAACAGCAGACTTCCAGAGGGTCTTTGCTTTGTCTATTTTGTGACATTAAAACTGTAAGGACAAGGATGACCAAGAAAAGCTGAGAGAAATAGATGGGACAGACTGGGGGGTGGGTGGTATAAGAGGATTAACGGAGAGGAAAGCAGAATAAGAAACACAGTGAAACATTTCGGCAAACATTTTAAGATATGATGAGGAATAAACTATACAAAAATGATAAAAATGACAATGTTTTAGTTTAGGAATAAACTGAATCATTATGTGCATTAGTAAAGAAATAAAACAGATTGCAGAGCATGTGTCTTATGGGATTCTGACAAAAGAGCACAGCCTTTCAAAAAGTACTCATGTCCTTTATTCTGACTTTGTGCAACACACAGTCTAATCGAAGTCAGAGAAAAGAGGCATAAACAATTTAAACCAGAGACAGCCTTAATGCTGCTAATGATTTTTGCCACACTGTTTTTATTTTTCATAACATAATGGCTAAAGATGGAAGGGAAAACAATCTGTCTCACCAGATTACTTTTGAAATCCAACAGACCCAACAGAGCCAATGCACTAACCTTTCTTTTTATATTTTCAAATTTCCCTTGTGGCTCCACAGTGACTTTGCAAACCAGGTCCATTTTACCAATTGTTATGGTTGTCTTTTACAATAACATTATGCGAGTTCCTGCTGTTCTTGCAAGTAGAGCAACGAATGGGGGAAACGTTTGGATCTGGAGCAGAATAAAACAAGTAAAAACGAGAGAAAGAGATAAATGAGAAACACTGACAATAGGGATGAATACTGCAATGCTTACTCTGGAGTATAAACAATTTTGGTATCACTGACATGAACAAAAGTTGTTTTTTTTAATACATTAATCCTAAACTATTTTGCATTAAAACATTTATTAGTGACCTGCTATTCACAAGAAGCGTTAGCCATGTCCCAGTCCCTTTTGGTGATGTAGGGGAAGGGGCAAATCCAAGACAATGGTCTTGAGCTGGAAAAGGGTAGAGTGCCCTCTCCGTGTCGGGGAGGGGATCCTTCCCCAAGTGGATGAGTTCAAGTATCTTAGGGTCTTGTTCACGAATGAGGGGAAAATGGAGCGAGAGATCAATAGGCAAATAGGTGTGGCGTCTGCAGTGAAGCGGGCGCTGTACCGGTCTGTCGTGGTGAAGACAGAGCCGAGTCAAAAGGCGAAGGTCACAATTCACAGATCTATCTACGTTCCTACCCTCATTTATGGTCATGAGCTTTGAGATACGACTGAAAAAACAAGATTGTAGATACAAGCAGCCGGAATGAGTTTTCTCCGCAGGGTGTCTGGATTCTCCCTTAGAGACAGGGTGAAAAGCTCCGTCATCCAGCCGCTGCTTCTCCACGTGGAGAGGAGCCAGTTGAGGTGGCTCGGGCATCTGGTTAGCATGCCACCCTGGTGAGGTGTTCCAGACACATCCCACCAGGAGGAGACTCAGAGGAAGGCACATGACACCTTGGAGGGAATATGTTTCTTGGTTGGCCTGGGAACATCTTATGATTCCATTGAAGGAGCTGGCCCAAGTGGCTGGGGAGAGGAAAGTCTGGGCCTCCCTACTTAAGCTGCCCGCGACCCGACCCGGGTGACCTTCTCACTGAGAGGCAACAGCACAACCAACTGCATCACCATGCCGCCCCATTCAGCCTTATATTTAGAGAATTAACAAGAGACATTTCAAATTAATTTTACTGTGTGTGATATTTGTTAATACAATTAACTTTTAGGTACTATTTGCATTAAAACAAATACATTGTGTTATTTTGTCTCTTTGTATTTTTTTCCCTCTTCTTTCGGCTTCTCCCTTTGCCAGGGGTCACCACAGCGAACTGTCGCACGAAGACTTGGCACATAGTTTTTACGCTCAATGTTCTTCCTGAAGCAACCACAGAGCATTGAGCTACCACAGCCCTCTGTGTGGAGCGGAGAGCTGCTATCTAGAGGTGCCCGTGGAGCACAGATGGGGAGGTTAAGGGCCTTGCTCAAGGGCCCAGAGTGGGGCAAATGAGGGTGGAGGGAGGGGTGGGTGCTTCATCAATCCCACCCACATTTTGATGTTGTCAGTACCAGGAGGTGAGCTTCCGATCACAGGCTCACCTTCTTCAACCTCTGCACCACCGCTCCATTTTGTGTCTTTGTAATCTTACATCTAAATTGTTTTTTAGGTCTTAAGAATTTTTTTTCTTCTCTTAAGTTTTAGTGGGGCCAAAAAGCTAAATCTGCCAGATTCATAACCCAACTTGAAATGTCTAAATATTCTGTGTGTTTCAAGCACCATCAGTGATTGGAAACTGGGGCAAAGAAGAGCAATTAGACAAATAACTCAACAGTTCTACTGGTGCCCTTACATGTGGGGCCAAATGCTTCCAAGTGTAAAGAGGAAATCCCAGAGGAGCTCTATGGGCCCATCCTCTCCCAAAGTGATTTGTCTGCAAAGAGACAATACAATTTCATTACCCAGCAATGTAGCACAGGTCCCATGAGTGTGAGTGTTTGTGTGCAGGGAATACGCTCCAAAACAAGCTGTCCAGGGAAAGGAAATGGACATCAATTGGTGTGTCTGGGTGGAAATAAGTTGCCTGCACATCAATTTAACCAGATAATTCACACATCCTTGAACTCATCCTCTGAAGCTACGGGTGACCAATCTGTGTGTGGAGCTTTAAGTTGACAACATGTGAGAACATCTGTTAAATGTACAAAGCAATCATTACACAAAATATCTCCCTTATTAAAGCAACACAGATTTTCCCAAAGGATTTCACATAAAACACATGTTCCCAGACTGAAATACCGAAAATGATGAGGACTAACATTTGTCACTGCAGTGCCCCTAAATGTCAATTATCACACTGTAGGCACCCATTTGTTTAGTTCTGTCAAACTGCGTTGCAAAGTTAGACAAATAAGTTCTTGGTTTGACAGTTTATGCAACAAATACAAACTTAAAGCTTGCTAAGATACATCCCTTGCATATGTGGTGTTTCAAACCTCTCATGATAATCGATCTGCCTTGCAAGTTAATTCCAATAAGCCAGTGAAAATGCCATTTTTGACTCATGTTGCATGCTTCCAACAGCAGCATTGAATGTTGGCAGCCCATTCAATGGGCGTTATTAGTTGCTATCAGCCCAATAGGTTGCGTTCAGACTGCCGCCCCTGTACCTCCTAGTAGGTTTAAAAGTATGTTCTTATTGCTGATAATATGCAGCTTTGCTCACATGTAAAACCAGAAGTTTTACTTTGGTAGTTTTATCTAACCGTTTTTCAAAACCTAACCTTACACCTGACCCTGAGCACTGACCCTCAACTCACCCCCTTGACTTTTGAGCCTTAACCTAACCACCTGACCCTATTAGTCCAAAACATGCATGTTAGGCTGATTGGTAACTCTAAATTGACCCTAGGTGTGAGTGCAACAGGTCCCTCTTGTAAATGAGTCCCCGTGGCTCAATGAGGCTAGCCTGTATAAATAAAGGTTGAATGAATGAATTATCAGCCATAATAACGTACATTTAAACCTATAGGAGGTACAGGAGGGACGATCTGAATGCAACCTATGGGGATGATAACAACTAACAATAGCTGTTTAATGGCTGATTAATGGCTCAAAGTGGGTCTTCCAAACACTTAACTTGATGTCTTCTTAGATTTCAGGACACTAGTTTAGCATCAGCTGGTATACTGAGAAGCTATGTGGCTGAATAACAAAATTTAACCGTGCAGACTATGATAATACTCAGAGTGCAGTCATAGATTATTTGCTTCATGCAGAACTCATACAAATGTATTCAAATGCATTTTCACCTTTTTATTTTAATGTATACTGGTCTAAATGACCTTTCAAGGAAGGTAACTTATCTAAGGAGGTTTAAAATATTACAATTGCAAGAAATGAATGCTGACACCTTTAGGTTTTGATCATTAAAATAAATAAAAAAAACAGTATGTTTTTACTTGTAAATTTAGACACGGTACTAATCAGCTCATTCAGTAACCAGCTGTGATTCACAAAGCTAGTTGGTTGTTGCTTCAAATGTGATCACGTATGTTAGTTTACAATTATATTTTTCAGATTTTATTTAAGTACCGGTACCTAACCATTTAAAAACATTTTTACTGTGATCACTTAATTATTTTTTAATTAGTCTGCATACATATTAGCAATATCTAATTTTCTGGTAAAGATGAGTTTCTGAGAAACAAAAGGACCAAAAATAAAATCTTTAAACACAACCAAAAAAAAAAAAAAAAAGAATTAAAACTAAAGAGTATTTATGTTGTGCAGTTTCATAGTAAACTGTGAACTTACGGTTGAAATAAACATTCTCTCATTTTATAGTTTTGATTCATCTGGAATATTTATAGGATTTGGGTTTCAAATGAGACTGGTGAAGCTGCGGCACATATTGTGGAGCGTGTTGTCAACTTATTGCAAAACTTGTATTTTCTTTGTTTGTTTCTCTGCATTCCGAAATACACATGTCTATGGGGAAACTGTTGCAACACAAGATGTGTTGCATGGAAGACAAGTTATAAAATTATCCAAAATATGACCAATATTTAATCTCTGCTCATTCCACATTTTTGTATCACTTTTTACAATTAATTATGTCTTACAATAGTTAGGAAATTAATCTCTAACTTGGATGGGGTTACATTTGCATTATATTAATTCCACATTTGGATGCAGGTTTGTGCACACGTGTGTGTGTGTGCAAGTGTGTGCGTGTGTCTGTGTGTATGCATGTGCTTTGTGGCTGACAGTCTGTCAGGTCACAGAGTAAATGGTTTAATAAATGACCCCCTGCACTGATGCTTTGTTCGCCGTGAGGCTAAATAACCGGGTGGTTGCAGCCCATGTTGCTCTGCTATAAATTGTTCAGGTGATAGGAGCAGCAGTAGATAGAAAATGGCACAAAAGGGCAGCAGCACAATCTAGAGGATGTTGTATTTCTCCCCCAAAAAACAAGTTTTAAAGGTGCCTGTCTTTTTACCTATTGATTTTTTAAAACTTTTTCTTTTAAAACTCTGTCATTGTGTTGCTTTCAACATACCTGCAAGCGAACATCACTCACTTTTATTATCGAAAGATGTTATTAAATGTGCCGTGCTTGAAAAGTTTAACAATCCGATAGAAGTCTTTCTGTACCTTTGTGGGACAATAACAGCTTGCCGTGTATCTCTGCTCGAGACACAAATACAAACACATTGGTGTACTTGTTCCTGCTAAAATTATTCCTGCCCATCTTTATTCATTTTTAGGTATGTCAAGCTTTGTATGTAACCATACCGTTAGAGATAATGTCAGCATCTCATAGATTTGTCTAGCGGTGAAATAATACAAATAAGAAGCAAAACCATCATCACAGCAGTGCTAAAGTTTTGCAGACGCACAACTTCAGTCTCCCCGTACTGACACTGTGTTGACTCTTTATAAATTTAGCCGACACGCACAAAGACTGGGCCGGAGCGTGATGTCCCCTGTTCCTAATGTGAACCAGTGTAACAACTGCAGCTACAAAACTGCAAGTCAGAGGAGAACTGGGAAGCGAGCATGAATCAGACAGCAACTAAAAAATAAAAATGCACAGACAGATGGCTCTGTGTTTTTCTCCTGATCACACTTCTGCCTGTGTAAAACATAACAAACCCCGGGTGTGAGCCATAAACACTGCGTAAAAATCAAACTATCATCAATATGGTAATCACAACAAGTGTAGCCTGTCATGACTGCACAACACTTTCCAGCTTTGTAGCTGACAGCTAATATAATGGGGGAAAAAATGTATAAACTGTGGAGAGGTGAAATCACAGAAAGGAGAAAGAAGTAGCAGCCAGTTTGGAAAGGCAGAATTAAAGTTGCTTAAATGCCTTGAACGTGTCACAAAATCAACAACTGTTAACAAGGCAATTATGCTCAATGCCAGGTTAGACCAGAAAGGTATTGTTCTCACAAAGTTGTAATTGACCCCTGATGAATGGTTACACAATGAATGTCTGTTTCTCTCTCATGTGCACAGTTTGAGACCACCAAAGTGTCATTACCACACAGAAACACCACCATTTGTGGATGCAAATACAACTCGAGCTTGTGCACAGACATGAAGCACACATCTCTTATTCAGTCTTTTTCTTTCTTCCGCACACCTCCACACACATTCAAGCCTGTTTATGCATTGCATAATTCACCCTGCTGACACAATCTACCATAACATAAAACACTCATTATTTCAGTATCGGTTTACGATTCTGTAATTCATCATTGCCAATATGATTAACCAAACTGTCACACTCTGATATAGTCTCATTCATCAAACGTTTGCAGGGGAATCTTACGTTTAACAGTGGCACCACAGTGCAATCTTGATGGGTGATGTGCTAAGGTATTTTTACTTATTTATTTATTTGCTTATTTGGCTCTCTTGATGAACAGATGGAAAGACTAATACACAGTTTAAAAATTAGCTACAGTTAGCCACACAGTCTAAATAGCTTCATGTTTATGCTGCTTTACTTTATACTTGTGTTTATAAATAAAACAAGCAGTTGAGTGAATAAAAAATAAAATCAAATCATACTTTAAAGCCTATGATATTGCTATTTTTAAGACATACATGGTAATGAACCATGTCTAATTATTTAAATTAGCAACTTTAGGACTTAATGTGCATTCTATAATACATCCCACAAGTACGTTGCAAAAAAAAAAAAAATAAAAAAAAATGCTTTCTTTAATTAATCAACGGTTAATTGACAATCAACAAATCAGTTGAGCAAATATTCCAGGAATTTGAATCTAGGGATACTAGATTTAATATAATTCAATTCAAATTCAAAAATACTTGTTTAACCCCAAAGGGAAATTAAGTGTTGTCGTAGCTCATCATCCTGGTTTCATTCAAGAGTTGTTATAGGTGCTGATAGTTGTGGGCAGGAAGGATCTCCTGCAGCCAAGCTGAATAATCTGGCCACAGAAAGGATCGGTCCACTCAGATACAGCTTGCTGTCAGATCCGGCGGGCCTCTCGGTCTTCCTGGGCAGCAGAACTGCCCAAATGCCAGGCAGAATTCCTCCCTGATGGACGGTCACTTCTCCCAGCAGTCTGCCGAGCTCCTCGCCATCATGGACAGAGAGCAGAAGGTACAAGGGGATGATCCCGGTCCTCTCGTTGTCACAAGCCAAGCTTCCCACCAGCGCCAGGATCTCGGCGGTCAGGTACTCGAGCACTGCTGCAAGGTTGACGGGAATTCCTCCATGGCACCTTCTTTTCAACTCATTTGGTATTTGGGGCTGTAGTGAAGGTATTTGATCTTTTGAGATGTTAATCAGCTGCTCCTGGTTGTTAAAAAAAAAACACCTTGTTGCCATGGTTATGCATCATAACAAATGCCCAAAAGTAAAACGGTTTCAGTAAAAATCCTTCCAGCTGCACAGCATCTGATACCAGAGTAAATAATCATCAAAAAAAAAAAAAAAAAAAAAAAAAAAATACATCCAGAAAAAAAGAAGAAATAAAGTTTTCAAAAATAATAACTCAAAATGAAAGTAACAGCTACTCCAACATGCAGCCACCCCCGAGCGGCGCAATTCCTGTTAGATGTTTTGATGTCTTATTTTATTTATTTGTGTTTATGAAAATGTTCAGCCGCTCATTCGAGGACATTTCTTAAAGATTTTTTTAATACAAAATAGAGAAAATTCTGTAGATGAGAAGCAATAACAAAAACATGCTTTGTATTGATTATGTCTTGGGTAGATGAGTGTTTCTTCAATTTAGAGCACAATAAAGAGACATAGATTAAAAATGGATAAGAGCAGTATGAAAAAAAAAGTTTACTATAAAAAGAAATTGTGAAGATCAACTTTGATGATAAATTCTATGCTAAAATCAAATAAATAAATGTTTAAACAGTGATAAAAATGTTTTGTTTCTCTATAATGTATATCTAATCTCGTAAATTTAAAGAATGCTGTCTGATAATTATTTTACTTTATCATATACATACATGTGATGTGTTAAAAAATAAACAATTTTTAACACAGTGTAATCAATTTGTGCTGTTACAATTAAAACAAGTTATATACATAATATACATGATCTTATCATGTTCATTAATGTTTAATTCATCTGATGTTACAACCAAGCATTGGGAATTTGTGTATTAAAATGAATTTGTCTACTTTTATTTTCCTCACATGCAGTTTAAAATGTCTGTATTGAAACTTTGTATATCTGCAAGTTGAAGTTGTTCACCGATCATCCACAGGGGCTCCTATCATTCACAAGTCCATCCCATCTCAACCCTGTTATTATGCACCATCTTCAGAGTGTAAATCCATTCCCATCAGAATAATGAATCTCAAGGGAGGTCGCTGCCATCTCACAGGCCACTGCAAAATGATCCTAAATTGACACCTAAATAGCTTTTGTATGATTGTTAAAATGTCTTGTCATAACTGGAAATAGCCAACATGTCATTTTAACAACTTATCATTACAACTTTGTAATCTGACAGCGGATCAGACAATTCAAGGTTTCAAAATAAAATGAGATAGCCTCCAAATGTTAGAACACTGTCATTTGGTCAAAGTGTTCAACTGAGAGAAAAAGAAGAAAATAAGTAGGTGGAGGATGAGGGTGTTTATGTCTTTTATAACTTGTTTGAAAAATAAATTGGAAAAGGATCTTGCTACTTACGGCCAACGTGAAGGTAGATGGTGTCACGCCTCTCTCCATCTGGATTCTGAAAACAGCTGTAGAGTCCATTATGTCCAAAGTCCACCTCAGTCAGAATCAGTTTGGGACCTTCTAGATGATGCGGAGATATTACGTCGGTCCCGTTCACCTTCCATGACACTGATGCGTCACTGTTCAGGGAGCCGCACTGCATGGTGACATCACTGCCCATCCGCTCGTACTGGTTCCTTGCAACTGAAAGCACACAAGTAGTAAAAGTGTTGGAAACAGCAACAAGGGATACAATAAATGTAGTAATCCGATATGGTTTCCCTAATAGCAAGAAACCATGCAAAGCTAATATGACTTTTTTGTTTTTTAATCAGGCAACATGGCTTGCATCCATCCAAATAAAAGGAGGGAAAAAAA
>JARVGQ010000672.1:25343703-25356017 GCA_031762355.1 Hypsolebias martinsi | reverse complement strand
CATTTCTCAGCCAAAAATGGGTATAAAAACATGGGGAAAAATCCATAAATAAGTCGCACCGCTGTATAAGTCGCAGAACATGAAAATTAGTAAAAAAAAAAAAACTGCGACTTATACACCGGAAAATACGGTACATAGATTTCTTCATTCAGTTGTATTTTCATCAACCAGCCACCAGGGAGTAGAAACCAGTGTATCTCTTGTGCTGGTCTCAAGCCCGGGTAAATGGTGAGGGTTGTGCAAGGAAGGGAATCCAACATAAAGGTATTTTGCCTAAACTAATATGTGAGTTAATCTAAGAGACACCACACTGGATCGACCGAGGCTCGAGTTCACAAAAACTGCCACTGGTACCGCTGACAAACAGAGTGCTGGTGGAAATTGTGCAACTGTTAGTTGAAGACCACAAGGATGGGAATGTGTCAAGAGACAGAGGGAGAAGAGGGAAGTCAAGAATGTGGGACTGAGGTTGGCAACTGTGAATGTTGGGACAATGCCAGGCAAAGGCAGAGAGCTGGCTGGCATGATGAAGAGAAGGAAGGTCAATGTTGTATGTGTCCAAGAGACCCATTGGAAGGGCAGCCATGCTTGTAGTATTGGAACATGCTTTAAACTGTTTTACCATGGGGTGGATAGAAAATTACATGGAGTAATGGTGGTCCTGAAAGAGGTGTTGGCAAAGAGTGTAGTAGAGGTGAAAAGAGTGTCAGAGAGGGTGATGTGTCTGAAGATAGAAGTAGAAGGAATGCAATGAAACATCAGCTGTTTAAAAATTAATTAATACTCTGAGTAGTTTTTGAGAAGAGTACTTTGTACAATATGTAAGTTGTTTTTTATTTTACTTTTACTTGTAACTGAGTACAAATAAAGCAGTGTAACATTACTTGTACTTGAGTACAATTTTTCAGTACTCTTTCCACCTCTGGTAATAAGTGTTCTATCAGTCCTGAGTGCATCACATTTTATATGCACTTCTAATACATTATTATTTAAATCAGGTTCCATATCATATTGCTTATGACCAACCCAAACATGTAGGCAACTGGTAAGAAAAGCATAGTTAAGGAAAAAAGTCAAAAGGTAAAAAAACATGGAAGGAATGGATATTAATGTGTTTAAGCAGTTTTTTTTTTTTTCAGTAAAAAGTGGATGATAATTATTGTCTTTAAATTTGTAGATTAACAAATTATTTCTAACTGTTTCTGTCCTTAATCATGTGGCACAGATGGCTAGGAAGGGATATCAGATGTTTAAGAGGTATGAAACAGCAAAATGCTATCCCATAATTTATAGAGCAGATATCTGATTAACTCCGGCATGGCATAAGTTCCACCAATAAACTCCCGATGACACTTTCACAACCATTCACTGCTCTAAGATGCATTCAACTCGCATGCCATAAAATTCAAGCTTGAGCTTTCACAAGGGATGCGTTGTTGTAGAACAAGTAAAAGACTTGGTAAGAAGTATGCATGAACATGCTCTAACACACTCACTTCCCCTCTAAACATCTTGGAATAAAGTTATCACTTTATCCTCTCCTGTCTCTTTCCCACAGAGAGATTAACATTCACTCTCTCCCCCTCTTCTTGCATTCGCCTCTCCTTTCATGTGCACACTGAGGCAGCTGCAGCTGTGCAAGTGTTTGTGTGTGAGTGTGTCTGTGTGTTTTCTCTGGATGTCTGCGTACGATCCAGGGCACTGATGCTCAAATAAATCCACTTCCTGTTTCCTGCCATCTTATCTTGGCCCCACGGCGCATGTGAACGTACAGCGTCGGGGTGTTTTGTGCGTGTTGGTCTGATCATCGCCTCCCGTCATTTGGCTTGTCGATGCTACCGGAGGAAACAAAAATTTACAGGCAACAGGGTTAATTGATACTTCATTTGAGATGTCTGTGTTAGGGAAATGAACACGGAAGCCAGAGACATAAGAGTCAGTGTGAAAGAGGAGAGGCAGAAGTGGAAGGAAAGATGGAGTGAAAAGATACAAAGAAAGACTGTAAATGAAAATGAGGGGTATGGCAAAGGAAGGAGGAAAAAATGGTGGAGAGCGAGCACAGGGCAGTTAATATTTTACAAGCCTGGATTACAGAGGTTGTGGAATGATGAACTGGAGATAGATTCCTGAGAGTCAGTTACAGCAAGAATGAGAGAACTGTATTGAGACAGCTGGGTAGCTTTGATCAGAAACATCTGTATGTTTGAAGAAAGGAAAAGAAAGAAGTTGTGGGAGAGAAATGTCAGCATCCTACTTCAAGAGTTTGGATATTGTCTACACTGACATCATTCTGTTCAATTTTGATTGCTCATCAAGGGTGATTCTTGTGGTGTGATGTTTGAATTCTACGGTGACCCTGAGGTGTACATTTATGTTTCAAAAATGGAAATACATAAAAATAGTAATAATAAATTTGAATAAATAAATAAATAAATAAATAAATAAATAAATAAATAAAAATTGAAAATACAGAATTATATTTGAAAAATTGGAATTACATTAAGCCAAAGTGGAAGTGGTCAAAACAGAAGTGGGCGAAGGAGAACTGCCCAAAGTAGAAGTGGCCGGAATCACATTTGAAAATACGGAATTGAATTTGAGGTGTGTGTGTGTGGGGGGGGGGGGGGGGGCGAAAAAAAAAATAAAAATAAAAATAAAAAAAAAAAACTGGAAAAAAAAAAAGCGGCCTGAATCAAATTTGAAAAAAATGGAATTACACACACAAAAAAAAAAAATAATAATAATAATAATAATAAATAAAAATTGAAAAATAAAAAATGGAATTACATTAAGCCAAAGTGGAAGTGGCCAACACAGATATGGCCCAAGCATAAGTGGTCCAAGCAGAAGTAGCCAGAATCACATGTGAAAATACAAAATTGAATTTGAAAAAATAAACAAATAAAATATTTTGGGAAAAAAAAAAATATTACATTTGGAAAAATAAATAAATAAACAAATAAATAAATAGATAAATAAATAAAGTTGGAATTTGTCACATTTGACAAAAAAATAAATAAATAAATAAATACAACTGAATTAGATTTGAAAAAAGGGAATTACATAAATAAATAAATAAAGTCAAACCATCCATATAATTTCATCACATCATTTTTGATTTGAGAATAAAGTGAAAAATGAAAAATGAAAAATAAAAATAAATAAATAAATAAACAAACATGGCCGTTTGGTATATTTTTTAAATCCCTCATGAAAATGAATAATGAAATAAAGTATCTGCTTATTATTATTTTGGACTCTCAATAAAAAAATATATATAAAAAAAAAATGAACAAATGGTACACGGACCCCGCACCCTTCAGAGAGCTTGTATTTGCATCTTGTTACTGTACACTGTTCTGTTATGTGTTGCTAATAAAGTAAAACAAAACAAAATAAAAATACAACATTTATGGTTTGGTTTAATGTAATTCTTTTTTTTTTTTTTTTTTATCTAATTCCATCCATCCATTATCTTTTACCCGCTTTTTCCATTTTTAGGGTCACGGCGGTTTCCAGTGCCCATGTCCAGCAATCACTGTGCGGGGGGCGGGGTACACCCTGGACAGGTCGCAAGTCCATCACAGGGCCACACACAAACGAGACAAACAAATATTCACTCTCTCACTCACACCTAAGGACAATTTAGAGTTACCAATCAACTGGGATTTGAACCAGTAACCTTCTCACTGAGTGGCAGCAGCTCTACCAGTTGTGCCACCGTGCTGCCCCAAATTTAATTTCATTTTTCTGAAATGTAATTATGCTTTTTCAAATCCCACCATAAAATTCAGGTGAAACTCATATTTTTTTTAGTTAAGATGGCAATTTGTAAAGGCCCAAAACATTTTAAAATGTTCTGCTGACAATAGATATGACATATAAAGCACTATACCCTACATTCAGCGTGATTTAATGGACTGCTGAACTTAAGCAGTGCTGCTGACCTTTTCCCAAATAGCACTATTCGTTTTTGAATTGATTTCCCATCCACGCAGCCTTTGCGTCAGAGTTTGAATCAACTCACAGAGACATTCGAGTCTTTTAGTAAAAAACGTTGATAGGTCATGGTGGGGTTTCAACTTTTTAACATTTTATTTAATTAGTTTTGTTAAATCAGCAAGGAACAACAAGCCCATACATCTAATGTGCATTCTGTCCAGTTGGTCTTGTGAGGGATTCAACTTACAGCAGACTGCAAAATGTGAGCCTCAGCAGTGAGATTTGCATCACCTTCCCTGCAAAAAAATTGGTTTATTTTGAAAGTCCAAAACATGATATCTACACCAGTTTATTTTGAAAGCAAACCATTAGGAAGCACAACATCAATGTGCTTAAACCTTGAAGTAAGTGGATGTGGTAACTTCTCTGTTGCTTTAAACGTGTTATTTTTTTTAAAAACTGACAAGACAGCAATGATAACCAGACAAAGGCTTGCAGCTAAAACCTCCCTCACAGTTCTAATCTGTTAGTTAATAATGTGGCGAACATCTCCCTAAGCCTTTCCCAAGAGCCAAACTCAGAAGGTCAGTGCTGATATTAAACCTCTCATTTCTTAAACATGGGCACATGCACACAAAGAGAAAAGAGATAAAGTCAAAATAAAGATAAGTTTGACAAAGAGAGAAAAAAAAATCATGCATACTGAGGGATAGAATGTTAGATGTCAAGGATGTAACAAAGGAGAGGAAGAGACATGAAATTAGGTGATGGGTGATAGAAGGGGGGTAAGTAGGAAATGGTTTCAAATGGAGGTGGGGGGGGGGTGATTGCCTTAATTAATAGACTGTAATATATAGGACAATAATTCTGTGATCCAACATAATATCAGTAAAAAATGATGTGCTTCATCACAGAACACTGCAGATACACCACTTGACCTTGACAGGGGGAAGAAGCAAAGGGGAAATTTAGAAACTTTTAACAGGAGCTAAAAATAACTTTCCTGCATGCAAAGAATAAAAAAAAAGGAAACATAAAGAAAAAAGTCAACTTTATTTTACATAAAATCAAGCAGGAATAAACTAAATGCATCACTTCAAAAAAAAAAAAAAAAAAAAAAAACTTTTTTTTTTTTGTACTGCTGCTGATCCTTGGTAAGCAGCAGCCGACACCGAGCTATCAATCAGCCGATCTTAGAACAGCAATCAGCCTGGCGTGTCAAGCCCGAGCTGCAGCAGCTAAATAGAGCTGCGAGCATTATTTTTATTGTTACATGAGTGAGCAATCACAGAGCTACCAATTCAAATGGAACTGGGCACTTCTTCTTTGTCACACTAATGGTACCATGACGATTGAAAAAAGAAGAAAAAAAAAAAAAATCTATAGGCTACATGTAACTTTTTTAACAGTCTCACTCCAGCACTGGCTGTGGAACTTGCTTCCACGACTGGGAGGTACAGTGTCAAAGGGCCTGACCATGAGTCTGTCTTAAACTGGAATCAATGGAGGCTGTGTAGATGTGAGAAATAGCCGTGAACGGGCATACGTATGAAGCACTTATACAAACTGATGTGCACAGATACCCGCTACAGCGTCCATACTCGAATGTGAGCATGTCCACCTGCTCCCAGTGCGTCTAACTCCTTACTTAAGTGCATTCAAACACACTGTGATGGGAAAAGAGGTGCTGTCAGGTTCAGCGGTTGCAAAACGCACTGTCACATGTGTAATTCGAGCAGCTGAGAAGGCATAGATCACATCTCAGTCTCCTGAGCTTCAGCTGGCGTGTTATGGAGGACTGGAAAAGAAGGTGCGAAACAAATAAATTTAGAAAAGCATTAACACGCACGCACACAAACACATTTCTTTCTTTTTTTTTTTTTTTTTTAACAGCTGCAGTTTTCTGCTTGTTTCTTGAATCTGAAGTGCACTTCCAGTTTCACACCAATTATTTGTCAGAAGAACGTTAATGGTGCTCAACATAACATTCGCTTCAATAAAATAAATAAATAAATAAATAAATAAATCTTCATCGGCAGGTAATTTTACCAGACAGCACAGCCTCTGTTTCTCGTATAGTCCTCGTGAACACTCGACTTCAAACACAGGCTTGACAGAGCGTGCGTGTGCACGCGCTCTACTGTGTTCGGTTATTAGGAGTTCAAAAGAATTTAGGTTAATTAATGCAGTAGGTTATAATGATGATTAGGAATAATGTCCATGGCTATATGAAGATCAAAGCTAGACTCTTAAACAATACAAAATAACATTTTGTTACTCTAATCGCATCATTTATGAAAATCAGCATGACATCCCACTGTCAATGCATTTGTTAATCAAAACTAATTGGATATTAGTGTATTCTTTACATGTGTGGTACAAAAAAATAAATAAAATAAACGTGGAATGGCCTCTCTCTATTGCACACAGTGAAAATCTTTAGAACAAGTAAGCAGCTCTAAACCCTAAGCAAACATATCCCACACGCTCTGTTATGGAGAACGTGTCACAATGAAAATGTATTGTACATTTAAATGTGTATTTTAGCTAGTTTACAGTCCTTAAACAAATGTAGAAAGTTATGGAATAACTTTAGTTTGCATATTTGTTCAGAAAAAAGCAGACAAATAGCACAATAACATCTGTCTTCTCACCAAACACTGGGTGTGACCGCCTGCAGGCAGCATAACACATGAAGAGCAGTCAAACACAAACTTTCTTGAAAAAATAAAATAAGAAAAAATGTTGTATTATTACATCTGTTTAGGTTTGACTCAATGGGTTTGTATTTGCTTATTCAACAAGACAATTAAATAAATCATTATTTTTCCACAAGTCATAGTTGGGGGGGGGGGGGGGATAAAAAAAATCAGTGTGAATCCCTTATGCACTAAAAATAAACACAATAGCACATAAACAGGATTTTTTATATATATAATAAAAAAAGAGTAGCGCCAGACAGTCAATAACAAGTGGAAAGCACCAGCTGGAGCAGACACAGTAAGAATCGATGGACTTCTATAATGGCCCAAATGTCAGTCGTTTCCAACTTCTTTTATATTTCAGTATTATTTTCTTTATCACTTTCTCCATTTCTCAGTCACTTTGAAACTGAACATTGGTCACAACACAACAGTCTTTTTATGTAATGACCAGACTAGGGATGCACAATATTGGATTTTTGGCCGATATCCAATATGCCAGTATGTTAAAACTTATATGGCTGATAACTTATACCAGTATAGATTTTTTTTTCCATAGCTTTCTTTGTTGTGGAATTAAAATACTACATTATTCTGAATTGTCTAGGTCAATTTGGCCTGCTAGAAAATGCAGATGCTAAAAAGGAGGCTGAAAATAATGTAACACTTCAACTTGGATTATGTTTAATGTCAAATATATTCAATACATTTACTCTCTCTAACACGATGACAACACTCGAACAGTGCAAACTTCTAAATTTTCAAAAATCTAAACTCAACCTGTTCACAAGCAACAAGTGCATAAATAGTCATACATTGATTGCTATAACTGACAGTTTCTTAAAAAAAATACTCAAAAGAGAAGCCTTTTATAATGGTGCTACTTTGATGGAATGGCCAAAGTCTGATATTTAACTTTATCGCTAATATCGTCAAATACCATTACCATGCCGATAATATAATGCATCCCTAGTCCTGACAATTAAAACTCAACAAGCAGAACAATAGTGTCAATATTATCCTTGCGCTCTAATCATCATTATAACTTATTCAAAACAATGAATATAAAAAATAAAAAAAAAAACACTTAAAAAAAAAATCAAATTCCTCAAATTAGACGTTTTTGGACAATTGTCTCCATTTGAGAAAATGCATAAATAAATACATGCACTTTGACGCACTTGTGACGTGTTATTAATTTTGCTTTACACATCGAAACCACAGAAATGGAGAAACGTCCGAGCTGTAGCAAGAGGTCAAGCAAAAAGCGAGAACTTAAGAGGCTTTGTTGGGAATGTCCAAACACATGTTACTGGTGACTGCATGTGTGGTGAGGACACTTAGAAAGGAGAAAAAACAATTTAAAAAATAGAGAATTGGAAATAAAATAGCAAATCAGATGTACTTTGTAAGAGAGGGTAACGATGATTGAAAAAAAAAAAAAACTTTTTAAATTGTATTTATGTAGTGTCATTAATAAATAATGTCAAATTGTATCACATCCTCCACCATGCAGAACAAGCAGCTTGACAAAATGCCATTTTCATAGTACATGCAGTACATGCTTATAAACAGCAGCACCCTCATGTGTTGGCATGCAAGGGAGGAAACCATGTGTGAGTACTTGTCCAAATAAAAGGCATATCCCCCGCCCCCCCAACACACACAAACACAAAGCGTAGCCACAGACCCTCTGTAAGCTGCGCTGCAGACTCGCTATAATGACATCCAGGTATGTTTGCTCTTCACTTTACACGGCTCATCGCAGCTCCAAGCAGGGCATCAACACTGGAGGGGAGTCTGCCGTCAGATTCTTGCAGCGTCCTTGTGCACATCTGTCTTGTAGTTTGTGCTTGTACTCCACTTCCTCCATGTTTGCGTTGATTTTAGGGTGCGTTTAAGTAATTTTGTCAGTTCTTTAGCTCATTCAATCAAAGTCGTGCGCGCAGAGACGTACACGTTTTGAACCCTCTACCAGCTTGTTGACATTCCAGTAGCTTGGCCTCTTTGTCTGCGCCAAACTCTTCTCATTCAAAACAGACGTCCACTTTTCTTTTCTCCTGCTCTTTTTGCTCTCCCTCCCTCTCTTTCACACACACAAGCACATGCGTGCACACGCACACATGCGTGCACACTCAATCCCATGTACAATTTACCCCGTTTTTACCTGGTACATCGTAAAAAAGGAATTTAAATGTAGTTAAATCCTTATAACTACTAAATATATCTTTTTTTTTTTTTTTTTTTTTTTATTTACTCAAGGGGAGAGGTGGCACAGAGGTTAGAGAAGGCGAGCCTGTGATAAGAAGGTTGCCAGTTCGACTCCCCAAAGCAACATCAAAATGTGGGTGGGGTTGGCGAAACTCCCACACCGGACTCTACCCTCATTTGCCCCACTCTGGGCCCTTGAGCAAGGCTCTAAACCTCCCCATCTGCAACCCCGGGCTCTCTGCTCCACACATAGGGCTGTGGTAGCTCTGTGGTTTGTTGATGTGTGTTAGGATTTGAAATAAAACGTGAATGTTATATAGATTTGAAATTACTTGGACTACTACCACCACAGTTAGCTTCTTTCGGCTTCTTCTGTCTCCAGGGGCTGCTACAGGGAGCAAACGTGTATAAAAATGTGTAAATTGTTTTAGATCGAATGCCCTTCCTGAGACAACCTGGGCTGTGTGGAGCAGGAAGTTGCTATCTAAGGCACCCGGGGGAGCACATGATGGTGGTGGTTAAGGGCCTTGCTCAAGGGTCCAGAGTGGGGCAAATGAGAGTGGGGACAGGTGTGGGTGTTCCACCTATCCCACCCACATTTTGATGATGTCGGTACCAGGAGTTTAACCAACAATCATCCAATCACAGGCTCTAAACTCTGCACCACCACTCCCTAACAATACAAATGCCCTACTAAAATAATGACTAATTAATTAATTAATATTTATATTATAATAACATGCAAAGAAGAAAACAAAGAAAAGAGGAAGAAAACAGTGATGTTACTAACAGTAACACCAACTTAAACACGTGTTAAATCTTGTTTAATGTACAACAGCTACATATACAGATATTCATAAAAAATACTGAAACTGCACTTAAACTTTGTTTATACACATATGGTCTTTACGTATATTATTTTTGCTATTTCATTATGTTGATTGTTGAAAAAAAAAGAAAGGTACATTATAGTATTTTGTCTTAAATGAGGTTGGTTATGAAAATAAAATAGATTATTAAAATGCATTAATCGCCCCTTATTTCTGTTCATTGACATGACATGGCCATTATTTAAATACTAACTTAATAATTCCAGTTCCTAACTCAAAACGTTGTCATTGATTCCGCTTTTACTTTCCTGGTTGCAAACATTAAGCAACATAGTCACTTAAAATCAGTCCACACCCCTCACCTGCACGGTGCCAGATTCTTAGCAGGTCTAAAGAAATAATGTGGACTCTGATGAATAACAACCTGAGAATGTTGTTTTTGACTAATCCTGGATCAACGTAAAAAGTACATAACCCGTTTTATTTTTTATTTTTTTTATTACAAATGCCTTAGTCACAAACCCAAAAACCTGCACATGCACATTTTGCTGTTGAAAGACACAGGTGTTCTGCGTCTCAATGCTGAAGACATGAACGTGTGTTAACACCACAGTTCAATATAGGAGCATTCGTGTCTTACAAGCCTGCTGAAGACAAGTATAATCAATGTGTCCATTCCCATGAGCACACATGCACATGCATGTTTATTTATTTATTTATTTATCTATTATGTTTTTGTTTGTTTGTTTTCCATTCTGTTAGGCTGGGGCACATCTGAGACGGACGGTGATTTCTACCAAAAATGAAAATTATGCCGCATCAAAATCTGTGACAAAGGCAAAAAGCCATTTTAGAGTCATGTTTTTATTCAAAGCTTGATACTCTAAAAACAAAAAAACAAACCAAAAAAAAAGACATTTATTTATTTAATGTGTATGCTTCCCTTTCAGTTGATTTTTTTCTTCCATTAATGTCATTTTTAAACACTCTGAGTTATTTCCATATCAAGTGGTCAGCTGGGAGACAACACTCTTGACCAACTACTCACACTTTGCTCTGTTGACTAATTCATGGCACTTTATCTGAGACTGATACTAACCCTCATCTCATGGCGGCGGTGGTGGGCGGAGTGGGCCGATAATGAGAGAACTCATCATAATCCCGTGGCTGCTCACCTACGCTTTGACAGGACATTACACTGCATAACGACCTGTTAGTCCTGGATGATTATGCAACGCACCGTCCCAAGGCAACAGCGAAGCTGCACGTCTGACAATGATGGAGAAAGCTGTGCTTCTGTTTCTGCCTTAAGGGCATGCACATGTGCACATTGTACAGCGTGAGCCTGTTATCCATTAATAATGGGACAATCTCCTAAACTGTTAGACCATGCTGCCACTTGTAAAACTCAGTCCATAAATAAATAAATAAATAAATAAATAAATAAATAAATAAATAAATAAATAAAAATCCTCAAAATCCCCTATGTAAGATCCACATTCATTTCCATTGTTAAATATGCTCTTGTTACTTGTATCTGCACGGATGGATGGATGAATGATGGATGTATGGCTGGATGGACGGACAGACACAGATTGATCAATCTAATGTATTAAGATAATGTTTACGCATACGTTTTATGGAACTATTTTAAAGGGATATGTAGTAAATATATAAGTATAGTTGTGGGTTTGGGGGCAGAAATAAACAAAATAAATAAATAAATGTAGCATATTGTTGAAATGACTAGTTAAACCTTGACATTCACACAGTTCATTACAAAATGGTGCATAGTGCTTTATGTACATCCTGCAAAGGACATGATAATGAGACTCCCTTGTGATGTGTTTTCAGTGCACATTTTTGATTAAAATATTTCTTATGAGTCTTTTGCTGGTTTGAATTCAAAATCCGTTGAGGGAAGCTAAAGTCCCCTGACTATACAATTTCAAGAAGCATGAAGTGATTGGGTCTGTGTATGACTTATTCCTAGTGTAGGAATTGAACAATAACAGATTGGACTGTCCTTGCACAATGTCATGGACAATAAATAAATAAATAAATTAAAAAAAACGCCCCAAAAAAACGTTGATGCTCACACACATTTGAGGACAAACAAGCTCGCTCCATCTGTCTTTTGTTGCTTCATCTACAAGGACATGGAGTTCTCTCAGAAAAGCTGTAGTGTTTTGTTGGTGCTTCTGTTTCTTTTTCTTTCTGAAGTCCAGTCAGTGTTGCCTTCTCTCGCTGCTACTTGCAGAAGTATTGGCGCAGAGCCATGTATCCAGACATTCTCTTTTCAACAAGTATTTCTAAAGAAATGCTAAATGACAACAACACAAGCTTAAAGTGACAGGACACAAGAAACTTTTTTTTTTTTTTTCTTTTCATTCCAGAAGACATTAAATGAAAATAGGAAATCTCACGGCAGAGACAAACACTCAAAGTGATCAGAGATAGAATCCACTCTAGGAGCTATTGTCCTGATGCTGTCATGCTACTGATGTCTTTATTCCAAAATGCGCTCTGTTAGGGTTTTATTGTCTTTCTCAAAGTAAGAAGTACAGCTTTGGAAAACACATAAATAAAGATAAAGTGCCAGTCCAATCCTGAAAGAATAAAAGCAACA
>JARVGQ010000672.1:25081057-25094557 GCA_031762355.1 Hypsolebias martinsi | reverse complement strand
CAGAGCGAGAGAGAGCGAGCACCGGCCCTGCAGCCCACACATCAGACCGGCACACTGGAAAATATCCCGATCCTCACAATTAGCCACTCCGGGCCTGAGTGTTGATAACTTGACGGTTGAGTATGTAAAGGTGTGTAGTAACACAGGTGATGCTACATATTCCTGATTTGTGTTGTGAATGCGTACCAGATATGTGCACCCCTGGCACATGTCTTATAAAGCTTGATATCAGTTTTGTGCATAATGTTATTGCTGTGCAACCTGTAACAAACAAGAATGCAATTTTTTTTGTTTGTTTTATTTTGTTTTTATGAGAATAGTGGACACAAATAGAACCTTATTGTTATATATGGAATGGTTCAGATCATATTTGTTAATATTGGTTTTCATTCAGGAGAGTAAAAAGTTCATTTGACATAAAACTTGTAATAGAAAATGTGACAATATCCAGTCATCTTCAACCTATTTGTTGCTTAAAAAAATAGAGTGAATAGCTTTATAGTTGAAAAGGGTGAAGTTTCAATAAACAACCATTGAACACAATAGAAATAATGATATTTTCAGCATGTAAGGCTCAGTCATTCTGTAATTTAGCCCAGAATGTAACTATAGAATAACTCATGTCTTTGTCTTCCCAAAATTAGTTTGTATTTTGCCAAAAGTTTTAATGGAATAATCTTTTACAGCAGCTATGGTTGTTCTATAAGCTGCTCATAACCATATAAGGGGCAGACATTATAAGATTATTTTCTTCTTCTGATTCCTTCCATTTTATTTATTTATTTATTTATTTTATTTCTCCATATGGTTCTGTAAATTGTTTCTTTTGTGTTTTAAATTTGAAAAGAATAAAAAATTTGAAATTGAAATTGAAAAAATAATATGCTCTAAAGTTAACAGAGTTTTAGTTGATCAGTTAGAAAACAGAAGTGCTCAAGTTGCACCACAGAAGTAATAAAGTCAACACTGAAAAGACATTTAGGATGATGAACATGTCACCAACGAGCATTTGATTTCTGTTTTATGGATGATTTCACTGACAATATTATACACACATACACACAAGCTGACACATCATCTGAAAAAGAAGCACCCCCAATTCCAGATTATTATTTCACAGCTGAGATAGAAATGAATTCAAACACAGATGGTTGCACAAACATATTGAGCACTTTTTAGATGTAGAGGTGAGCAACTCGGCAGATAAACAGCTGCTGATAGAAAAGTTATACATGCAGAAATCCTATGTGCATTATACTGAAACAGCTGTATTTTACAGATAAACAGCTGGAGATAAACAGAAGCTGGACTGTCACTGACTGATCAAATGAAAAATGCACTTAAGCATTGTGAGCATCCAGGAAATAAACTTTTTGTTTAAATAATTGTAATTATTTCATATATTTATTTCCTTTGCATGTTTTGACAGACTCTTCTGTTAGTACCGAAACATAAATCTTTCGTAATGTTTTTCTTGTTTACCAGTATTTATTGCAAATAATTATTAATGACTAATACTTTGAAATTAAAAAAATCTTCTAGCTTTTTAAATATTGATGGATTTTGGTTGAAAAATGTTATTTCACTTAATTATTTTATAAGATTATTTTTATATATTTTACTTGTTTTATGGTCTGGTTCTTGAATGCCGGGAAAGCATTTAGCTTGAACTTTGTGTGTTCTGGCCTGAGAGCTCTGACAAATCTCTCCAGAAATAGAGAGGCAATCAGAAACCATTTGGGAGCCCAGAGCCTCGCAGCTGTGTGCAGTCTCAGAGGTTAGCTGCAGAACAGTCAGTAAATTTACTCTGAATTGTAAACCTGTCTGCTTTTAGAACTTCAGTGTCTTAATTTGTCCACATGTGTTAAACAACAAAAAATATGGGGTCTGATTTACAGGGTGCCGTTTGTAAAGTTACACAGTCAAAAATTAACAGCAATATTTTGTTTTCTTTAGCATTTCATAAGGAAAAAGTAGTTGTTTTTTTTTCAAAGTCAGATTTTCCCCATGTTATTAATACATTTATAAATGTCATAGCACCAAACTAAATATTTAATTTACAAGTTAATTTAGTTTACAAGCAAAATACTTAGCTTGCAAGTTAATGTAATTAACAAGCTAAATAATTAGCTCCACGCTAAATATTTAGTTTACAAATTGAATGTTTTGTCAAAGCTAAATATTTACTTTACAAACTAAATATTTAACTTGCAGGTTAAATATTTATTTAACTAAATATTTAGGTGTAAAATAAATATTTAATTTCTAAGCCAAATATTCAATACTTAAACTAAATATTTAATTTGCCAACTAAATATTTAGGTTGGACAAAAATATTTATTGTCCAAGCTACACATTTAATTTCCAAATAAATATTTCATTTACTAGCTAAATATTTAGCTCGGCCCTAAATGTTTAACTTGTTAGCTAAACATTTAACTTTCAAGTTAAATATTTATGTCTGAGCTGAATATTTAGCTTGCAAGTTAAATATTTAGTTTAAGAATAAAATGTTTAGTTTGGAAATTAAATATTTAGTTTCCAAAATAAATATTTAGCTTTGCAATTAAGTATTTAATTCACGCCAAGATATTTAGTTCATTAACTTGTAAGTAAAATATTTAGTTTGTAAATTAAACATTTAGCTTGGACGTAAACATTTAGTTTATAATTTGAATATTTAGTGTGGAGATAATTATTTAGCTTGCTAACTAAATATTAAACTTGAAAGTTAAATATTTAGTTTGTAAACTAAATATTTAGCATGCAAATTAAATATTTAGTTTGGAACTATGGCATGCAAAATGACAGATTTTTTTTCTTATGAAAGGCTAAATAAACCAAAATACTGCTCTTATTTTTTTTTTCTTATGAAAGGTTAAATAAACCAAAATACTGCTCTTATTTTTTGACTATTCAACTTTACAAATGGCACGCCATACTGGTTAAAATACTTTATTTGTATAAACACACTTTCCACTGTTGAGAAAGTACAGTTGTTCAGTGAATTTATATTGCTACTGCAATGCAACTTTCCTTTTAATATGCACAGCAGGAGTAATGTGTTACAGTAATTAGGCAGGTTTGCCAACACTAGTCCACACAGAACAACACAAAGCCAAGAGGATGGCTGGTGAGCTAAGTGAAACATTTACTGGCTACAGAGATAAAAAGAGATAGGAGTGGGAGTGAACAAATCATAAATAAAAGAGAGGTCAGCTGCGGATAGAACTGGGTGAAAAACAGTAAATTACATGGTACATGTACAGGGTTGACTGATAGTGCAACTTCCTTTTATATTAGTCTCTGAGCCATTTATAATCAATATCTTCAATTACACGTATTTACACTAATCAGCCTGAATACTGTATATTCATGCCTTCACTGAATATGTTTTGTACATTAAACATGGACTTCACTTTTATGCCCATGTTCCTTTTGTGGCTACACCAATCAAATACAGACAGATGAACCGTGAAGCTCGTTAAATGATATTTATTATCTTTTAATCAGAGCCATCATTCCCCATTTCATCTGTCAAACTGTTTAAGCAACAAGGGTATCTTTACTAGACTGTCGTACGCTGTACATGCTGCAATGACTTTTGGCAAGCCATGATATAACTATTTATGTACAGGTATATATATTTTTTTCTTGAACCATTTATTTATTTATTTGTTTATTTTGGTTCTGACCAAAAACCTCTAGAAATGCAGTTGTAGAGGAAAACTAGGCCTGGTCCTCCAGCCATACAATCCATCCACATAAACAGTCTTTTGTTATTTTTTACATCCAAAAAACATAAGCTTCAGAGTCAGAATGTTTACTCCCTCCCTGATATGTTCTATTCACTGCCAGTGCCTTTGTAATGAGAAAATTAATGCTTGCCTTGTCAGTGGTCATAATTCAGGTCCTATTGGTGTACATCAAACAAAATTTATAGGCAATTTCTTGCTAATATTGATTCTAAATCATTTACTTGCTCGATGATATAACATACATGCTATGAAACAGCAAATGAGTCCTCTGAACCAAGCGTGATAATCAAGCTCTATCAGACCATCATCCTATTTCCTGCTTTCACAGATTCAAATTTTCCACGTGAAGAACCAGATTGAGACAAAATCCTATATATGTGCCGCTCTGGTCATTTAAATGCAATATACACCCTGACAATTCTATGTCTTTTTTTATTGAATTATTTATAGGGGGAGGGGGCTCCAGGATTTTTATTCTAGCAATGTGGATGTGGGTTTAAACATCTTAATGGTGTATTTTGAGCCTCAGTATGCAATTCTAGAGCAATAGGGCCCATGAGAGGTTTGCCGCCATTTAAGGAGCCTTGCAGCTGCTTTCAATGTGTTTAAACTGCCTTTTTTTCCCCATTTTTTTTCAAGATTCTATTTAAATTGGATGTATTAAGAATGTAAAGAAAGAAGACTGTGACCCTTTGCATTAGTATGCTCTTAGCTTTTCTCTTAACTCATAACGTTTCAGTGAGGTGAAAATGGGATTTAATCATGTTTAATGGGCAATGAAATATTCCCTAGATATCTCAGTCTAGACAATGTCTCATTGTTGTCATTTTGACAAAGGCTAACATCTGGCCACTGTGTTACTTCCCACCTACTGCATTCACCAGCTTCAAGTCATCAAATCGACCATCCAGCCTGTCACTTGGCCAATCAGCCTATACAGCAAGTTAGTCAACCAGTCAGTTATCCAGTCCATTTAAGTCAGATTGCAGCCGTCTAGTTAAATGACTTCTCCCACACCTCATTTCTTCTTTCACTTGCTCACTCTCATTTCTCTGAAGAGGCAACAGGGAAGGGAGCAAATAGAGCTGGTTCAAAAAAATTGGGAAAATCATTGTGATTCGCCTTTTTTTATTTTTTGTAATTCATGTAAACTGGTTTCTTGAAAAACGTATACAAATATCTATATATCTATATCTATATATATATCTATATATCTATAGATATATATCTATATCTATATCTATATATATCTATATATATCTATCTATATCTATATATATATACCTATATATATATCTATATCTATATCTATATCTATATCTATATATATATATATATATATATCTATATCTATATCTATATATATATATATATATATATATATATATATTTCTACATATGTATATCTATAAATGCATCTACATGTTAACACTTTACAATAAGGTACACAAAATTTGATTAACTACTAGGGAATGCCTAAGGAGCGAATCAGGAGCTAATTGGTAGTTAACCAGTACTTACTGGGGAACACATAGCCAAGCCTTAATGGTTAGTTACTTGGGAAACAAAGATGAACTAATCAGGAACTACCATGAAACCAATGGGAACCAAATTAGGAGCCAATAGGTAGTTAACCAGTATATACGCACGTATCTATCTATCCATCCATCTATTTTTTAACCCCCACCATCTGCTCCACCAGGTGTCCTAGGTAGAAGCTCTCTGCTCCACACAGAGGGCTGTGGTAGCTCTGTGGTCTGTTGTTGCATCAGAAAGGACGTCTGACTTAAAAACAATTTCCAAATCGTTTTGCGAGTTACTTTGCTGTGGTGACCCCAGAAGAAGAGAGCATGTAAATTTAATATTTAATTTGGAACTATGGCATGCAAAATGACTGATTTTTTTTTCTTATGAAAGGCTAAATAAACCAATATATTGCTGTTCATCAAGCCAAAAGAAAAAAAACAATTTATATTTTGCTTTTTTCCCTTCATGAAAATACTCTAAATATTAATTTTGCTTGAGAAAATATAGAAACGTTGTGGGCATTGCTAATGTTTCCTTAGTTAATTTATAATACGTAATGGAGACTTTAAAAAAAAATCACTCTGTTCAGTGACTGATTTTATTTATTTATTTATTTATTTATTTATTGGCTGAACCCTTGTTCAGTGGTCGCCACAGCAAGTGCAATTCAGTAACTGAATATAAACTAAATAAAATAAAGATAAAATACCTGACAGGTTGAGGAGTACATTGCAAAAAAGAGGGAATCGTGCAGTCACTCCCATTAAGTGTTGCTCAGCAAATACAGAGATAATGAAGTAAAACACATTTTTCTACAAAAAAAAACTTCAAACTTTAATAATATTAATAAAAATAATAAAAAATAAAATAAAGTGTTTTACTTCTGAGTCGTCCAATCTTCAGCCTGGGTATCCTGGTGTGATGGATTACTCGCCCACATTAATATATATAAAAATGAAATAAAAACTAAGGAAAAGTAACATTTTGAATGTTAGTTTATCCTGTGTTTTTAATCTATATTAATCCAGGGATGTGGCTGGTGTTTAATGACAATATGAACAAACTCTAAGGGTAATTTTAAAATGATAGACATTCTTTTGAACTTAATGATTGTGTCCTAGAGGTTTTGTGACAAGTCTGTGTCATCCCACTGTGGCTGTTTTGAGGGACAATAAGTTTCCTGATTTCATATGCAAATTGAACGCCACTGCCATTTTATTGATTAATTAAAAACCATTTGCAATCCATGACTTTGAAGTCACTTTAAAAGCATTTAATTTGTGCATAACGCTCTAACCTGTGAACATTTTAGGCATTTCTTTACTGCTGTTTTGCTGCCAATAAATTGTGTTCTCTGTTAAATGGATAGGCAAAATGACTGTATCAGGTGCAAATATGATTTAATCTTACCATTTGACTATTAGAGTCTCTGGCTGTCTTCTCCCCCGTTGACTCCTCCCAGGCAGCCACAGCCGAAGTGTTCAAGACATCATAGTTCATGCTCAATAATCCAAGAAAACCATCCAACAAGTGGTGAAGAAATGGTTTATTTGTGACTCAGATTGATGAAGCCTTTCGAATGGAGGGCGAAATGTCTCTCAACAACAACATTAACAACCTGTCGATGACCTGAATGAACATTGTTGGATTTTTTTTTTTACCTGGATTACTCAGCACGGACCTTGATGCCATGCTACAATGTTTACCTGAAAGAAACTATTAATAAAAAGGAACAAGATGATATACTGTAAGTTCAAAGTCAGCCAGATGTTAGTAAAAAGAAAGAGGTTGAACTAGAGAAAGTAGTCCAGCTCAGCAACCAAGAAGAAAACATCTTTAAACATCCCCACAGATCATTTTATCCATGCATCCATCCATTATCCATACCCACTTCTTTCTCTCTGGGTCATTGAAGTAGGCGACACCCTGGACAGGTCTCCAGTCCATCATAGGGAGACACAGAGACAAATGAGACAAACAACCATTCACTCTCACACCTAGAGACAATTTAGAGTCACCAGTCAGCCAACATGCATGATTTTGGTTTGTGGGAGGAAACTGGAGTACCCGGTGAAAACCCACACATGCATGGAGAGAACAAACTCCACCCAGAAAGGCCCACGGTCCGTATTCAATCCATCAACCTTCTCACTGAGACCACTGTTACACCGTACCACAGTCAGAAACATGAACTGTTTGTTATTTTAGGCAAAAAAACAAGTAAAAAGAAACTGATTCTTTTTTTTTCCCCAGCTCAGAGTTTACATAAACACTGGATATTTAAGTAAAAAACTGAATTTTGAAGCTAATTTTAAGAACAACTTCAACATTTTTTAACAGTATAGTATTTTTTTAATTTGTGCCTTTATTTTCCTGCTTACTAACAAGCTATACTGTGAAAAAATACAATGACACAGAGAGAAATGCCAGTCTACAAGTTAGAGATGTTAACTATTGTCAGCCACTTAACAAATAAATACATAAAACCATCTCAAGTTGTGTTTTGTTAGTGTTTTTTTTTTTCCTGCAAAGCTTAATTACTTGTTGTTACCATTGCTTTTGGGTTACCTCATGCCCTGTATTATCCTTTTTTTGTTTATGCCTGTAATGTATGCTTATCTTATAATGTATCAATCCATTTACTTATTATACACAATGTCCAACAATACAGAAATGTGGTATAAAAAAGTATAAAAGTTGTGAGAGCCAGAAAAATAATGCAAGGGGAAACAAAGAAGCTTTTTTTATCTCTGTGCTCTAGGGACAGACTGGCACACAAAGTCACGTGCACTTTTTGTGAACCACTTTTATATATTAAAATAATAATAATTTAAAAAAATCACCAAGATATTAATTTTTGGGGGGGGTCAGTTATTTAATTAATTTGGGCAGCACGGTGGAGCAGCTGGTAGAGCTGCCACCTCAGCAAGATGGTTTCTGGTTCAAATCCTGACTGGAAGCCTTTCTGGGTGGAGTTTGCATGTTCTCTCCGTGCACGTGTGGGATTTCTCCGGGTACTCCGGTTTCCTCCCACAGACCAAAAACATGCATGTTAGGCTGATTGGTGACTCTGAATTGTCCCTAGGTGTGAGTGAGAGAGTGAATGGTTGTCTCGTTTGTCTCTTTGTGTCCCTATGATGGACTGGAGACCTGTCCAGGGTGTCACCGGCCTCCTGCACAGTGACTGGACAGCACCAGTGACCCCCCGTGACCCGAAGAGAAAGAAGCCGGTAAAGATAATGGACTTTTTTTTTTTTCGTTCTTCTCTGTAACACAACACAGGTCTGTTTTCTATAACTACTGTCAGACTGTTAATGTATTTAAAGTCAATTAATCATGCTGAGACTAAAGGTCAGCACACAATCACAAATTTAAATGTGTTTTTTTTTTTTTTCTAACTAGAACACTTGAATTCTTGAGGTTGAAAATTACAGAACAACAAGAAAAAATATGGCTTTGTGTAACTAAAACATACCAAATGTCAGCAAAACCATTAACGTTCACGTGTCGGGTATGTCAGTATACGTTTTAATTTCCACAGATCATTGTTGGATCATTTTGTTTGTTCCAGTAATTCATCTTTATCCTGTGTTTTGCTTTTTTTAAAAATTGTATTAATATTCAAGTTTGTGTTTACGTCCTCATTCACCTGCTTGCTTTTGTTTGTGTCCTCCTTCAACCTACTATCAACCAAATATAACAACAGCTCACATTCCAAGAATCTGCTGCTGGTATCACTGGGTTAGTTAGATGATGGACTGGAACACCTGACTTGTATCATGGTTGTTGGTTTAGTTGGACCCAAGGTGAAGACTGAACCAGGGAGTTTAAAGTATAAATATATATTTTTATTTAAATAAATAATTTATAACAATAATAACCGAAACAAACACTGACCTTGCAGTAAACTTACATTTCCTGGAAAACACGGAGGTAGGACAGAACACGACGCCATGAAGACAATCCACGGACAGGGGAACAATGATTAAATGCAGAATATACAGACACAGGAGCTGATCATGAGAGAGGAAAACTGAGGAGGGCATGATGACATGAGAATCACAAACACACACAGATCCTGTCAACTGCAAGTCCTCCTCCCTAAATTCAAAGGTGCAAACATCTTCAGCATTCATATTTACTTACATAAACACAGGGTGCTGCATGTTCTTCTGCACACATGGGGTGCATCAAGACCATACAAAGTTCACACTAGAGTCTGATGATGGTTGCATTTAAAATATATTGTGAAAGACCATGCAAAAATAAATCTGATTTGAGCAAAAAAATGGAAACGAAGGATTGATACCGATGGAGCATTGTGAACCTAACAGTTTGTGTTTGTTTCTTTCAACTCAACATTTTCAAAAGTTGTTAAGCCTTGTTCTGCTGCTGATTATTTTAATATTGAAGACAATACAATTTTAGTATGGGTTTAGTATAAGCTTTAAGACAAACATGAAAATAAAACTGGATGTTTGTAATCTGAGAAGTAATATTACCCTGCAAATATGAACAGCCCACTGAATTACATATTCAGTCCTGGACTCCAAAGTGTCAGGGATATTTTTGCAATTTTTGAACAACAGTCACTTCAGACACCCAGAAACTTCAAAGCACAGTTGGTTCGGTTTCGTTTTTCTTCTATGGATCATTAAACTTAGCTTTGGTGTGTATGATGATCAGAACAACAACAACAAACAAACAAAAAAAAAAAAGTACATTCAGCTGAAGGAATTCAGAAAGTCAATATATGGAGTTATTAATTAACCATTTTATGAACTGAGCTTATGTAATTTCATTTCATGCCCTGGTTGGTAATTAATAGTGCTAAAAGATAAGTACTGTGGCCGAGATGGGGTAGAGGTAGCACAGCCAACATGGAACCAGAAAGTTGTGGTTCAACTCCCAGCCATTCCCACGTGTCGTGGTGTCTCTGAGTAAGACACCTAATCCCCAATTGCTCTCCGGGTGTTCAATACCTGCCCACTGCTCCACCTGGGTAAATACAGAAAACCAGTTCCATCATTGTATGGGAACATACAATGACGATAACGTATAGCATTTATCCTTAATACATCCTAAAACTATCATGTGTCATGTTTATCATGTCCTGGATGACAGAATCTTCACCAGCATATCTTAAAACTACAGCACAGTTACAATGAAACTGAAGGATATACACGTTAAGTACTTTACATTACACAATTTATTTAAAGTTAATTGATCTCTGCTGACAACAAACACTATATATTTCAGTTAAAAAAAAAAAAAGAACATGGAAAAATATATATTACTTAAAGTGATTAAGATTACCAATCCAAGTCATATCAGATACTGGAACAGTTACCGCCTCTTGCACAGTGATTGGTGTGCTCCAGTATCAACATGTGGCATGGAGGCTGCACAGCTGCAGAAAGAAAAGCTCTGCAGAGAGTGGTGAAGGCTGCACAGAAGATGTTGGAGTCAGCCTCCCCACCATCACAGACATCAACACCTCCAGATGCAGGAAGAGAGCCACCTGCATCATGAAGGACCACACTCACACAGCACAAACACGTTTTGCCCCACTCCTCTCAGTAAGGAGGTTGAGGAGCATTAAGTGTAGAACCACTAGACTGAGGAACAGCTTCTGCCCTGAGGCTGTTAGTCTCATGAATCCCTAATCAGGATAATCACTAAAAAATAAAACACTAATGCCACTTGATTGTCAACATGCGCTGCTGACAATCAACGCTGCTGATCTCATGCTGCTGATTTATTTCACGCTGCTGTGTTCATTCATACTCATCTGTTCACACAGACTCATGTCCATGCTGCTGTTGTTCGGCATATTGTTTCTGTACTAAGAGCGTTTAGCGTATTCTTAGTTTAGAGTATTTCTTAGTTCATATCCGATTTTATTACCATTTTTATTTTACAATTTATACTTTTGTTGGATGGAACTGAGACCCAGTGTACACACTTTTGTTCCACCACATGTAACACATGAGATGCGAATGACAAAGAAAACTTTGACCTTGGATATGGACAGCAGTGATAACCGCGATCTGAAAAGGAAGAAGCGAGTAAAGACAATGGATGGATGATGTATTTATTTATTTATTATTATTTATTTTATTAAACAGTTTATTTATTTATTTATTTATTTTACAAGACACAATGGTTTCCAGAAGTCGTCTGGGTTTTTGTCTCCATTTTGGGGTCTTTTTTTTCTTTATCACATTGCATTTGTTGCAAAAAAAAAAAAGTTGTCTAAGCCTAATCAGTTTATTTATTCTCATGTATTAGATATTCTAATATGTTTTGTGCGAAAAGGTGGGTGTGTCAACCTAAATGCATCTGCATTACATTATTTTTTTTTCTCCTTGTGATTGTTGAACCTTTTCATGTCAGAGTAGTAAATCAAAACTGCAGTGAAAGCATGCATCTTATTACTGAAGTTATTCTGAAAGCTACTCAAATGAATAATATACCCACATCCCGACGCACAAACACACACAACAGCAACAAGGGAGTCATCATGTAGCGCATCATAAATCAAAGTCTTTCCTTGAGCAACTTCAGGGGTAACTGATACAACAAAGGATCACATCGTCTGAGCGATAGGAAACACTTGGAGCCTCGCAGCCTCATGGCACAGCAAGACTTACTGTCTCAATATGTCATGTTGGTTCAATTAGTTGTGTGTCATATTAAATCATTTGGAAAACATAACGATATCCTAAATCTGGAATGTATTAATATCAGGAAGTGTATTTAACATAGTGAGATAGTTGTGTCTCACACAGCATGCACTCACGAGCATATATCTAAAAAAAAAAAAGAGCTATGATTTGACACATTGGATTTATTCTGCAGCTGCAGTAAAATCTTTCAATGCAAAATAATATTGATTTATGTCTGATGTTTACTCACATCTGATAGTGCAAGTGTTGCAGTTTTAAATAGGGTGTGGTGCTCATGTCGAGGATCCAGCTTCTTTTAACTTGGCCTCTCGATTTGGTAACACGAACACAAATATTGGATTCTGTAGCCCATATATATATATATATATATATATATATATATAAACACTTCACTGAGGCTGTGAATTTGATGGCATCATCTTATTTAACAAGAAATGATAAATTAACTGGATCACATCTCTCAGAAGCACCTTTTTTTTTTTTGTTTTTTTTTGTTTTAATTTTATTATATTTCATGTCTCTCTTGTAAATGAGCCCCTGATGCTCAATGGGATTAACCTGTATAAATAAAGGTTGAATGAATGTACTGATGGAGGACTATTTTATAATTTCTAACCTTTAAAACATGTAATAGAACAGTTTTGGCAACAGAAAATGACACTCAGTCACATTTAATTCAATCTAATATTTAGCAAGCCTGAACATATGTCAAACTCAAGAGACGTAGGCCGAATCTGGTCCCCTAAGATGATCATTTAAATGTAAAACATCGTTCCTCTTCTTTTTTTTTCTTTAAAAACAATGATAAATACATCATTTAGTGTAGTCTTCTCTTGCCAGCTGGCTAACTTTGAATCCAGAAAGAAAGTTGGCTCATTCTATCATTACTGATTCTCATGTGGAAAGAGCAACAGAAAGTCATGAGACAGATCAAACTCTTGTTGATGAACCTGCAACCAAGAAAAGATGTTGGGTATCCATCCATCCATCCATCCATCCATCATCTTCCGCTTGTTTGTAAGTCGGGTCACGGGGGCAGCAGCTTGAGCAGGGAGGCCCAGACATCTCTTTCCACAGCCAGTAGCACCTCTTCCAGCTCTTCTGGGAGGACTCCAATGTGTTCCCAGGCCAAGAGACATACTCTCCAGCATGTCCTGCATCTTCCCTGGGGTCTCCTTCCAGTCATGCTCGAAGCACCTCCCTAAGGAGGCGCCCAGGGGGCATCCTTACCAGATGCCCGAACCATCTCAACTGGCTCCTCTTGATGTGGATCTTGGGTATCTGACTCGAGGTGATCAACTGAAAGTTGCCTGTGGCTCTGACAAAGTTTTTAAATTTTGGCTCCTTTGGGTCACTGATTTTGACACCACTACAAGGGTTTATGTCAGAGAGTTTCTTAAAACCTTGTAAGCTGGCTTGGGTAAAAAAAAAAAAAATACAGTAAAGGAACATTTCTGCATTTTATAGATGAGGACACCCATACAAAGTAATATTTGCTCATCTGCGTGCACAGTAAAACACTTTTA
>JARVGQ010000672.1:25070081-25080957 GCA_031762355.1 Hypsolebias martinsi | reverse complement strand
CACTTTTAAGGCACCTTTTCTTAAATATCTCAACATTTTTATTGGCGTTTTAATAAAGCACCATTCAGCAAATCCAAGCTGGATATTGAAGCTGCATGAATTGTAATTCATATAATTATAAACCATATACTTCTTGGTTAACTGACTGCAAACACTATGCAGTCAAGACATTCCAACTTGAGCTAACATCAATACTTAAAGTTGTAATGAGCATAGTTGTTCCCTTTAGTCAGGGTGGTCTGATTGTCTTATTAGGCAACGTGCATTGATTGATACTTAATCTATCCCTTCTCCCGAGCGATCTAGAAATTAGGCCTGAAAACAGAGGGGAAACGTTGCAAGGGAAAAAGGAGGCAGTGTCATGAAAGCGAGAGAAGTTTGTTCTCTGGTGAAAATATCTTAAAAATTAAGACGCATTACGAAAGAAGTGGTTGAGAAAATGCGACTGAGAGAAACCAAAGTGGAGCAATAAGTGACAGAGTGTGTAAGACAAATAGGTTAGAAAGCTAAGGGTATTGGAAAATTGGAAAGTGCAAAGAAAAAAGGAGTAAAACAGGCTAGGAACGGGAATTGATTTGAAGACTAGAGAAGTGAGAAGAGACAGTGATTGAGGAATTGAATCTCCTCGTTCTGTGCCTAAAATGAAGGGGCGGCGTGTAGTTTGGATTGGAGTGCTTGTGGAAACTAACTAAACTTGTAATAGCAAGTAGTTTCAGTCATATTCTGTGTTTCTTTTCCTCCCTTCTAACCAATTATTGTCCTCCCCTTCTTCTTTTTCCGACTTGGTGACCGGTGAGCAACCCTGCTGAGAAGAGTTTCAGCATCAATAAGAATGTGGGAGGGAAAGTTGAGTGTGAGCATGGGAGGGAATTTGAAATATCACTCTCCCTCCTCAAGCCCAAGGGGAGTTCAGAGGAGTTAGGAACTTCAATGGCTGTACGTGCATGCACATACCTAAAAAGCCTGTTCTAGCCTATTTAAAGTGCACAACAGGTACGCTTCATCAATGTGAATAAGTGTTTGGAAGAATTGTGAAATGATAGAGAAAATTGCTTTAGAATGAACGAGATTAACTAGAGATGCAAGAGAAGAAGAAAGCATGCTGAAAGAGAACAAAAGCAAAAAATGCAGATGTGGCCAGGGCGTCACCAAGTGCTCGGCCGAGGATTGAAAAATATTAAGTTTACATTGCCATTTTATATTACATAGGACTTTTTTTGCAAATTTTCTAAGAAAATGACTTGTAGAAAAATATTTATTCAATCACTGCCTAATACATTCCCACACTTGGCTCTTTGTATGGGTTGTGGACTAGTTTGAATTTGATCATCTTAGATCATGCATCAAGTTTAGAGTTGTGGGCATGAACATACACTGTTCCACTAACGATGTCTGAATTGAAAACATTGAAGAAGCTTATTTCATGTTGCTTCGAAAACATTGTTGACGTCTTTGTATTTAAAAAAAAAAAGTTTGTAAGCTCAGACATCCAGGTAGATAACAATAATGGCTAAAGTGTATCTGGACCAGTTTCTTTAAGTGAAGAAATGGTTCGTCCCCCATCCAGAGGACTTTGTCAGTCTGCGACCTGCCAACGGGACAAATCTGGTTGTTGAAGTCCCCTAAGTTGTTTTTTGTGTTTGTAAAACTTAGTCGTACATTTTTATTGAAGCTAAAATTAAGCTTTAATGACTTAAAATTCTCAATTTGTATGCATCCTTTATGATTATCCACTGTTGTCATCACTTTTTGTTAAAATCAGGTCTCTCTTGCACAGTAGTCCCCGAGGCTCAAAGTGATGAACTTGTATAAATAAAGGTTGAATGAAAGAAGGAAAAAAAAAAAAAAATGCACCCCTTCCTCATAATTTTTTTTTATCTTTTTTAAGTTTCAAGGTGGTAGCTTTTTGGTAAGAATGGAAATGTCTAAATATGTCTAAAAAAACTGTTTCTGACCAACTGTTAATGGTTAAACTAGTTTATTTCAATTAGTCAGTTCAATTAAACCGCTCTATATTTTTAAACATAATTTGTGCCAGTTGTAATGCACAACTTTGACAAGTGAAAATAAAATAAACACTTATAGGAGCTTACATTTCAAGGTGAACCTGAGTTAAGACGTTTGCACACAAACCTGACCTACCTTGACCTCATGCTAATTTTAGTAGCTATATATTTCAGCAACACTTGAATATATTTGATGTAATGTAGCTCGTGTTTTTGTGGCTGCAAGGAAGCGTGCTCCAGCTTTCTTTTAGAGCATTTTATATATGATTTTCTATAAAAGCCTTTTGATTTGCAGAATACAGCAGAAAGACTGATTTAGTGTAGTGAAATGACAAATCTGGAATGAAAATCTGTTCCTTTTAAGCTTAAAATTTAGTGCTGTTAAACATCAACACTTTTGTTGAGCAGTTTCTTTCTTTTTTTTTTATTTCTATGCAGACTTTACAGATGTGATGGAGCAAATGTAATAACTGGGAGTGGTTACTATCTTATTGTTTGCATAAAGATACTGCCAAAACTGGTTTCTTGAGTAATGCAAGATTAAAAATGTAGTTAAAACAGAACAGCAACATTTTATATTACAGACTTGAAATTTTAACAAAGACCTCTTTTCTAGATTTGGATTTTTAAAAATAAATTTACAAGGATATTGAGTCAATTCCAGTTGTTCATTTACATGTTTTCAATTGTAAATTTAAATTTCAGTTTACTAAAAAAATTTCTATAGTAAATGGTGAATGCATCTCCAAACTACAAAGATAAACCACACAAACATAAAAATAAAATAAAATAGCTGTTCAATTTGTCCTTACAGCTCTCTCAATTTTATAAAAAGCATTAATCACAAACAAGAACCAATACATGCAACTCTATAACAAAAGGCATTCTACGCATTCACTTTACCGAGTGGTTCACCTTCAGATGAGCAGATGCATATCTGCACAAAAGTTTTTTTTGTCTTAATCCATCTCACCGTTCCAGTCTTTTTGTTTCCCTAAATGTCAGTTTGCTTTAATATAAATGACTTTGTCAATGTACAGGCTTACAGTAGCTACTGATCTGATGTGGATCTGATCCCGGTTGGTTACAGCCAACAATAGTAAAAATATAAAGTGTAAAAAGAAACAGTATATAAGGATCCAAGATATATGCTAAGATATAGAACAGATATTGGAGTTGATTTAAACTTAATAAATTATCATTAAACTTAGACAAATGTAATGATGTTTGGGGGAAAGCGTGTAAACAAATCCTATTTTTATTTTACAGAAAACAACTGTAAGAATTATCACTAGAAAGCGTTACTGTTACAAGTACTTTATTTTATCAACTTAAGTTATTGAAGTTCCATGATTTGGTAGATTTTGTGTGTTTATTGTGAATGAGTTTAATAAAGTTGGACATATCTGACTGTTTTGTTCCACTTAAAGCACTTTATAATCCTATGTGCCTAATGTATGAAAACAGACCGTTCTTTGATATTAAGATAAGAACTTTATTGAGCCAGCAGGAAATTATTGTTTCAGAGTTTCAGCACAGAAGAACATACATAAGAATCACAAGATATAATTCAGAATATACAAATGTCAACAATTAAGTTCTAAACAGGTGCAGACAGAAACATTAAAGTGTTTATTGTAGTACAGGATTAATTTTATTGTCCTATGTGCAGAAAGGGGGAGGAGTTGAAAAGTTTGATAGCCACAGGGAGGAAGAACTTCCAGTGTTGTTCTGTGGAGCACCTCGGTGGTCTCAGTCTACGACTGAAGGTGCTGCAGTGAGAGTCCAGGGTGTCATGCAGGGTGTGTGACATGATGTTCAGAATCTGGAGCAGTTTCATCAGCATCTTCTGCTCAGTCACCTCTCAGAAACTGCAGGTCCACTCCGAGAACTGAGCCAGTTCTCTTGATGAGTTTATCAAGTCTGTTGGTGTCCTCTTTCTTCATCCTGCTGCCTCAGCACACCACAGCATAGAAGATGACACTGGAGACCACCAAGTGGTAAAACATCTGCAGCATGGTCCTGCAGATGTTAAAGGACCTGAGTCTCCTCAGAAGAAAAGAGGCAACTCGGCCTTTTCTTGTAGAGGGTGTTGGTGTTAGCTGTCCAGTCCAGTTAATTGTCTAGGTAGACCTCCATACTTGTAGCAGTTCAGTGTCCACCTTAGTACCCTTGATGTTGATATGGTTGAGGGGGCTGATCTTCTTTCTGTAGCGCACAAGCAGCTCTTGAGTTAAATATTGTGCCTTATAGTCCGAGAAATATGGTACTTTATTTTATTTCTACTTTACAGTATTTTCTTTCTAGCTCAACACTTTGTTGGTTAAAATTTTATTTTAGTGGTTGAAAAGGCTATATATTGATTATTATTAGAAAAAAGTTTTTGTATTTATTTGTATTTTGTTTGTTTTTCATGACAGTGCAAATGTCAAGTTAGACAGGAAGCTGCAGAGCTCTGTGGTTAATGGCACATTCTTGCACTCCTAAGAATGCAGGTTTGAGCCCAGGTTGTGTCAGGAAAGACATCTATCACAAAGGAAATGCCAAATGTCTGTCATGCATGTTTTCTTGCTGGGGTGACCCCTGAAGAAGGGAGCAGCCAAATGAATAACAACAACCAGACAGAAACTATCACTAAAAGATATGTTCATATTCTTAATGTTTTTTATTTGCTTTTTTTTCATAAAGAGGTTGAGATCCCTTCCTCCAGACAATTCAGTATCCTCTGAATCATTAATTTATTTATCTTTGTCTTTATATTTATGAATTTCCTTAATGATAGGCATCAAAAAAACCATATGAAAATATAAATGCTTTGAGGACAGCTTGTTTTGTTGGCTATTCACGTGTTTCCAAGTGGTATATAACTGAAGGTACTCTGGAAACTGAAACTATGAGCCACTCATTGCATGTCAGACTTAGGCTGACACACACTGTGTGAACCCATCAGCATCGCAGCAGGGTGGTTTTGTGCCAACAAAGGGCTTGATGTGACTTATCTGCTTGAAGGATTGTGTTTCTAACAAAAACAATAGGTTTCGCTGACATCTTACAATAAGCTACACAGACTGACAAAAGTGCTGCGGAAACCGGCGTTACGTTGCTGAATGTGCACGAATTACTTTGCAAAACGTGACAGAAGATTTTAGGAAATGTTTGAACCTTTATTTGTGTGAAGCCATCCACCCCGCATTTTTGAATAAAATAAATTTACATACATGCTGATAATTCGTAATTATAGAAAAGACAATTCTCTAAAATTCTGTTCATCAGGATGTTGTGTCCTGTATGTTGTAGGTCAGCGCTATTTAACTGGCAGCCCGCGGGCCGGACTTCAATCCAACCTACTTAATAAAAATTAAAAAATGAAAAATAAAAATTGTGCGTTTTTTTTTTTTTCTGGGTTTGCATTATGTTTATTGCATTTATGATTCAATGCACCAAAATAAACACATTTAAAACGTAACAGATCATTGTAAACATTGGCTTATTTACATGACCGGCTCCTGAGCTGTTGGCTTTCAGAAACTGTGGCCTCCTGAGCAGTTTTATTGAATAGCCCTGTTGTTGGTTGTTGTTTCAAACAAATGCACTGGTTGGGTCACTGCAGCAACTGGTCCATGAGGGAAACCCAGATATGCTTCTCTCCAGCAACACTTTCCATCTCATCCGAGTGGTGCTAAGTGATTTACAGGATGCAAAGACCCTTTAGCAATTTTTGAGTTTGCCCTGGAAAGGGATACAAAAATAAATAAAATGAATAAAAAAAACAACTGGCCTTCCATTCAGACTCTTTGCTTACCATCTTATGCCCCCCCCCCCCAAAAGAGCTCCTCATACCATCTTAAACGAATCTAGGCACTCGATGATGAAACTCGTGAGCCACTTCATGCTGTTTGGTTTTATTCAATATTCACCATAAAATGAAAGCATGCCATGATGAGTACTCTTGTCAAAAAAGTTGACAAAATATTGGTTTTTATTATCCTACATTGAAACCAACACAATGTCTATGGCAGCCCATTATATGGGTGTAAACACATATACCTGAAAGGCAAGTATATATTTTTATCGCCATATTTCTGATAGAATAATAACTAAAATGTGATCATCTCCTGGCCTATAATAAAGTCAGCAATGAATTTTTTAAAAAATACAATGCAGCATGTTGTATGATAGGTCAACATTTTCTGACAATTTTCACATTATAAACATTTTTGAGATGTCGTTACAAAACTGATCTCCTCTCTCCATGAGTGCACTGAAAGTCCTTGGGATAATAATGGTATTTTTTCAAATCCAATTTTGTGAATATATAAGATGTGTGTGGGAGCTGAATTGAATGGCATGCCTGGGAGTGTGTGGGAATGACAAGATGTTTGGGGGGGTGGGCGGGGCCAAGCAGGAGGCGGATTCTCATCATGTCACACCACAGAGAGCTGCCACTGTGACTTTGACTACAACAAAAATGGATTTTGATTCACTGAAAAAAGAACATTGAACATGAATGAAAACGATTTTATAGAAGAAGTTTGGATAAAACAAACTATAAATTTTACTTTTTTTTTTCAAAATAAAAATAAATTAATTAATTAAAAACTGCACATTAATTTCATTTGATTTTTAACGTCATGTTATTAATTTGGTAAAACAATCAGGCAACGCTTATTTTAATGTATTCTTTACAATGTCTTGCAGAATTTTTTTTTTTTTACAATAGGAAAACTAAATGTTGTAAAACATTACCCCCCACATTTTTCAAAAACTATTAGTTATCACTTCTAATTTATGTAGTTCTATATTGTATTTATTGTTTCTGCTTGTTTGCATGCCTTCCCCTATTTATAAACTGTAATTTAACGTTTTCTCTTTAAAATCACAATATTTATACAACATTTTAACAAAATAAAAACTAACTAAATAAATACATAATTAAAGTTATTAAATAAACCACCCAGTTCGCCATATTCTTTTATTTGTGTATTTCCACTTTACTTCAGACTCTGGTCCTCTATCAGATGCATGGGAGCTTGAAGGTTCTGTACAGTACGTTGGCTGTCCTAGGGCTGTGCTCTGAGGAGGATTTTAAATGTTATACTTTTATTTATTTATTTATTTATTTATTTATTTATTTATTTATTTATTATATCATTAACATAACTATAAAAAATGTAATTCATCTTTTGGCCATTTATTTATTTATTTTAGACTCAGAGTTTATTGTACTTGCACAGAAGCACAACAAAATTACATTTCAGTAGAGTCCATCCAAAGAAACAAAAAGACAAACATGGGTAGACGGGGTACCTGAGGCTGTAGCCATCATGGGAGGTGCTGCCTTTTTTGTTAGATAAGGAAAAGGGAATGCCCTTAATGGGACACATGTGTAAAGTTGCAATAAATAAATAAATAAATAAAATAAATAAATTAATATTAAAAAAAAACCTCAGCACCCAAAAAAAAGCAACATACAGATGACATAAGACAGATGCATGTGGAGTGGGTGGGTGGGGGGTCTGCACCACATGCTGCCCAAGTGAGCAACACAGCCACCTGGTATCTTTGCATCTAACCTAGGTTACAGCACTGGCAGGGTAAAAGAAAGGAGGCCAGCAAAGGTAGCAAGTTTGAAAGAAGTAAGCCCATAAAATTGTCTCAGACAGTCCCCTCAGTCATACTCCTGATAAATGTTGGTGCAATGCTTATCATACAGCTCGATACAGCTCTCACACAGGTCCACACATATCCTTGGGGAAGGGAATGGGTAGTAGGGAGCATAGCGTCTTGTTCACATAACATTCAGGAGAATTTGCGATAGTCAGCTTTCCAATGCTGACACGGGGAGCCAGATTCAGATAACAGTTGTTTTGGGTCAGGCCAACTCCGTTAATTTCCATCTGCCTTACAGTCTCACTGGTACATCTCAATGGCGACTCCAAACAGCCAAATTTGTGGTCAACTCTGCTGAGTCGAGCTCGCAAACTTCTCCAAGATCAATTCCTTCCTGCCAGCAAGATTCAGGAGCCGCAAGTACACTGTGATACTCAAGAATCGCATCTGGCTCATGGCTCAGCTCACACAGCATTTGAGCCAGTGTTCACACATGACACAGCCCCTCGCCAGGCAGCTTCACAGTGTCCAGAACAGCTGCCGTTGCTTTCCGCATTTCTGATATGCCAGGTAAGCACCAACTCCAAAAGTAGAAATCATGTTATTGTAAATCCAATTATGTACACATCTTCAACATCCTCGAACAACAATATTGACAGACACACCTCTTCCACTGCCTCCAGGAAGCCATTGTGTATCTGGCTGCAAGTGTCCCATAGGGGCAGGAGGGCTCTCCTTTGTCCTGTCTTTTCATCAAGAAAAGCTGATCAATTGGGATGAGAGACCAGCTGATCAGATCCATAATTTACAATTTGGAAGATATGCAAATAGAGGCTCCAAAAGGTTTACAAGAAAAAAAAAGCAGAAGCAGGGGAAGGAGCAGGAGGAGAAAATGTGTCCACTTTTACCCAAAGCAAGAAGGAGTTCATTTATTTGTTTATTTTAATTTTTTTAATACATAAACAAAAAATAGTTGTGTCAAAATGCTAAGCCATTATTCCATGATATATTATGGTAATCTGTGCTTTTTAAAAATAAAATAAATAAACACTTTCAACATATTTTTACAATGGCTTTCCTGTGAATTATTATTATTATCATTAGTATATTATTGATATCATTATCCAAACAGCTGATCATTAGTGCCCTGATGGCCACTTGTTATTCATAGCGGGCTGAACAATACTCTCAATTACAACATTATAAGAGGGGGACAATTGGACACAGAGGCCTCGGCCCTTTTTTAAGGACAGGCAGGTTCTCTTCACAAAGCTGGCTTCCTTTACTCAAACCAAAGCTCCTTTCTATCAAGGATGTGCACATCTTCATACTTGAAAGAGCCTCAGCTCTCTGTGAAATTAGGCTGATGGTCCTCCTTTTGCACCTGAACAACTAGTTTTGACTGTCACCAACAAACTAGTTGATAAACTGGTTGATCCACTATGAGAAGAAGCTGCATATAAAGTTGTTTGCTTTCAGTGCCTCAAACTGAAAAAGTATTTTGGATAAAAGAAGAAAAGAGGAAGAATTCCTCCAGAGGACCTGACTCAACCTTGTTAGATTTACCCATTCAGATTATTGATAATGCATCTGGCTGTATTACTAACATTACTGCTACTACTTGTAATACTAGTTGCAATACTACCATTAGTTGCACTACTCGTTGTACAACTAGTCATACTAGTTGCACTACTACTCGTAAGACTACTTGTACTACTTATACCACAAGCAGAAGTAGTAGTAGTAGCAGTAATTGTGCTTTTTGAAAGCAGACTGAGAAAATGGTATTAAAAATATTCCCAATACATCTTTAGAGTATGATTTTTTTCAAAGCCCCTGTATTATAGAATTATGCACAAGGTATATTTTGGTTCTGCTTCCAGATTCAACATGTGATGTTAAAACCTGCTTTTATGTGTGTGACAGCAGGGGTCCAGCCAGCATTGCAATATAACTCTTTTTAAGTCAGATTAAGTAGATCAAAGAGTTTTTGATTGATATGAGTAGTTGCTCAAACACAAAATTATCAACGGATTTGTTGCTGTGACTACTTTTTGCATGACTTCATTTGAATTTCGTTAGATGCCAAAGCTTAATTTAAAACAGAAACAGAAGACAATAGGTGTAACGAAGTGCGTGCAATGATCCTGCAGTGTGCAGCTTACGCTTAATTTGTAAAAAGTAATGAACAGTCATCCACGGAGGATTTTCAGGACTTTGATGTGTGTGTTTTTCTGTGTGTTCTTGCACCAATCAATAAACTGTTTTCTTGGGGAGAAAATTTTAGTTTGATAATATTTTTCATCCTCTATGGGACTCTGCATTCATCAAAGAAAGCCCTAAAAACATGACAGGTGTATATTGAATCTGAGTCATGTCTGGAACAGCGACAGGCAGCCTATTAACAAATTCCCCTTCTGGGGGAATGTTCTCTCGCTCAGCGGGGAGCACCTGTCGGAGCACCGTTAAAATCCTTTATTTCTCTTTTTACAATCCTGGATTCACAGAATATTCAACACATGAGATGAGAGAAGCAGTAACATGTAACAAGGATAAACATGAATTAAGATAATGAAATAAATGTTTTCTGCTTGAAATGCATGCCACTCAAAGGTCGTGGGTGGAAATAATTTTGTAGAATAACTCATTTTTTACCAGCTGTTGATGCAGCCTTAACAATGTTAAAACTTGTAAAAGGCAAGAATTTTGTGTTTTCTTATGACTTTTGTCAAATATTAGTAGGATAAGGCTTGGGGAAAAAAACGGCATGTGTGAATATTTTATGTTTACCATACAATTAGCATTAGAAATAAAATGTTAGCACTACTTCACATAGTCCTGTGAACTTATTTCACCAAACTTTGTAGGTAAAATATAAAAAAGTAATAAATATTTAAAGTTTTGTTTGTACTGTGGTAACGAGTCCAGCATATTTGAGTCCCCGCCCCCCGCCCCAAAACACCAATAGCTAAAGAGTTTAAAGTTTCAGCTTGTAGAGTAGAAAAAGAGTAGAAACCTCTGGCCTAATGCATGCAGGATACCAAAGCACTTTGGGAAAGTCACTCTTTTTCTGTGTATTTAGGCAGAAAAAGTTACCGTATCTTCCGGACTATAGGTCGCACCTTTTTGCATGCCATGCGACCTATAGAAAGGTGCGAGCTGTTTATGGATTTTTTCCCCGTGTTTTTAGACCAATTTTTGGCTGAGATATGACAGTTTTTCATTTTGGCAAAAATGGTGTAGTACCACTTTCGGCCGCT
>JARVGQ010000672.1:24943627-24956041 GCA_031762355.1 Hypsolebias martinsi | reverse complement strand
CGCTGGGCCAGATAAGACATCTATTGTGCATCACCACTGATGTGTCGCATTTGTTATGCATCACCGCTGACAACACAGAAATGTGGGCTGGTGTTGTGCCAAAAAGCGACTGGAGGACTTTAACAAAAAATATAACAAGATAACCATCTAAAAACAATTATTTGCTTGCTTGACATTATAGTAAAGATGTGTCTCAGTTGAACTTTTCCTTAATAAATGCACTTTAATGGTCAAATCAGCTGTTTTTCACCTGGACGGCACAGCAAAATGCAGCTGATTTGACATTTGCTCCAGGAGATCTGCAGCGACACAAACATGGCGCATATGGCAAGCCAAGTGTCTCATTAATAGCTACTTTTATCTATTAATGAGACCCTTGGCTTGCCAAATTTCGAGAGCCCTCTAGTGGTTGAAAATGGTAGTGTTCTATATTTTCCATGTCAGAATGAATGCAATCGCCAGATCTCAGCCAAAAATTGGGTTATAAATAGGGGGCGGGTCAAATATGTCACTTTGCTGTATACGGTGCAGGCAAATCTACATGTATGCAAAAAACTGTGACTTAAATTGCAAAAATGACGATATGTTCTTAACATGTTTGAGACTAATTTGATGTCAGCGAAGCAATAATACGCAGTATACAGCAGACCTATTCAACATATAATGTTGAGAAACAGCAGCACTATTGGGAGTTAGTCAATGAAAAATAACTTTAAATGTATCTATAAGTGCTGATGCAAAAACACTCAAACTTGATGATAAAACTGGCTCATGGGGTGCAGAACAGACTTGACTAATCCCTGCTAAAATGGATACGTTTATTAAGGTATCACACTCAAAAAACACCAACCAAAAAAATGGCTCAGGAAAAAAAAAATCAGTCTGTAGGTTCAAGTGGAAGAAACATGCCAACATAAGTGTTCTGAAAAGATGAAGTGAGCCTCTATGTTTGAAATGAAGCAAATAAACTAAAAACAGATGAAGCTCTTTAGGAAAAAGGGAACGTCTTGGGCCCCAAACAAAATTAATGTCTGTAGGTATTTTAAAGTACTTAAAAGTGTAAAAATCTATACTTATTTTGGTGAAAACTTGCACCATGATTTGATGTGTCCAAACAATTTTCTTGGCAGTTCATGCCTTTATGAGAATTGCATCTGTACTCCCTGCTGTGGAATATGATGATGTGGGAGTACTGGTGACAACTTTGGCAAACTTAACCAGCATCAATGCCAGAAGAGGCTGAATCCACATGACTTCACATCTAGTTTGAGATTACCAGAATCACAGTTTGATTTTTTTTAATAAATGACATACAGCACAGCTTTTCAGTCTCATTTAAAGCATATTTAGCAAGAAAAAGAGGGAAGAAGTGTTCCACACACATCCAATTTAAAACAGAATTAGATGGATACATAGAATTAGAAAATCCTTCAATGCTGCTGGATATATAACTAATTTAATAATGCAAAAAACTATCAGTGACTATGTATAACGGCATAACTCAGACTTTAACTTTGAGTTGTGCTCTTACCAGACACCCCTGGCAGCTTTAGACTGAAATAATGGATCCTGATCCAAACCTGAAAACCACAAAATCAGTATTTAGTGCAATAAATACACAAAAGTTAGAATATAGAATCAACTTAGCAAATATCTTGTGCATATTTTTAATCTATCAGGAAATGCAATTGAATTTTTTTCCAATGTTTAAACTGACCAGGATCTGGAGCATCTGGCTGAAGAGCAGGGAAGTCGTTGTCAAACACAAACGTACTGTCGTAATCTGGATTAACCTGTAAAATAATATAGGAAAAAAAAGGAGTTAGCCCAAAGGTGATACCAGATATGTGCCATTTAAATTTGGTAGCTTTACTCAACACAAAATTATGTAACATTATCTAAAACAGTATTTATCCTGCATCAAAATTATTGTTGAATGCTACATTTCTGCAAAATCCATGAGCAGGAAAATTGCACAACAAAGTTAAAAAGAAATAAGTAACATCATATCTCTGACAGCACATTTCAAATGATACAAAACAAAAAAAAGAGCATTTCAGACAACAATCTAGTTGAGAAAATGCAAAGTTTTTATTATCCATGCTTTCACTTTCTCCTGAGTCTTCATACCTCTCCGTTTGCTCTCGTGTTCCCAGGACAGAGCGGGTTGAGGGGATCAAACCTGGGGATGTGCTCCTCAGGAGGTTTTTCCACCTGACCAGCCCAGGGTCTCTTCATGCGGTGGGCTGACACCAGGACCCAGCTGTCTCGCAGTGGGTTGTAACGCAGATGCTGGTGTTCTGGCATTTACAAGACATGAAATATCACATGGTTATCAATCAGAGTGTAGAGAATGGTAAGGACAGCTGGTAAAGACTTGCACACAAGGACCAGACTTATCCTCTCAAACAGATGAGCATCATAATAACCCGCCTGCCCGGCAAAATCAAACCGTGTTCATGTTCTTCAAACACAGTTTGCTATTTTATTCTTGTGCTTGGAAAAACTACATAAAGCACATTAACTGCAATAAAAAAAGAGCCAAATTGTTCACATATTTAGACAAATAATGTTCTGATTAGAGTAATTAGAAATATTTCAATAATTCTATAAATTCTAACTTCATTGGACCAGTAGTAACCATTAGCAGCAGCTGCTGCAGGTTTCAGCCACATCTGCCATTCAAGTCACATGACTTGTGTTGTTGCAAAACACAGGGCTCAACTAATACATTTACAGTAACCTAATAAATACTGTACAATTAAAACGTGAGTGAATAGCGTGAGTACTAGTGTATGGGATATATTAAACATAAAAATTGAAATTATTGTTGAATTTATTGCAGCTTTATTGCTGCAATTTTTCAGTGCTCAACAATATTCTGAATGAAAGAACTTGTCTTATTAATATTAAAAAAAAAAATACCTCTTGGGTCGAAACCGGCATCTGGGTCCTCGCTCATTCTGACTAGTATTGTTTGTTAACTTTCACAATCAGCTGAATCAATGAAACACCAGCTGGTTCTGAACTTTAGCTTTTACCAACACTGCGGATGCGCACCGTGTGCCCCTTAGCCTACTTCCTGTTTATGGAACAATGGATGCCAGTTGGAGTCGAAAAGTACTTAGTATGTGAATCCTCAAAACATATAAAAAATTTTAAAAGTAAACGTTTCAGTTAATTTTATAAAACATTAAATCATATAGATGATATGCATATATACAAGAAAAATATATTGTATGAAAAATATGTGATTTACTTCATTAATTCCTTTTTCGTTTTTATTGAGTGCTGGCAACACCGAATTAGCCGTTGCCCGAAAGAGGAGCACGATCCGTGATTGGCTAAGACGCGTTCCTTCGCAATCACGTGACCAGGAAGAAGCATACTAGTTCAGCAGCTTGTCAGCGCCCATGTAGCCGAACCTGCTTCTCCGTCGCGGTTTCTGCCTTTGCATTTTTGTTTCACGCAGCCATGTCTTTTGTCAGAACGACTTTTAAACTGTTTGTCCTCGTCACAGTCACCGTCCTGTTCTTCTTGCTGCTGCGACACTGGCTGGCCACCAAGCAGTACGTTTTTAACAAAGAAGATGTCGCCAAGTTGGCTAAGCAGTACGCGGGTAAGTTTTTACTGTGATCCTTTGAACTATGTCGGCTTGCATGCGCTCATTTTTTTTTAATATGAACAGTCAAAACAAAAGTCATAGATTGAATGTGTTCATTTCCAGGGCAGGATCATGAACAGGCGTTCTCCAAAGTGGTGGTAGAGCTCAGGAAAAGGTAACACGTGCCTCAAGAAACGCTATATAAACAGTGTCCTATTTGCAAAAGAGAGTAATTTCATATTAACTGATTGTGGCTGCAAGAAAAAGTGTGATAGCACAAAATCAAAACTTTTCTTAATTTTTTTGACTTAAGTGAAAACACAAAAAGGCCAAATGTTTGCATAAATAAAACAATGTTCTTCAGGACATCATCATGTTCAGTATTTGTTCAGATTCAACACTTTATCCCAACTTTTCTTCTGGAAGTGAAATTAATGGCTAACAGTGCGTCCCGGAATCAGGTACCCAGGTCACATTCTGCCGGATGAGGACTTGCAGTGGGTGTTTGTGAATGCTGGAGGCTGGATGGGCTCCATGTGTCTCCTCCACGCCTCGCTCACAGAGTATGTTCTGCTGTTCGGCACTGCGGTGGACACAGGAGGACACTCGGGTAAGGAAGGAGCTGCTTGGTGGACGCCACATCCAAATGAACTTAGTTATACAACTTGAATCATGAGGAACAATCAAGGTAAACGAATCGTTTCACTTTACCAAACTTTAACTGAATTTCCTCTTTCTGTTTACGTCAGGTCGTTACTGGGCTGAAATCTCAGACACCATCATCTCTGGTACTTTCCGGCAGTGGAAGGAAGGGACTACCAAGAGTGAAGTCTACTATCCAGGTAATGAACGAGCACAATTTAATACATGTTGTTTTTATATGACTTGTTTATTAACAACAAAAATGTGCCTGAATATAGAATAAAAAACATTTAATCCGTGTGCCCGCAGGTGACACCCTTGACCACGGAGTGGGCGAAGCCACGTCAGTCCAGTGGAGCTCTGGGACTTGGATGGTGGAGTATGGCAGAGGTTTCATCCCTTCTACACTCGGCTTTGCTCTAGCGGACACCCTGTTCAGCACCCAGGACTTCGTCACCATGTTTTACACTGCACATGTTTATGCGAAGGCGCTGCTGCTCGAGGCTGGTACGCTGCTCGCAGACGCTGGAGTTTTCTGATGGCGGCAGACGACCAGCTGCTTGCGCACGGACTGTGATATCGACTAAAATCTGACATGAGGGTGGTGTAAAAGATTCAACCTGTAGTTTGTGACAATCAGATTCGCAGTTAATTTCATCCTCCTTAAAGATCTGTTCACCATAAAAGAGAAAAGAGTGCTCAACTTGCAATATGTCCGTTTAATGTAGACTCAAACCTTGCCCATTACCCGTGAGGTTTGCCACTTTACTTAGTTCTGTATCTTCTAGAGCTCAGACTGCCTGTTTAATCACCCATGTCTTAAACATCTTTAAGAAAAAATATCCATATAATGTTAGGATCAGGCTTAAACAATGACGAGGCCTTACTGCTGCCAAATTTTGAGATTCCTCTTAAGAAAGTTAGTAAAGTGTATGCTGCCAGGAAGTGAATTGTTCCTTTTTTTTTCCCAGTAACATTTGAAAACGGGTACAATCTGAATTACTAAAATTAAAAACGTTAGTTTCATCATGCCACAACCATCTAAAAAAAAGGGTCTAATCTGATATGTAATGGAACCAAATTTACTCAGTGTTTTTCATCTTAAATTGGAACATTTGAAAACAAAATATAGTGAACAGCTTTGTTTTTTTGTTTAGCATTGGATTCCATCTTAAATATTCACCTAAACGACTTGTGAGACCCTACGCGTGTCCACTTCTACGTTTGTGCACCTACACAGATTGTGGTCAGCCTGTTGTAGGTCAATGTGACTCAAGCTTCAGTTCCACTTCGAAGTTGCACATCTGTAAAGCTAATGGCTGAAATGTGTCAAACCACACCATTTCTGGGCAACCTTTTTATCTTTAATCTTCTATTTTGCAATTCGAAGCCATATCCACAGTCAAAAAAACCAGCACTACAAATTTAAAATCTCTTGGTCATACATCTAAACTCTACTGTAACCGTTTATTCAAAGTATTTCAAACACGAAAGCTTTGCCAATCTGAGAACTTGTGCAAGTTTTATTGTTGGTCTGCTGGCATTTTCATGCTCTGTGTCCAATAATTTAACACCTTTATAGTCTTAAAACAGATGAACCTCTACTGCATGTTTTTTAGCCTCTGACATTTAGCATGTGTCAAGTCTCAAACAAATAGAAAATGGTGAAGAATGTTGTGCAAACTAGAAATCTGCTATTTTATTATTCTCCCAGATGTCTAAACTCTGACTTTAAGTACAATATTAAACTACTGTAATTTGCAAGGTATGAGCTAAAATACCTAAACTCGGGGCAAAATTGCCTCGCTTTTAACTTAAGCCTTCATGATTATTGTTTTTGTCCACCTATAGTGAAACAAAACGACACTACGTTTGCATCTCGATATTTTGTCTTGACCTCAGAGTGCTACTCTACTGGGACATAACTGCTGCTGAATCCATCATTTCTGACATCACAGCCTTCTTTTTAGCCAAACTTCTAGAGAACCAAGAATTGTACTGCACAGTGTAATCCGTTAGTTTACATGCAGCTGTGTGTGAACGTGTCGCTGTACTTTACGTGCAATTTACTGGGTAAAGATTGACACTGACAGTGCCAGATGAAATAAATATTTTTTTTTTTTAATAAAGTCTACTGTTTTGTGATATTTAATGGGAGGAATCATAGCACAACATGTGCATAAGAAATGATTTTGGATAGATGTTAACAGGACCATCAAGTTTGACTGGCTGCTGTGAAGTGTTGCAAGAATTATAATTGCATTCTCTAAACCGCAAACAAAATGAAAGTCAATCATTTCCATGAAGGAATACAAAGGTTTCGCCTTACCTGTGGCAGCTGTACTGTATTAAATTTGGTTGACTCCAATAAATAAATACCACTGCACAGATTTTAATTAGACTTTGAGGAAATAACCACTGGATACACCTTTACAACTAATAATAAAATGCCACTGCACATATTTTGATTAAACTTTGAGGAAATAACCACCTTATTTCCTCAAAGTTTAATTAAAACTTGCAGTGGTATTCATTTCATTAGTCTTCTGCCCTCTAGTGGAGACTTTTGGTATTACAGATTCATTTTCATGACACTGAATGGGTGGCCTCTTCGAGCACAGCTTGGAACCGCTTTTTTATTCTTACAACGTAACATGTGACTTAACAGCAACATTTAAAGTTTTGGGGCAATAACAAGAAACCATTGCGACAGCACCCCTAAAACAAATCTGTATACAGAAAAACAAGAGTTTCACTGATACACGATGGAGCTGTCCTATCAGTCGATGAAAATCGCTCATGAAGCTCGGGAAGCGGTGAGTAAATACTAAAGTCACAAAGTATGTTGTGAAAACAGGCAAATTTAACGCAGAATCAGTGGCGAGCTAGCACCTGAAGCTAACAGACTAGCAATGTTACTCGACAGAAAAAAAAAAAAAAAAAAGTTATGACCAAACAGTCTCAACTTACAAGCGTCAGTTATTTTGTTTGTTCAAGCTTAATTACATTTCTTTTACAAAAACATCAAATTGTAAATCATCAAAGTAAATTATGCTAGCTTTGCTTAAAACTACAGTATGTCGGCGTCCTTTGGTTGCCTAGTAACGCGGACACGCGCATAGACTTCCGTATTCGGTTCGTGGTGATTTGTCTCCACCTGGTGGCAGCTGTTGTTACTGCACAACTAAAACATGCTTTCTATGCTAGAATAATGGATTGATCAAACACAAACAAACGCGACCAGACAAATTTGCATTTTTTTAATGTAAATGTTAAGTTCTTATTATTTGTTGAAGATGCAAAGTTAAAACTACCAAAAACTATACTAAAATTAAAACTGAAATGACTAAAATTGTAGCTAATGGCATAAATGATCAAAACCAAAGTGTTGTTAAAACTAACAAAACCGTGTCTAAAAGCTAACGGTAGCAGATTTGTAGCTAAAAGCTAAAATTAATGCAACAGTAGCTTAATGCTGATTAGCAACACAGTAGCCAACCTAAAATTTTGATTTATTTTAATGAAACAATAAACTACAATGACCAAAAATTAAAGGGCCCATCATTTGAATGAGCTGAACCTTTTGCTAGCTAAATGGTTAAGTTTGCTCAAAGTTCACTGAAGTAATTAGGTATTGAACAACACGGAACAAACTATAAACAAGAAAGTACTGTGCTGAATCTGCATGCAATTAATAAAATCAGTCAACGTTTGCTGCATTTACCTTAAAGATTGCGCCTGTGCTTGAAGTAATCTAAAGACTTACCTGGAAGTGTAGTAGATTAAAACAAATGAATTAAAAAAATAAATAAAGCAAACAGTTTCTGGGGTTTTGGCTACACTGCTGCGTCTCAAATCTGTCGGTGTTTTGTGTGGTTCCACAGGAGGAGCTGAGAACGGAGACGAGGAAGAAGAACCTTCTTGTTCTGATCTACCACCACTTGTTGGAGCAAGGGTCAGTTAACACCCACTCTTTAATTCATTGCACTTTGTTTTGGGAAAACAGGAATAAAGGCATATTTTACGGCTCTAGTTCCATTAGACACAGAGTATCAAACCCTACAGTAGACATAAATGTGTTTTATACTTGTCAGATTTTATAGTTGTGCATTCATCTACATAAGACAGCCATCACTGTTGACCAAGGTTGTGTTATTTGATTTATAATGTGTGCGTTTGTTTGTCCACCAGCTACGTGGCAGCAGCTGTAGCCTTGGATCAGGAGACAAATGGTGGTATGAAGAAGTTTGAGGTTTGTGACACCATCGATCTGGAGATGGTGCTGATAGAGTACGAGTGTTATCATCTCGCCAAGTTCCAGAAATATCCCAAACTTGTCAGGAGAGCAGCAGAACCAGGCACAAAATCACCACTCAAACACTCAGCAACACTACCCAATGTCCAGTTGGCTCAATGAACACCAACGATCAGAGCCAAAGCTGTCTTAATCATTTTTTATATATTTATTTTTCCCATATAGATGAAAACAAGCAGGCAAAGAACGGTGGAGTCAAGAAGTGAGTCTTTACCGTACGGTTTTAGGTTTAACATCGACACATGCTCAAAAACTGAACAGTTCTTTTTGTCGTCAGACGTTCCTGCTCAGCTGGGAAGCCCCTTCCCAAAATTATCTCACCCCCAGTCCCCAAGTCTGCAAACGCAGTGGTGAAAACAGCGTCCAGTGTATGTGTGCACATTTAGTACGATTCAGATAAACCGCTTGAAGCTGAAAGCTGTTATTCTCACCGTCTTGAATGGCATGAAACTTTTCTCAGGAAAACGTTCTCTCTGCGGTGCCGGAGTCCTCAGAGTACGGTCTCAACATTTCCTCCATCAGAAATAAGCCAGCTGGGAGCGCTGCCGTGAGCAGGAAGGTAAGAGAAAAGTTTTCAGATAAGAGTAAATACTGTAAATCACATCATTTCATTGTGTGAATGTTTATGATTCACACTGTTGTGATCCAGTTTTCTTCTGTGCGTTCTCGGCATCGTTCTCGTTATCCTGCTATGACTTTTGGTATTGGTGCAACTCTAGCTTTTTGAAATATTTAGCCTTTTCTGCCACTTTTTTCCTCCCCGAGAAAAAAAAAAAAAAAGAACTCATTTTACATCCTTCAGCTCTTTAGATCTGTTTTACTGCTCCTTTCACATTTTGTTCTGGTTCAGCTTCTTTCAGCTTCCTTGTGCAAATTTAAACTTTACTTCAGCGACTTTCAGCTAATTTCAGCTGTTTTCTAGCTGTGTTGTGCTCCTTTCAGATCCCGGCTAACTACAACATGTTTTGTGCTTCTAACTTATTTCTGCTCCTGTCAGCAAGCTTCAGCTTTTTCTGCCATTTCAGCTGGTATTTAGCTGTTTTATGCTAAGTCTAGGTTTTTCAGCTAATTCTGCAGTTTTTGCACTCATTTCAATTTTTCAGCCTAATTCAGCATGTGCCCTCTCCGCCTCCTTCTGGTAATTTAAGCTTCTTTCTGCCTTCTTTAGCTACATTTCAGCTGTTTTTTTTTTTTTTGTTTGTTTGTTTTACTAATTAGCGTGTTCTTTCTGATTGTTTCTACTAATTTAAGTTTGTTCTACCTTTTTGCTATTTTTAAGCATTTTTTAGCTCATTTCAGTTGTTTTCAGATACATTCATATTTTGGTGGCAATTTCTGCAGCTTTCAGCCTAATTAAGTTTATTCTACTAATTTCAGCTTGAATGCTCCTTTCAGCTTATTTCTGCTAGATTCAGTTATTTCAGCAACCATTTAGCAGTTTTGCCTTTTCAGCTAATTCCACGTGTTTTAGCTTATTTCAGCTCTTTCCACTTCCTTCTGGTAGTTTAAGCTTCTTTCTGCCTTTTTGCTGTTGTTAATTTCAGCTATGCATAGGTAATTTAATAATTTCTGTGCTCATTGCTGCTTATTTAAATATAATTCAGGAAATATGTTATTTCTTCTTTCTTCTGCTAATTTAGGCTTGTTCTTTACTTTCAGCTAAAATTCATCATGTAATTTAGTTCATTTCAGCTGTTTTTCAGCAAGTTCTTCAGCAATAAGCATTCTGCATTTTTGCAGGAAATGCAGTTTCTCTATAAGTTAAAACTCAGCTGAGATTTTGATGAAATGGTGTCAGTTTTTCACGTTGCTTTCCAAATCAGTCACATCGTGATGGAAGGACGGGCGGGGCGCCCTCCTTGGAGAATAATGGGGGGAACATTCTCAGTTTGAGAACAGGAATTTTTATATTTAGTCAAAATGTTCACCCTTAAAATAAATCCTGAACTAACAGCAAACAGCATGAATTCATATTGATGTTGAAGGATTTAAACGTATTCTAAAAGTACTGTTTTTGACTACAACACTGCTGCTTTTGTGTTCCTGTAAATCCTTTAGCTCAATGTTTAAGTCCTCTTTTTATTTTTTCTGGCTCCAGATTGCTGATGGCCAAGAAACAATCCTTGATGCTGTCAGAGTATCAGGCTCTCACTCAGACCACATGGTAAATCATATTAGCTTCTTTTTTTTTTTTTTTAATAGAATACATATCGCTCACCACCACGCATGCCCAAGTTTTTAAATAAATGAATGCCTCTCAGCTATTGCCACACTAAGTTTTAGCTATATTTGTAAAAATATACTGAGTTATAGCCATTTTTGTGTTTCTCAAGGTTGATCAGGTGTGGCGGCCGTCTTGAACTGGGTTCATCCCAAAAGTGAATCGGTTATAAATGCACACTGAGTGATTACTCTCTGAAAATTTCATCAAAATACTTATAGTGGTTCATAAACTATTGAGCTAACAGACACACAAGTTTGACTCCAGAAGTTATTGCCAAATATTTAAACAAAGATCACTTGTTTGTTAGCGCTCAAAGTATTTATCACTGTTTTTAAGCTCAGTAGATTAACAGAGCTACAGCCTCGTGCGACAGTTCACTGTAGCGAGCCCTAAAGAATGAATAAATAGAGTTACAACCATTTATGTGTTTGCTAAATTTGATTAGCTTTGGCAGCTACCTTAAATTAGCTTAACTCCAAAAGTCAATCAGTTGTAGATGGACATCCAATGATTCATCAATATCTGGTGAGCGATTCATTAGATATTTTGCTAACAGACAGGTTCAGACATGCATGCACAGACAAGATCCTATTATAGCAGTGGACAATAAATACCCTGAATCATTTAAACACACACAAACCATTCTTATGATCAGCAACAAACATGTATATATTATATACATATGCAGTGTAGTCGTATTATCACCAGTGTGTTTCTGCTGCAGGAGCGGCTGCTGAAGCCCCTCAGTGGCTTTTCGGGGATGAGTGGTGAGATGAAGGAACTGGCTGCTATCATCAGTCGGGTACTACACACACATCATAATTATAAAATGCACACACTGACGACAACGGGCACAAATAAAACCCCAGATTAAAATAAGCTTTTATCTTGACTCGTAATAAAATATATCTACAGAAACGTATGATCATGACTTCATCCACTAGAGAGCAATAAAGAGCTTTGTAAAGAACAAATACCATATTTTCCAGTGTATAAGTCACTTTTTGCGTATAAGTCGCGTTTATTAAGCGTCACCGCTGACTCCCGGGTAACATGGGCTGGCGTCATGTCAAAAATCGATCAGCAGTCAGGGAAGCACTCACGGGAGGACTTGCTGTTGCAGTTCTTTGAAATTTAACAAGGTTAACACTTGAAAACAATTATTTGTTTGCTCAAAATTATAGCAAAGATATGTCTCAGTCTAACATTTGCTTAATAAATGCACTTTAATGGTCAAATTAGCGGCATTTTGCCTGGTTTAACTTGCTCCAAGCAGCGAGCAGAACGAAGGCGGGGGTACTGTGTCAGGTCGATTGTATCATTAATAGCTGGTGAAGATTCTCAGTCATCCAGGACATGGTAAATTCAAAAAAGTTCAAGAAAAAAACTATAATGTACAAAGTAATGTATAATAAACAAAGTACAGTTGTTTTTGCCTTGAACTTTTTTGAATTTGTCATTATAGCCACGTTTACCTATTACATGATACAACGACTTGCCTTACTGCTACTACTACTCTGCTGCCATCAAGTGGCTGAAAATGATACTGCTCATTTTTTTTTCTCCAGTTGAATGAATGGAAACGGTCATATCTCTGCCAAAAATTGGTTTATAAATATGGGGGGGGGG
>JARVGQ010000672.1:24853438-24865215 GCA_031762355.1 Hypsolebias martinsi | reverse complement strand
TAACAGGTCTCTCTTGAAAATGAGTTCTCGTGGCTCAATGAGACTAACCTGGATAAATAAAGGTTAAATGAAAAAAGAAAAAAAAAAATTCAAACCCCAGTCACTTTTGGCAGTTTAGTTTTGTTACAGTCGTCACTTACTGGTCTCGTACTTTGTGTTTTCCTGTTTCAGATTTATGTATGGTATACACACACACACACACACAAACACACACACAGTAATCAGTAATCATCCTGCCCAGTTACTTCTACCTCTGCTTGTCTTGAGTTCAATGCCAGATCCTGTCAAGCTCAATGGACCACTGGTTGAGAGCCATTTTTAGTCTTCTCCTGAGATGCTAACAGGCTTTAAGTCAGGTCTGTTGTTGGTACGGCACGGCCTAGAACAGGGCTGGTCAACAAAACGGCTCAGGGGGCCTCAGTTTCTGAACGCCAACAGCTCAGGGGACGGAAATCCAATGATTTTTTTTTAATTCAACCTTTATTTCTACAGGTAGTTTCAGTGAGTCACGAGGACTCGTTTACAAGAGAGACCTGACTGAAACAAAGAACATCCTTATGTAAATAAACCAAGTATGTTACCTTTTACATTTTAAACACCTTTCAAATTTGTTGGTTTTATTACTGTATTTTTTGGCCTCTAGGTCACATTTATTTTTGCATAATTTACATGCCCTGCAACTTACAGGTCAAAGCAAACCAATTTGGGGCTGAGATATGACCGTTTTCATTCATTCTGACTGCAATTTTTTTAACAGTACCATTTTCAGCCACTAGATGGGAGCAGAGTACGGTAGTAGTTGAGGTAAGGCATGCTGTTTTAAAATGTAATATATAAATGTGGCTATAATGACAAATTTAAAAAAAGTTCAAGACAAAAACAACTGGACTTTATTTATTATACTTTGTTTTATACTTTGTTTTTCTTGAACTTTTTTGAAGTTACCATGTCCTGCATAACTGAGAATCTTCAACAGCTATTAATGACACCATCGGCCTGCCTTAACACCCCCGCCTTCCTTCTGTTCACTGCTTGGAATCAGCTGCACTCCCCGGTGAAATACAGCTAATTTGACCATTAAAGTGCATTTCTTAAGTAAAAGTTCAGCTGAGACACCTTTGCTATAATTTCAAACAAACAACTGTTTTTAAGTGTTGATCTTAAAGCAGCTGTGGCTAAGTAGTTAGAGCAGTCGTCCTCCAATGCAAGAGTTGGGGGTTCAAATCCGCCAGCAGTCACATGCCAAAGTGTCTCAGGGCAAGACATTGAACCCCTCGATGCCTCCAATGTGTGTCCCATCTGTGTGTGAATGTGATCGCAAAGCACTGATTAGTCTCTTTAGAATGATTTGTTCACTTAGCTTTGTAGAGATCTGCTGTATGAATGTGTACATGAGGCACAGATTGTGGTGTAAAGCACTTTGAGTATCTGGATAAGATAGAAAGGCGCTATATAAGTACAGTCCATTTAAATTCTTGTTAAAGTCCTCCGGTGCACGCTCCCGTGGCCGCCATTTGGCAGCCCATCGATTAGTGGTACAACACCGACCCACATTTCCGTGTTCAGCTCACATTTGTGGGTTGTCAGCAGTAATGCATTCTAGATGCAACGTATACTTCGAAGCAACATATTTATGGATTTTTCACATTTTTTAGACATATTTGGACTGAAGGGATATTAAAAAAAAAAAACTCATTGGTTGGCTGGACTGAAGTCACCACTGAAGGCCCCATGGGCCCCCAGTTGAATAGCCCTGGCCTAGATCATTCAGAGTTGTCCTAAAGCCTCTCCTATGTTGTCTTTTCTGTGTTTTCTGGGTCATCGCCATGTTGAAATGAGAACTCATGGTCCAATCTAAGGTCCTGGGGTTTTTATTGAAGTATTTTGCTCCGTTCCATTTTCCAACAACCCTGAAGCTTACGGTATTTGCATTTTTAAAACACTTCCACAGCATGATGCTGCCACCACCATGCTTCACTGTGGTGGTAAGGGTGTAGAGGAGGTGCCTGATTTCCTTCACACAACCTATAGAACTGAGGAGAAACAGTTCAACCTCATCAGTCCAAAAAAAAAAAAAAAGTGTATTCTTCACATTGAACAATTGCAGCATCAAGTTGCAACACAAGAAACGAAACATTAAGAAAATTTTAATTAATAAATAATGGAAGCGGGTCTGAATACTTTCTGAACCAACTACTGAGTCACTCGTCTCGTTAAATTTGAATCAGGACAAATATGAATTCAAGTTCATTGTCCATCACACTCAGCTTTCACAAGATTAGAGCTTCTTTTTCTGCTAATCTACGGTGGCACAACCCAGAATCAGCTGCTGTAATTGAACAAACTGATGACGGATCTACAGTACACTGTTCTGACAGATGATCGTGTTCAACTTTCACAAGTTAAGAGAGTTAACGACCAGCTGAGGGGGGAAAAAAAGAGAAAGTCAAAAATCAAGATCTGAAAAATTGTCATTAATAAAAACATGCAGAGACCCACTCTTTGTACCGGGGACGTGTTTCATTTGGTCCCAGAAAGTGAGCATGCATTGATGTCACTTGTTCTATCAACTGCAAATTCTTAAGTTTTATGATTTGGTCATGTACAGGGCTCAGAATGAAAATTTACCATCGAACAGACAAATGTATTTTGTTAAAAGAAATAGTTGTTATAATTTAAAGGGAACGGATATTTTTGTAAAGAAGAGATATAGAACAAGTTTAAAGGGAAGGTCTACTATAACGAAGGGAATTGGTTTGTGGAACTGTTTGGATAATTATATAAAAAAGCAGAAATCATTAGTTGTATTTAAGAAAAGAATTAAGAACGAAAGTGTGATGAAATATATTTAAGTTTGAAAACATTGGGGAATTATAACGCAAAATTGTTATTTAATTTTGTGGTTTGTTAGTTGTAAATGGTTTGAATTGATTGTTTTTTAAGTTGACGTTGTTAAAAAGGGGCAGAAATTATAAGAAACTTATTCTTCTTCTGCTTCCTTTCATTTTGTGGGTATTTTATTTTAATTGTTTTTTGAATATGTTCTGTTTTTAAATTGAAATGAAATGAATAAACAAACCTAACTAACTAACTAACTAACTAACTAACTAACATTTTTAATCTGCTCACCGTGAAAGATCTTAAATGAGTCAACGGTTTTCCACTAAACAGTACAAATTAAAAGAAAAAAACTGTTCCATTTGCTGTCACTGAAAGATAAAACAAAATTAATGTCAGTGTTGAAGAACTTAGCCGCAGAGGAAAAAAGGTCCAAACAAACAATATTTTCTTCTCAATGTATTAGAAATTAAGAGTTAAGGAAAAGTGAACTCTAGTGGAGGAGGGTTCATATTGGAACAAGAGATATGCCTCTCCACTTATTCTTTTCTTTCCTTTTCATCCATTTGTCACTGGGTCTTCCAGGGCTATCCCATCTTATCCAGGCAGAAATCAATATGTGGCCCCCGAGACAGGCCCTCAATAAACAGCAGCAGAGAGAATCATGGGCCAGCCTGCAGAGCTAAAGCTCCCCGCTCACACGCTGCTCTCCAAAGTAAATGAACTCACTACTTTTCCACCAACTTCATCCAACCAACACCACACTCCAGTCCAATGTTTCAGCCTTCAAGGTTACACTGATAACTCAGCACCAGCCATTGTTCACTCAAACGTACACTTATACTTGTGAAGGCTTGGAAGGCTGCCACTGTGCAAATATGAATAAGGTGCATGCACATATATGAATGATTGGGAAGTTGTGGTATAATGTTTGCTTAACAGTTAGCAAAAAGTAGTCACAGATTTGCAGTTGTCCATTTCTTTACAGTTTCATAAAATCACAGGTATTTGTTGCACAGTCTATATAAGTGAACTCCAGGGAAAGAAGGGACCTGAACAACAAACAATTTTGATTATTGTACCTTAAAAAAAATTAATTGCTTCTCAACAATGTCACATTGTCGGAAGAAATGTGTTCGACATAACGGTACTTCATCTATAGCCACCTAACGATCACTAATGGTGTTCCACAAGGCTCAGTTTTAGGACACACTCTTTTTACAATTTATACAAGTAATGTAGGCCAAAACATTCCTGATGCATCCTTGCATCTATGCTGACGATACAATTGTTTATTGTCGAGCTAACACAGTTGCCAAGGTTTTCCAGCTTCTACAGTCTGCATTTGACAATCATTCAGTCACTTATTCAGTATCAAACTTGTGCTAAATGCTGATTAAACCAAAGGGAAGTTGTTTTCAAACAGAAAGTTAGTGCCAGCAACTCTTCCTCCTATCTCATCCATGCATGGTGTTCCTCTTGGGTTTGTGGATTCTTACAAATACTTGTGATTTTTTGTTGATTTGCCTCTCTTTTAAACCACATAACGAAAACTTGATGAAGAAACTGAAATTAAAACTGGGTTTCTTTTTTCAAAAATAGATCTTTCTTAACTCTGAATACCAGGAAATGCCTTGTAGCTGCAACTTTCCTATAGGCCAGGTGACATTATTTTCATGAATGCCCCTGCCAGCTCCTTGCAGATGTTGGATGGTGTCTACCATGGTGCTCTAAGATTCATAACTGGCTGTAACTACCGTACACATCACTGCGCTCTGTACTCATTGGTCAGTTGGTCATCTACAAGTAGGCTTTCACACTAGTACTTCATCTTAAATCACTCTTTGGTCTGCTACCTTCTTATATGTCCTCCCACACGTCACGTCATCAGTACAGTTACAACATGCACTCTCAGGACATCATTACCTGCAGTGTTCCCTCAGTGCGGACTGAACTTGGCAAAAAAGTATTTTCCTTCTCTGCTCCTGCAACATGGAACAACTTGCAACAGGAACTGAAGCTGTTCACCTTAATTTATTTAGGAGATTTTAAAGGTCAATAGAAATATAAAAGCAAATATGTTCTTGCTTTTAGTATTTACCTTGTTTTATATGGCATCTTGATTTTCTTGTTAATAACTACTTTTATTGTATTTTATTGTAGTTTATTGTTGTCTAAACCTTATATATTGTCTTTTTAAAACTGGTCTCCCTTGTAAATGAGTCCTGGTGACCCAGTGAGACTAACCTATATAAAGGTTGAAAAGCAACATAATTCAATTATCAAATATTTACTTGATTTAGTATTTCAGCTGATTGCTTATTAGAGTGTTCTTCTCTTCTAGGTTAATTATGACTGACTTTCACATTTGTATCTTCATACTTGTTTTGTGTTTTGGACTCCTATCAGTGAAAGCATGAATTGCAAAAGAATAGACAGCAATGGGATTTTACTTGTGCGAACTGAGGTCCATGCACACCGAGATGCCACAATGCAATTTCACTGTAGTGCTGTCACTTTCAGTTCTATTCATCCCTCCCTGCTGAGCTCCATTAGAGAAGATGGGCAGGTGAAGAAGTGCACATAGGAAACAAGTTCCTCTAGGCATTGCTGAAGCATTAGCCAACCCCCATTGAGAACCGTTCCTCTCCATCCTCACATGGAGCACAGGGCTCCTTCCAATGCAGATTGGAACAGACATCAATAAATAATTTAGAGATCTTGAGACTTTTAAGTAGGAATCTATGCGGTGTGAAACACCGTTTAATCGAGTCATCTTTGACGCTGTATCAATCAAAGTGCAAGAAAAGTTGCAAACGTTGGCACAAAGGAAAGAAACTGGACTTTTTTCCTTTATTCTATTTCCCCCACTATACCTGCAACTTTTGTTGTCAAGCTGATTGGACTTTAGGTGACATGACTATTCATCAATTGACCAAATGCACAGAGTGGACAGAAGGAAGGCAAAGTAAGTAGATCAAAGAAATATATCAGAATGAACAGATTTCATTATCATTTTTTTAATTATTCTTTTATGACGTGTGCTGCTGACACCTGGGCCAGGTCACCCTTGTAAAAGAGATCTTGATCTTAATGGGTATTATCTGGAAAAATAAAGACGACGATAAAGAATACCACCCCCAAAAAGCTGATCAAAAGGATCTAGTTTTGAAAACGTGTAAAATGCATTTGAAATTGCTGTTCACATATGGAACTTGATTTGATCTGAAACTTTCGAACAGAGCCCATTTCTTAGAAGAGGAAGAAAATGTAATGAAATGTCAGAAGACAGTTTTGCAGCTAATTCTCACAGGCGTGGGAATGTACCGATTCTATAATATACAGAAGATTCCTGTGCACGAAATGAGCAGAATCAAACTTGGGCACAGATGGAGTGATTTGAGCAACATTTCCTCCTCCTATATTTGTAGTTCAATTCATGATTCACAAATTGATGCGTTTTACATTTTGATAGCAGGCAGTCCCTTGACAGATCAAACCAAACTCCGAAAAGAAGAAACTGATATGGAAACATTGCGGTTCTATTATGTGCATACATTTTTAGCAGTTGTTTTACCACAGCGAGACATTTTTCTATTTGTTAAATTAAAAGAATATTGGAGAGTAACATGAACAGGAAAGCTTAAAATGTTAATATATATGCACTCACAAAGACAACAATAAAAATTGAACCATTTCGGTTCAAACAATACTCAAACCTCTGGTGTGATCAGCAGATGTGTATATACCCTCATCTCAATACAATACAGATGAGCTAATAGCCTCGGAGGCTCCCAGCCTGCCTCTGATCTCCATAATATCCCCAAACACACACTCCAAGACAGCAAAAGAGAAGTGTGCGTGCGCAAATCCCATAATATCTCCATATCGTCCTGTCTGTGGGGAGTCAGCTAAACCTGGTTTACATTCAGAAGACAAATATGATCACTTAGAGACACATTCAGAGACACACTCATTTGTGTTGGGTGATTACACATATGGGCACAAGCGAGAATCTATATTCAAATGCAATCACTTACGCACATACCACTCTGTTCGAACTGTTTAATAGGTTTTAGGAGCTCGTTTGCATAAACAAAAGGCTGCAACTTGCACAAACTGTACATGATACAAAAGCATGCCTTTTATCAGGCCGACTTGCAAGACTTTTTTTTCATGCAAAATTCCTTTTTATATGGAGGACGGACTGTGACAAAAATGTAATGAATACATAATACAAACATAATTAAATGTATCATTTAATTATTAAATACACAATTAAATCATTAAATGTACAATTAAATTATTAAATACGCCATTAAACAAGGAAATGCACCTTTTAAATTATTTATTTCATGAGTTATTTAAATTTGTCACCTTCCGGCCCATAGTAACACCATGAAATTATGTTAACTGTCAGTCTCACTCGTCAAACTCAGTGGGCGGGACTAGGGCGGCTCGTGAACAGTCCCTGATGCCTGATTGGCTGCTCCTCACAGCAAGCAAAGACAAATCGACCACAGACAATGGATTGATCCAGAGGCAAGAAAATATATTCTGAAACTTTAGGAAGAGGTAATTGTGTTTACGTTTATTTGGATGAAACCTTTTTTTCTTACCATGAATGTAAAGAAGAAGACACGTTTTGGCTTAAAACATCTAACCAGTTCACATGACCAAATTAAGGTCCTGCATGGCAGGAGCTGCCATGTACGAACTGACTTCAGACCAAAGCAATGGATCTCACATGATCAGCATTAGTCCCGCCCACTGAATTTGACAAGTGAGACTGACAATCATCATTTCATGGTGACACACGAGGGTGGAATGTGACACAATTAACTAAATAAATAGATCATGAAAATGAAATAATTTAATTGTGTATTTAATAATTTAATTGTATATTTAATTGTGTATTCGATAATTTCATTGTGTATTTAATTATTTAATGATGTATTTAATATTTAAATTATACATTTCGTTATTCTTTATTTTTCATGTCACATTCCGTCCTCCATATATTTACTCACAGTATAAAAGCAAAGACAACAAGGCACTCAGTTAACATATACAATAAAGTCATGATTTTTTTTATTTTGTATCATTCACAATAAAAAAAAAAAAAATCAACTTCGTGTGTAGGTGTATAAAAAAATAAAAAGTCTTTGTATACCCTCAGTCAGGTCTTTCTAAAACAAGTAAATAAAACCCAAAGTGACTTCCACTGCAGTCTGGGGCTTTGAAAGGATCTGAGGGGATCTGATAATCACTACAGGGATTTGTGCATGTGTGCGTGCATGTGTGTGTAGAGTACTGTCAGATATCCAATGCTGTGAGGAAGTACAGGAGGGATACCATTCAAAACACACTTGACAAACATGATTGTAACTATTTAAACAAGCAACACATAAACAAGTCCACAATAACCACTAGGGTGCCATTGTCTCGTAATAATGGTGTAATATCTGACAATATAAGGAGCAATATTTTTATTATTGGTATTTAAGTAAAACTGGGAATTTGAAACCTTCTTAGTATGAAGCAACAAGGACAATTTATAAAGGTAAAAACACAAGCGGGAGACAGTAATCACAGACATATTAAAAAAATAGCTGGTGAAAATTGTAAGAAGAAAGTGTGAGTGCATGATTGAGCCTAAATTACACGCTTTCCCCCTCATACTGTCAAAATTAAATACCTTGGAGAAAGAAAAATTGAACTTCCTACAGTATAAATAAAAGATCACATTTTAAAAGCAATAAATAGCCAACAATAAAAAATAAAATTGTTTTCAAATGAGTCAATTCTCATGAATGAGCCAATCAATGTTTGTTCCTTCATTTTCCTCAGGCTGATGTTTCAGAGCTGACATCTGGCAGGTAATGCACACACACTGGAACACATCTTTACAAAAGTTCTCACGCACTCGATGTGTAAACGCAAACCCCTTTCCCACTCACCCCCTACACACACGTGCACTGTCTAGCCAGCCAAAGGGCAACAACCTCCAATGAAGCATTGTGGTCTGGATCAGGAGTATTGACAGCTTTCACATTAGACCTATTGAAATGCATTCTTGTCGCTGCGACAACATGCAGGTCTGAGGCAAGAACCACCAATCAATCTATAAACACATCACATTCTTTCCACCTGCTTAAACTGACAAAAAAAAAAAAACAGTAGGGCTCATCAGGGACATCAATCTGACCCTTAGTCTTGACCTCTGACCTTTAGAGATGGTGGTCAAAGGATCAAGAAGGGGAAAAAAGGAGAAAAACTGACTGACAGATGAAGGAAATGGATAAATATATTCTGACAGTCAGTTGTAAAGAGATCATTAAAGTTGACGTCTGTTTGATTAAATACTAATTTGTTTTTCCTGGGATTAAATTTTTACCTGTTAATAAAATCCCAGTGCTTTTGGAAATCAATTGTCATACAATATTTAAACTGAACACCACTTCATACTGGCATAACGTAAGTCAAGTAGACTTAAAACTGGTGTTGTATACATTGACTGATTAGTGAACAATATTGTGTTTGCAGTGTTTATGCTCTTCCAGATTTACATGGGCCTTTAAAGGAAACAGAACTGAAAGAGTAGTGTAAATAAAAAAATAAACTTGGACACATATGGAAGGACTTTCTATACAGTGAAATCTGCTTTAAATCAAAAACACAGTGAACAAATGATTCAAATATTCATTAAGATCACACCATGCTCATATTGCAAGTACAGTAGTCCCTCGCTACTTCGCGGTTCGTTTGTTGCAGACTCATTCTTTTGCAGTTTTTCAAAGTAAGATTAGACATGACACAACACTGGCTGATTGATGGATGAGCCACACGATTGGCATAGAATTTTTTATTTAAAATTAATTTTAAATTATTTAGCACCTCCTGCACCTTTGTGCAGCCCGCACTGCTGCAGCTGATCAGCTGTTCACCGTGCAGAGCAGAGAAGTGGGCGTGGCCAAGCGCAAGTGTGGGAAGGGTTTACATGTATCCGCTGTGATAAACGAGGGACTACTGTATTAAGTTTGCATGGAGACGATTGTGTTACACTTAATAACTCTCACATAAGTCAGTCTATGCAACAAATTACAGTTACTGTATTTTGTTTACAACTGAGCCAGCATCCACACTATTGTTTACCTATTTAGTTTTGTCAACGCCACATTTTGGAATTATGTAAATAACCGCATACATTTAACCACACTATACAAAAGTGTTCTGCTTATTAGGAGTATTGTACTCTTGATTTTTAGTATTTGTAACCTTTATATTTTTTTAAAACATGCATTTCCTGCAGGTCCTTCTCAAACATTGATCTCTGAAATCTGCTTCAGCATGCTTGCTCCTTTTTGTCTTCTTATGCTAATTTTAGCCTTTAGCTGTTTATTTTAGTTTAGCTGTGCTGTTAAATTCTCCTTCAAGCAACTGTTTTATAATTTTACTTTTAAGCTACAGCTTCACAGATTTTAAAATTTTGGTTTTAGCTACAATTTTGTCAGTTTTCACTTTCAGTTTTAGTTTTGATCATTTTTAGTTTTCGTCAACAAGCCTAACATTTTAAGCTTCTTGGTACAGTTTTGCTTTTCTTTATTTCTTTATTTATTTATTTGAATTTTAGCTACTGTTTTACTTATTTAACTTTGAGCATTGCTTAGCTAATTTTAGTTCTGATGTACTTGTTTCAACTTTAACAATTCAATTTCAGCTTTTTCAACACATTTTAGCCGATCAGTAGTCCCTATTCAATCTACAAGCTTGCAGAAAATGCACTTGCTCGAGTTATTTGGTATGTTTAATGAAAAACAAAACATTTTTTCTCGTTATTAATCTTCAGCTGTCTGTTCCTCCGGTTACGCTGCTAGAAACATTTTTTTGTGTCGAAGAGCCCCTGAAGATTCTGTTCTCCAGCCACTTCATGGCAGATACACACATCAACTAGACATGCACACGTCAATGAGGGGTGTCTTATGCCCCAATAAAAACATCTCAAGTCCCCCATCTCTGCCCGTCTTTTAATGCATTGTATTAGATCTAATTCCCCAAGGACCGTGGTGCAGCATCACTCTCTCACATCTTTCGCTGGCAGCTTGACACATCAATGTGTACATGTCATTATGTCAGAATGAAAAAAAAAAAGGTCCTTTAAACAGATTTGTCCAAAAAAGCACAACATATATAAGACGATTCCCCAAAGGATGCAGGAGGGGCTAGTAAACAAGTTACCATGAGCTGGTAAGGACAACGGAATATGCAGTATACAGTATCTTAATTACTTACCCCCCCCCCCCCACACACACACACACACACACACACAAAAGACATATTTACTGTGTTCTAAAAACACAAACATTTTGTGCCAACGACCTCCTGGCTTGCTACATAAACACTCACTATTGTCAACATTAGCTGAGTTCAACTTTGAAGTCACGGCCATTTTAGAGAAAACTTTAAAGGCACACTGGAAATTGTAGCCACCACCACAAAGTTATGCTTTTTTAGAATTTTTAACATTGGTCAAAAATTAGTATGATATAGAAAAAAAAAACAAAAAACAGCTATGATATTTTTGATTGTCTCATTCACAAAACAACTGAGCTAAGCTTTAGATTAGTCGAGTTTGAGTCTTGTAATTTTTTTTTTTTTTTCTTGTAAATCATTTTTGTAAATTCAAGGGTTGCTTGCTAAATTTAAGCATCCTCTGCATGCTCAGAAGTGTCTTCATGTTTTAATGTCATCACTGCCAAAGATATTACCACCTACTGGCATCAGTGGTTAGTTTGAGCCGGATCCTGACGGAACAAGATCCGGGAACTCTCATTTTGACAGGCTGTGTTCCGGCAACTGTTTGCTCGGATCCGGCAACTCAAATTTCCGCCCCTAAAAGTCCAAAGTCATCACGCTTTTTTTTTTTTTTTTTTTTTTTT
>JARVGQ010000672.1:24805305-24828747 GCA_031762355.1 Hypsolebias martinsi | reverse complement strand
TACCCTGAAGCTGTTAGACTCACAAGTCCCTAACCAAAAAAAAAAAAAAAAAATCACTGTAATGCCACTTTAAATGGAGATTTGTCACGTTATCCATGCTGCTGATTATCCATGCTGCTGATTCTTACGCATCTGTTCACTACAGACTCATATTCACACCATATTATTTTACTTTATTATTGTTTAGTGTACATCTTAGATCCTTTTGTACTGGTTCTTTTTTATTATTTGTATTTTTCCTATTGTTGGCTGTAACTGGGACCTTAAATACACCACTTAATGTACCACATGCGATGTGAATGACAATAAAATCACCTTGAACCTTGAAATCATTTGTCAGTGAGCGTACTTTTGAGGGGGGTACAATGTTTTGCCCAAGGACACTGGCATGCTTCAGGGACTGAGAACTGAACCACCAACCCTCCGATCAGAGGACGACCGGCATCCCTACTGGACTGAGCACGCCTGCTGCGCTCCTAAATGCGACACATTGTATTAAAATTAAAATAAAAACTCCCTAATGAAACAGATAATTATGATCCATTATGATACTAATACATAAAACAAATCCCTCCTAAAATGAGCACAAGTGGAAGTGAATGACAGAAAAGAACGCAGAGAAAAACATTTTGAAATCACTGCAAAGCTCATTTTTGGAAGAGCATAAAACAAGTTTCAAAAAACACACATGTAAATAAAATAAAACACTTAATTTAGCACATTTACAGAAACAAACGGCATAAACCGATCACTATGCAGAGAATCGTATTTTCTATTTATCAGTTATTCATTTGTGCACTAATTTCAGCTTCTTTTGAAAGTAGGGCTCATCCTGGCTTATTTTACAGGAAAGAGGGTTTTGCTGTGCATAAAGTTGTCTTTGCTTCTTAATTGGACTTTTTAGTTATTCCTGTTAATGTTAAATACTGTCGCTGAGGGTTTAAAGACTCATTAAGAGGCAGAGATTCACACTTACACACACCTTGAGGTGTCTGGTGTCACACACACTGGAACAAACGCATAAGGCATTTGCTGAGCCGTCACCAAAACACTGTTTAATTATTGACCCCAAAAGCAAAAGCTTGACACATCCACCTGGCATTTCTTAAAGTGTGTACTATTTGTGTTTAATTAAATGGAATAACTGTCAATGAACTTTAAATTAGTCCAGCGTAAAATAATAATTTCTGAAGAGCATGTGTGTGTGTGTGTGTGTGCACAAGAGAGGGGGGAGTGGGTGTTCATGAGTGTGTTAATAATTAGCAGGCAGTAAAGCAGCTGTGTTAATTGCATTTAGTTTCCTGCCTGGGGAGGAAAGGTGGGGAAGAGAGCAGGAGAGACAGAACGAAGGAGAAGAAAAGAAGCAGAAAGAGATGGAGTGAGCAAAAGAGAGCGACTATCTCTCATCTCTTGTTCCTGAAATAGAGAATTCCCATGTATTTTGAGATGTAAAATGGAGCATGGAGCCCCAGGAGCAGAGAAAACACACACACACACACATGCAGGCTACCTCACACACACTTCATACTCACGCACACTCGTACGTGCACAGCCCCTGGGAGGAAGGCGCTAACCTTAATTAGCCTAACACTGTGTTGAAATTGATTGAAATGCAGAACATCAATTATTAAGCCTAACTGTTTTCATAACCCCACACACACCCCAGCATGTAGCGCACGGAGGGGGGAGGACAGGGATATTAGAGGGGCAGAGGTGTGTGTGATAAGAAAAGAATGGTTGCAGTCTGTTTGTGTATGGGTGGGTGTTGTCATAAAGTAACATGGCAACATGACAACAGTATTTATAGGAACAATTGAAAAAGATTAAACAAGTGAGTAAGAAAAAATACTTAAGTTATAAAAGATAAAAAGTCCAAAGCTAACGAGACAAAAATGGCACATGGCAAGTAAATGTAAAAAAAGAGGAACTACCGTATTTTCCAGCGTATCAGTCGCTCTGGAGTGTAAGATGCATGTCAAAAAAAGCATCACGAAGAGGAAAAAAAAAAAAAACATAAAAGTTGCTTTGTCGTACAAGTCACATTTATTATGCGCCACCTGTTGCGTTTAATGGTCAAAACAGCTTTGTTTCACCTGTGCTGCACCATCCATCCATCCCAGTCAGAGCCTCTAGCTCTCCAGCATTACTCCACCTGCACCAGCTGAGTGAAGCAAGCGTGCACGGGAGTACTCACCGTTGCAGTTCTTAATAAAATATAAAAATAAAAATTGCAATATGAACATGAAAAAAAAAAAGTATGTCGTTTTGACATACAAGTCGCAGGACTGAAATCTATGCAAAAACTGCAACTTATACGCCAGAAAATACGGTACTCAATCAATGCAAGAGTCAAATATTTGTGTCAAATTAAAACACATTTAAGGATGAACCAGGCTCAGTGAAAGAAGACTGTAGATTTATTATTCTCTCACTTCCACACCTTGACTGTAAAGATCTTTACCATAAAGGGGAACTAAAACATGTCACTCGAGTTGCAATAAAGTTTATTAGTTTATGTTTTATGGGGCTAGAGTTTAAAAAGGATTTCTCTGTTTGCTAATGTAAAACATAATCAAGGTTTGAATTGTTGTTTTGATACAAAGTAGAATCAGTTATAGATTCAAGCTTAAATCTGATGCAGGGGCATCCAAAGTGAGGTCCGCGGGCCATTTGCGGCCCATTGGGTGATATTTTTGGCCCACGACAGCAATTAAAAAAAAGATATAATTTTGAACTTTGATGACCCTGGCCTTGTGAACTCCAGGTTACACACATGTCATTTCATCCACAAACTGTTAGTTCAGCCTGATGGCCAATTAGCTGATTTATTCATTTAATTCATTTATCGATAATGAGGAAAATACATTTTGGACCATATATTTCAAATTGGCCAAGTCAAAGCTGAGCATGATCATTTATTTATTTACAAACCAACAAGTCAACTTTATTTATAAAAGCACATTGAAAACAGCAGCATTTACCAAAGTGCAACAACACCAGGACATTTGTGACGTCTGTGCCAGAGGTATGGGAATAACCAAGAGGAACGCCAAAATCTGTAGAGGGTAATCCTTTGCTCTTAAAAGCCGTCCCCAGTCATCCAACACCTGCCTCTTTCATTAAACTATTGTTTCTTTTGTAAGATGGTAGAAGGTTTTATAGAAAGAAAGGGAAAGTGTCTGATCATCGATCCATTATCTTTAAACTTGCTTCTTCCTTTTCAGGTCACGGAGGTCACTGGTGCTCATTTGCATGCTCTTTCACACCTAGAGACAATTCAGAGCCACCAATCAGCCTAACATGCATGTTTTTTGATTTGTGGGAGGAAACCCACACATGCACGGGGAGAACATGCAAACCCCACCCAGACCCAGGCTGGGATTTGATCCTGCAGCCTTCTCGCTGGGAGGCAACAACTCTACTAACTGATCCAACCGTGTCGCCCTGTAATCAGTGCTTTGCTAAACCGTAATCTGGAGAAGAGTGCCCGTGAAAAAATAAATAAAAATAAAAACAGATACTTGACGTCCCAACGCCATGATTATTTACAGAGCTGCAGTAACGTTTAAGGGTTGGGATAGAAAGTTTCACTTAGTTGAGGCAGCATTAAAAAATGACTTGACTATAGAATTAAATTGTATTCCACACTGCTTAAGATGCACTTTTAAAGTTTTCACTAACCAGAGGGGGAAAAAATAAAATAAAGTGTCCTCTATTAACTAAGCCATTTTTTTTTAAAACCTCTAAATTACTAAATAAAATAAAAAGAGTAATATCTCCAACCCAAACATTTGTTTGATTTAAATAATATTCTGTTTTCTATTGAATTATTTAACTTTCAGTACTTCTTCCTAGCCAAACCAAGGATCAATAAGTTCTATAAAGACTTCTCTAAAAAAAAAAAAATGAAGTTTTTCTTTTTATAGATTTTTTTACATAGTTAAAAAATTAAAAAACAAACAAGGGTGACAGTCTCTCTTGTTGTACCCTTGTCGTCTTGTGACCATGTCACGCCCGATCCGACTCGATGGCTGCCTAACCTTCAGTCCGTCTTTGTCCCAGCGCTGAAATGATCCACTGAGTCAGTGGAAAACTCATTTAAACCTAATTACATGGACCAGCCTCCTCCTTCTCTCCACTTTCTTTCAGTGAAGAGCCACTTTCTTTCTTACACCCCGTCTCTATTCTCCTCTGCTCTTTTGCTGTCCTTTTCTCTGTGCTCTCTTGTTTCTTCTCTCGCCGTGCTCCAGTTACTGGATCGAGGTAGCCCCGCACTACCAGTCAGCTAAAACACACACACTGGATATCCAACACTCCAGTGTGGCCAGGAGGCCTCTGGTACAAAGGCTTTTAGATGGTGCATTGTTGTGTCCCCCGGGGTCAGCGATGGGTCAGGAGCCAGTCTTAATTAGTTGACTTAACTTATACCCTTCTTCAATTTTCGTGGCCCTAAAACACACATGCACACACACAATGCGAGGGATAAAGAAGGTGTGCACACACCCATATCTCCAAAACACAATCTAGTGACCCTTGTTCAGGACAAACATCAGCGCGGCACACATGCCGATGCACAGCTCAAACTCTGTGTCCAAGGTTAAAAACTAATGAGTCAGGCAGGTAAACTATCAGTTAATGAAACTTACATCGGATTATCTGAGAAAAGAAACACGTCGTCAAACAAAAAAAAAAAGTCTGAGTTCAGCGACCAGGTTGTGAGTCAGGACTGGATTTGTCACTTAAAGATGCCGCACTGGGAATGATTAATGCAGTTTTCTTCACAAAAACAACAATACATTTGTTAAATGTACAGAATGGTTAAAAAAAAAAAAAAAAGGAACATGAACTGATAATGCATCATTAATCCAATTTATGTTGATACGCCTGCTTTAAAACCAACACAATGCAGGTTTATGGTGTTGAACCAATTTGGACTACTGTATTTGTAAAGAAAGTACAGGAAATCTGTTTAGCGGCCACAACGGATGTATTGTTCTAGAAACTTTTAGGCACTTTGAGATATGGTATTAATTTGTTTGGGATTTGTTTACTGGTCTTCATGGTAATAGGACTTGAGGAACTGGATAGACTCCAAGGCCAAACCATAAGGAAGAACAGTGAACATCAACAAATGCCTAACGATGTTCTGGTAATGGAGTGGGTCGAGTAAAAGGCAAATGAAACCTTTACAAGTTTGTGCACAACTTCATACTGAAAGTAATTTGAACAAAATATGTATTATTGTATGCAGATCACAATATGATATTCATACTGTATATTTGCATTATTAAGTGTTGGAAGACAAATACTGTTGACCATATAGTGTTTTTATGGTGTTTCGGTCTCCATGATGTATTTGACTCCACTTGATAAACCAAAAACAAGGCCATACTTTTGTGTCTGCAAGGTGAACATGTGACGCTAATTAAATATGAAACAAAATGTGCAAATTTCAAAATCAGACTTCTCTCATTCTGCTGCTTTAAATGTGTCAGACGCAGTGATTGTAAACATGTGCACAATAAAGTATCACAAATAGCTCCACATTTTATTTATATACATGTTCTAAATTAACACAAGCACGAATAATTATACAAATTACCTGAATTAGGGACGTTTTGGTGTAAAACGTATAATGAATACGTCTGCTATTTGTTTGCAGTTAGCGCCATCTAGCGTCTAACCAAAGTAACTGACTGACATGGCCACATTTAAACTGCCTCAGTGTCGGTTCTAACTTGAAATAAATAAATTTGATCTGAAAATACAGTTTTCACTTCATGTTTTGGATATATTCATAGAGCTCATACAATATGAGTGCAGGTTTTGTTTTGCAACGTACTATTAGCATGTTTTAATGAGCAAAACACTGCAGGCCTTAGTTTGAAACGAACAAAAATTAACCAAGTTAGCAACAATAAACATTTAACATCACTACACTAAAACCGTCAATGAAGCTTGGAGTAATTTATGCCAGCTTGTGCTAACCAACAGCTTTCTATTATGGCTTGGCCTACCTTGCATCATTGTAGCTTGTAGACAGACATGGAGCCCAAATATGGTTTAGTTGTCAAATAAAAATAAAATAACTTTTATCTTAATTCAGACTTTCAGCAACAATTATTTCAAAAGCAACAATTCAAAGGGTGTAACTTTCTGCCCAACACACCTGTTTCCTGTTTGAACTAATTAAAGCACCTTAATGGGCACAGGTGCAATTCATTAAATTAACCAAAAAAGGTCTTACATTTTTAAATGCATCTATGAAGAGCAAATAAATCAAATTATAAAATATGGCAATGCACTAATATATATCTTTAAACAAGACTTTGATGCTATTTTGGATTTATTTAATGCAGTTTTGATCAGCTACCAAAACATTTTCCATTTACCCCATTAGAGGATTAGCATTCACGTTGCCTTTTCTGGTGCATTTTATTTCTACTGTATAAGTTTTTATCACATTAACAAATTTTGCTTTGCAATCCTAAAAAAAAAAAATGTCTCAATTATTATTGAACAAGTTTTACTCGAGGAATACTGGGAATATATTTCTCCATCTAGCCTAACAGTGAGCAACACATCTCGTTAAATGGTTAAAAATGTCCTACTTGCAAGCGTGATTGTTTTAAACCAGTTTCCAGGAAGTCAAAACGGCGTAACCACAACCAAAAGCACAAACAGGATCATTTTCAATTGAAGCAAAACAATTTTATTAGTGTACACTGTAAGAAGTTGTAAATGTAGGATAGCTGGAAAGCCTATGAAGATCAGTGTTTGATGAATACATGAATTAATCTAACGGGCTGCGTTCTAGAGAATATGCCGTTTGTAGCAAGCAGAGGGATGTACGGAAAACCTTTAAAAAAGTACAGCTATAATACATCACAAGTGACAAGTAGGAACTCCACTTCCACCAGAAAACAAGCCGGTTTCACAGAAATGCACCAGAAAGGGGCTCGTTCTGGAACACACAATTGTCATCACAATAAGAAATACATGATCAGTATGAAGGAATGCAGACCTCACGATGCGTTAGTGTCCTTCACAATACCTCATTTGGTTTCAGCTGTCCTCTGAATGGTCCAATCTAATCTAATGTAGCTCTCATAAAAAAAAAAATAAAAAATAAAATATGAATATACTCGGGCTATTGCTGGATCCTGTATGCAAAATTTAAAAAAAATTAAAAAAAATTGTATATTTCTTGACGAAGAAATGTTTTTGAGTACAGTCCAAACAATTTAAAGTCAATGCATAGAACAAACAAGTTGGTCATCAATGACACAACCTTAGTTTCAGCTCATCCAGCAATGGCTGAACCAACAAAAAACACAAGCTGAACAATGGTAGAGATACAAAATATAGCTTTGAATAACCTCTACCCATTTCTTTTAATTGAATATAAACAATTTGGATTGATCTTGGTGTATTAATAGTGATCAACCTGGGTAAAACCAACAGATAGGTCATTCTGGACAAGCATTTGTTCAGTTTTCAGACGTGCAAAAGAGTACAAGTTAAGTCATTGATCAAATGTGCTTTCAGATATTTTAAATTCTGTTTTCTGCAGGATGCTGACCTCACTGACATATTTTGTTGCTGATAAAAATATTTAATGTACTTTTTTTTTTGCAACAATAGTTAAGACAGAGAAATGTGAAGGGTTAGCATTCAGAAACAAAAACAAATCAGAAGAAGCAACACACAACATCTGGAATGTATGAGCCAAAATGACTGTGGCAAGTACACAGCAAGTGTAAAATGATGCGCATTCAGCTGTCCAACCCAGTTTTTCTCAGAATATTCCGTCTGTGCGTTAATATTAAGCAAAACAAAATACTCTTACAAGTACAGAAAGCTCAAACAAGATGCGAGCATGTAAACAACTCACGATAAATTTACAGTGCACAATGATTTACAGGAAAGCTGCAGTGCTGGAACTGGTGACAAGATTTTAAATTAGGGAAACACGATATTATTGGATTTTTGGCTGATATGCCAATGTTTTGAAAATTATTTAGCTGATGACCAATACCAATACCAATATCTCTCCACCCCGAGACTGCATAGCTGTCGCTGCTGTGGAATTAAAATATGACATTATTCTTCATGGTCTTTGTTATTTAGGCCTGCTACTAAATGCAGATGTCCAAAAGGAGGCTGAGAATGACGTAACCCTTGCATGTACATTCTCCTTTGGGATTCTCCACTTTCCTAGCATGCCATCAGATGCAGTTGCAATGGTAGCTTGTGCACAAAGGAGTCTTTTTAAGTTCAAAGTTGTTGTCTATTGTGCCGTAAGACTACCGGTATTCATGCTAACGTCACATGCTTATCATGTGACGTCTTAACTTTGTGCTGGCACTGCAAGCATTCTTGTCACTGGGTTGGCATACAAAAACAGCACCTTGTATGTATGTATGTATGTACATATATATATATATATATATATATACATACACTAAAATAAACTACTACTTGTACTACTATTTCTACTTAACGGTTTTTCACTTATAGCCGGTCTTTAGGGTACGGATTCCCCGCAATAAACGAGGGACTACTGTGTGTGTGTGTTATATATATATATATATATATACATATACATATACATATACACACACACACACGTGAAAAGCGCCTTTTATATCAGTTAGTTATTTTTGATGGAATGTCTGATTTTTAACTTTATCGCTAATATCGTCCGATACCGATACCATGCCGATAATATCGTGCATCCCCATTTTAAAAAGGCTTTTTAAAAGTTAAACATAATTCAAATGGACTCTCCAGTGTCTAAGCTTTCTGAATTAATACCGACTGCTGGGCTACAATAATCAACACCGTTTTGCCCAGTTGCTGATTTATATTCTTGTATCGAAACAAAAAAAAACATATTAATTTAAGACCTTGACTCCCTAACGACAGATATGAGACAGATTATTCTTACAGCTGTTTAACAAGCCAAGTATACACCCCAATATATAAATATAACAATTGAGCTAGTAAAATTACATGCACGCATTGTCTTTGGTCACACCCTTACATTTGGAAATTCTGGTAAAAACAATAACCTTTAAAAGTATCATTATTAATTGGTATATTTTAAAATTGCCGTTTGTCTTCTATAATTTAGGTGCCTAAATTAGGTTTTGAAATTTTAAAATGAAAAGGAGGAAAGTGTCCCAGCCATAATGCGTACAGTTATAAATGTTTTCAGTGGTGAATTCTAGGAAACTGTTAAATCCGTACATATCAAGTCGCCATGTAGCCGTAAGCAACTCCAACTGAAAAAATTGATATATATATATAAAAAAAAAGATTTTCAAGATTTTAAATATATTTATATATAAAAAAATACAGTTAAGAAAATCTAGCTAAAACCTTTTTGTAAAGAAAATACTACACGAGAAACATAACTAGCTTTTGGAACACTTAAAAGCTTGAATACTTTAAAATACCAAAGTACAAGCTGGTTTTTAGATCAAACGGCTCGTAAATATCTAATGAACCTTTTTAATTAGGATATTAATCTTAAAATGGAAACGAGAAAACAGAATTATGTTTACTCCAAATGGGCTTTCCCACATTCCTATCAGAACAATTCAAAGCATATTTAATTTGACATTGAAGGCAACTTTTTAGGGTGCATAAGTTGGGGCAGTGCAAGTATAATATATAAGCTATTTCATAATTAAAGTCCCTCAATTTAGGACCTTTTCTCTGGATAAATTGTCTTTATCTGGACAACTACATCCATTCTAAGGAATTTGTGCATTTTTAACAAAAGTTGGAATCTCAGTTAAAAGCATTTCCTAGCGTCTGTCAGAAAAGAGGAGGCAAAGTTGAAGCTTTGAGCGTCATTCTGTTGATTTCCAGGTCGTACACAAAGTTCATGTTCTAATGCGGCGAGTTGGAGGGACACGACTTTGACTTGCTCCACATTAATAGCAGGTGACTCGTAGTATGCTGTTTTTTTTTTTTTTAATTTATCCATTAGTTGTCTGTGCTAGGTGATCAATCACATAAAAAACTCTTCAGATGAGTAAAATATAGTTTTGTTCAGCCATGATGTACATCACATACATGGCTGAATAGGTCCAACTAGCATTAAGTGTGGTAAAGACAGTTTTTTTTTTAAAGTCAAAACATGTTTCTGTGTGTACATGTGACAATGTGAATAAGGACTATTTTAGTTTTATTAAGTTTCCCCATTAAAAACTAAACCCGACACATTTAGGGTAGTCTGGTATGATCACATCAACACATGATGGGATGGGGTACAATGGGATACTTGGTCTCTAAATCCTAAAGAAAAATATACAACAACAACAAAAAAAAAAGGAGTCATGCGCAGGCGTGAACTTGACTTTGGTTCAACATAAAGCTGTAGTGGCAGTAGTTGGTCATCCATGTGTAAAAAGAAATATTTCCCACCAAATCAAAGTCGTGCTGCGGTGAAGAGTCGAGCTGAACTAGTGGTTGGACAAACTGGTAACAATTACTAGGTCAAATGTTTGATCCCCAAAACTGCTATGGTGTCCCTGAGGACAGGAAGGCTCCATCCTGATTCAGGCTCCTTGATTAGAGCCCAGATGTTGACAATGACATCACTCTCCGTCACTATTCTGTTATTAGTATTGCAGGTAACACTTCAACGTTGCGGAGATCAAGAACGTCAACCTGATGTTGACCACAGAACCACTGATGACATCTTTGACATTTCATAGTTGTCTGCGATGCCATTCCGTCCCCCCCCCCAGGTCCATTTGTATATATTTTTTATAACGTTTGTATATTATTTAAGACTGAATGGTGGTCTCCTTTAGGAGAAACTGTTTAACGATGAAATGTCAGCCTGGACTTTACGTGAACCTCTTGTTTAGGACATGCTGGAGCAGCGCACCGAGGGCGAACCCATTTGGGTGAGCACTTTATCCAACCACTGGAGGGGGCCGTTGAGATGCAGCTCGATCCAACAGGGAGTGCTGGTCACCGTCTGGCGTCTGCAAGAACATAAACAGCATTGGATCTCGTACCATGAGGAACAAATCAAAGCATCATTGCAACCAGAGTTTGGTTAATGGGTTGGCAAAGCACAAAAAAAACTAGGAGACAGACGCTTATTGGATAGTCAAAGAGAAACAGATGAATAAAAATCACACTGAGACTACAGTATAGTGCATATGCAGGTTATAAAAAAAACACATTAGTAACTGTTTTATGGTATAAAATGTCTTTCAGTGAAGGGATTAACAAACATTTTGTGAGAAATGATCCTCAACATTGGTTCCACTTGCTGGTTTGTGGCTTGCTAAATGAAAGTTGCTTTTTTAACAGTTTCATCCTTTTTAGCTGCACATATATGTAGTGGAATAGATACCGGTACACATCTGTTATTTTGTCTTTAAGTCATAAAAAAAAAAACTGTGCAAAAAATAAACAAATTCCAAAAGCAATACGATTAAAATCTTCAACCAAGATTCAATTTAAATGCAGCTGTAATTTCGGAGTGCACTTTTCCCCCCTCTAAAAATTTCAATCCAACACCCACTTCAAGTTATGGCTGTGCAGAGATGACAATGAAGAAATAATTAAACTTCTTATTTTATCAACTCTATCCGACAGATGTGTACAACCACTTCTCATTTTTATTTGACACAAAGCTTTTGAAAGCCAAATTTTCTGTAGAATTTAGATGCAAAAACAAGCAAAGATTTAAATTCATGTTATAGATGAAGTATTTTTCAAAAGCACGAGAGAAAAAAACGAACATTAAAATAACTTGAATTACGGTAGTATAAAACTAAAACATAACAGCAGTAACAGTGTTACTGTGAGCTTTTTGTTCCAGATGTTTTGGAAGACAGAACAGGAGAACGATGAGAGGGAGTAACAGACCTGTACTCTGCTCCCCAGCCCTTAACGAAGCTCATTCTGATCGTGCACATTCTGGTTAGCTGGTACACTGCCTCAAACCCCTGATTTACTGACTGGGCCAGCAGAGCTGCGAACTCCTGGTTGTTAAAAATCTTCAGATTACAACCTAAAAAGAGAAAAGATTTGTAAAGTGTGGATTAATAACTGCACCACAGTGGTTAAATCAGACATACTACATGTTCCACAGGTGATAAGACCAAACAAAATAATGAATTATGTTTTAGTAGTCCCTCGCCACTTTCACTAATTCGCTCTTACAGTTTTTCAAAAAGATTGGACATGATTACACAAAATTGGCGGGTTGATGGATGAGCCGCAAGATTGGCATGGATTGTTTATTTACAATAAATTATTTTAAATGATTTAGCACCTGTGTGCGGGTGCTAGATCACGCAGCTTCTCCCTGCACTGCTGCAAAACTGGAAATGTGGGCCGGTGTTGTGCCAAAAATTGAGTGGCTGCCAAATGGCAGCCACAGGAGTATGCTCGGGAGGACTTTAACAAGAATTTAACAAGATTAACACTTAAAAACAACTATTTATTTGCTTGAAGCTATAGCAAAGGTGTGTCTCAGTTTAATGCTTCCTTAATAAAAGCACTTTGACGGTCAAATCAGCTGTGTTGCAAAAGCCAAGACGAGAAAGCAGGAGCGCGTAGCGGGACGACTCACTGTGCATTTCTTAAAAATTTGACAAATAACCACCTAAAAACAATTATTTGTTTTCTCAACATTATAGTAAATTTGTGTCTCCGTTTAACTTTTCCTTAATAATGCACTCTGATGGTCAAATCAGCTGCATTTTGTCTGGGCAACGCAGAAAAATGCAGCTGATTTGACATTTGCTCCAGGAGTTCTGGAGCAAGACACAGGTGGCTTGGTATGGCAAGACAAGTGTCTCATTAATAGCCACTTTTACTTACTAATGAGACACTTGGCTTGCCACATTAGTTGAGGGCCCTCTAGTGGCTGAAAATGGTAGTGTTCAATATTTTCCATGGCAGAATGAATTAAATCAGATCTCAGCCAAAAACTGGTTATAAACATGGGGAAAAAACAAATATGTCACTTCCGTGTAGAAGTCACAGGCATACAAATTTATGGAAAAACAAAAACAAAAAACTGACTTATACATTGAAAAATATGGTATGTCACATCGTAAAATCGTCATAAGCTCAAATATACAAACGTGTTAAGTTATCTTAAATTATTTTAGAACTTCTATGTTCAGTTGTTACAGTGTAACTAATCAAGGCGTACAATGTGCTGCTGCGTGAAGGGTTAACCCTTTGCTGTCCTGCTGTGCTTCTCTACAATTTAAATACTGTAATATTTTAAATATACAGTATTGTTTGTTTAAAATATTACAGTATTTAAATTACACAGAAGGAGGGGAGATTAGGAGTGACAGGTGATGAGTGTGACTGCAGCAGAGAAGTGGGCTTTCAGAGAGCTGAAATCATGACATTCTCTGCTTTTTTTAACAGCGTTCAGAAACGTTTAGAATATTGAAAGTGTGTGGGAAAGGTTTATAAAGCCTAATATACAGTATATACAGTATATATATACATATATATATATATATGTTTGTATGAGTACTTTGTATTACTATTCCTACTTTGCGGTTTTTCACTTATAGCTGGGGGTGTGACCCCTAAACCCCGCACCGCAGTAAACGAGGGACTACTGTACAGCTATTTGTCTAAACATGACAGACTTTAAATTGTTGGTTTGGTCTAAAAGAAAAAAGACAATTAAAAAGAGCTGAAGCATTGTAAACAGTGGGTGTCCTGTCAGCAGTCATTCTCCAGAAGCGTCTACGTCAGTAAGATCCATGTGTTTAGTTCCTGTGCTATTCTGTACCTCCGTAATGATACTGTTCACACAGCTCATTTGGCCAAGAATTCAATGTTCAAATTCACATGGGTACAGATGAGTCAGCATGTGGGCGAGTGTGTGATAAATACTGTCACATCGTGGAGGCTCTTTGTGGCTTCTTTTCAAGCTGAGCTTTATCTACATCAGTAGGGGAAAATAGGGGGCAACGCACTGGTTAGAACAGTCGCCTCTCAGTGACACCAAAACCTTGCACTTTACGGTTATTGGGATCTCTAAATTATCTCCAAGTGTGGGTCAGAGTGTGATTTTTATTTATTTATCTCATTTGTTTCTATATGTCCCTGAGATGGACTTGTGACCTGTCTGTCCCCCGCCTCTCGCACAGTGACTGCTGGAAATAAGCACCAGCTTCCCACACCCAGAATAGAGAAGCAGGTAAAGAAAATAAATTAATTGACGGGGGGGGGAAAGACATGTTTGCCACAAGTGAGTGATTGAAGTTTGTTCCTTGGTAATGATTTTTATCACATTTGTTCAGGCCACTACAGAGCATTAAAAAAAAAAAAAAGGCAAATTTAATTTTCAACAAAAAAAAAGGAATAAAACTGGATTATTAAAAGAACCACTATTCATGCATGTATTCAAACCTGGTGGTATCTTGCAGACAGTGGCTGGGTGCCAGCCATATCGCTGGTTGCAGTTGGGACTCTGGACAAAAATGGCACTGTCACTGAGGCACTCTGCAAAAACCTCCCCACCGATGTAATACAACCTAACGCCACGACCTGCAGAACAAATAAATAATAATTAAAAAGGGAGATTAAAAAAGGTGAAACATCAGTGGTTTTTGGAAGAATTGTTGTGTCGTCGTTAAGCTTTACATTTTTTTTAGTCCAGCAACAAACAGATCTGAGAAAAAAAAAGATGACTAAAATGTTTGAAAGACATACCTATATGTCGCCTTGTCATTTCAACAGTTGCATTTCTGTTAACGTTGCTGAGAAGCCCTAAACAGAAGCGTTCAGAGTTGGAAGGGTCGGTGAAGCCGTCGACGGTCAGAGACGGCTGAGAGGCGTGAAACGTCTCGCCGACACGCTGGTTCAGCTCATAGTAGGCTATAGAGCACCAAAAAGCAGGTTCACTGTAGGTGACAGGCTGAAGGTCTGAAAAACAAATGAATAGTTGTTAGATCTGGATTTCAGGACCATCAAACACCAGTTCATTTCATTCAAAATTTCAGTACATAAAAAGACAATTTCTCAGTTTTCTCAGACCTGTAAAGCAACTTCTGAAAAAGTAGAGAAAACATTAAAAAAAAAAAAAAAAAAAAAAAAAAAAACAGCACACAGTCTTACCCAGGCCATGACTAACAGGTGACAGGTTGCTGGGTGACATTTCTGCTGGTGAGCCTGATAAGAAAACAAACATTTAGCTGTAGAGCTTCATATTCAGTAACACTTGCATAAATAGTTTAAAAGCTGGGAAATAAGCCTTTTTATGATATGGATCTCAGCTGTCAGTGTGGGAGACTCTTACATCAAACCCTTGCACTGATAAATGAATATTTACCATATTTTCTGCCACACATGTCGCACCGCCTTATAAGTCACATCAGAATCAGAATTAGCTTTATTATCATTTCACCAAGATACAACAAGAACATGTATGCAGTCAAAGATGGGACGGAGTGCACGAAGCTGCTGCTATAAAGCGCGGCCCTCTTATTCTTATTCAGAATAATATTTTTGGATTAAAAAAGGGACAAAGCCATGAGGAGATTTAGTGGCATTTTCGCTTTATAGGTCGCATCTATTATGCGTCACAGCTGACAAACCGGAAATGTGGGCCGGTGTTGTGCCAAAAATTGATTGTCTGCCAAATGGCGGCTGCAGGAACGTGCACGGGAGGACTTTAACAAGAATATTAACACTTATAAACAATTATTTGTTTGCTCTAATTGTGTCTCAGGCTAACTTTTGCTTAATAAATGTACTTTGACAGTCTAATCAGCTGCATTTCAAAAGCCGATACGTATAAGTAGGAACACGCAGAGGGATGAGTCGCTGCGCATTTCTTCGAAATTTAACAAGATAACCACCTAAAACAATTATTTGTTTGCTCAACATTATAGTAAAGGTGTCGCTCAGTTGAATTTTTACTTAATAAATGCACTTCAATGATCAAATCAGCTGCATTTCGCCAGGGAGGCGCAGTGAAATGAAGGTGATTTGACGTTTGCTCCAGGTGGACGACGTGGAACCACTTTTACCTAACATGATACAACGGGATGCCATACTAATTGAGTGCCATCTAGTGGCTGAAAATGGTAGTGTTCAATATGTTCAGTCAGAATAAATGAAAATGGTCATTTTTCAGCCAAATATTGGTTTAAAAATATGGGAAACAAATCCATAAATATGTTGCTTTGGCGTATAAGTCGCAGGGCATGCAAATTATGCAAAAAAAACCAAACCAAACAAACAAACAAAAAAAACCCGCAACTTATAGGACAAAAGATACGGTACCTCCCACTAATAATAAATGCGTGTCAGCACAGTGGGCTCTGACAAGGATTTGGAGCTCAACTGTTTACAAACCATGAGTAGTGCTTACTTTCTTGTGTCACCTTAAGGTATTAAAATCCTAAATTAAGTCTTTCTAGACAAAATATAAATAGATGGAAGAAGATGCTTATTTTAATATTTTTACATTTCTCCAATTAGTAAAAAAAAATTACATGACATGCTCAAATTAAGCCTCTATAACTAACTCTGTGATCTTTGTTGTATGCTTCCTGATACAATAATAATGATAATGATAATATTAATGCTAATGGTGATAATAATAATAATAATAATAATAATAATAATAATAATAATAATAATAATAATAATGATAATAATAATAATAATAATCCAGGTAGATAAATCTAACACGGTTAGGTCAGGTCCTCTGGACTGATTCTTCTTGTTAAGATTTGTCGTACATATTATTTTACACACCAACAGATAATTTACCTGATTCCATACTTTGATTCATTTGCTGGTCATTGGTCTCTCCATCCTCACTCATGTAGCCAGGTGGAGGAGTGTCTGCAAACAATAAATAAATATGAAAAAAAAGACAATACTTGAAAACAAGATAGAACTGTATAGGAGGTAGGTGTGTTTTCTGGCAAGTATTGGATATATAGATAATACATTGCTCAGTGAAAAGCCCCTGTGAAGCAAATAAATAAATAAATACTCTACCAGTGGCCAGTCTGTCTTCTGCTCATTTAGTATTACATTTATACCAGAATCATAACAGTTTTCTTTCTTGTAGAATCACTAAAAAGTGATGATCGTGTTTTCATTGCCTAAATAATTTAATATTCAAAGAGACACCTCAGAACCTCCTTTCCATTCAGCATATTTCTTGATTAGGCACCAAGAGGCAAACCATAGGACGCAGCTTATTTTTCCTGCTCACATGGGCAATGATGGTAAAGTGAGAATAATCATTTAGCTAGATGTGCTTAAGTCCAACACAGCAGAACTTTAAAAGAAGTTGAGATAGATAATGGCATAAGCAAAAAAGGTGAACAATAAATAAATAAATAAATAAATAAAACTCCACTGCCTTGTGTACAAACCTGGTATGTAGTTATTAGGAGGATCTATGCCTGCTGGAAAGTTGGTGTTTTCAGGAATGGAGTTCATAAGATCATCTAGAGGTGGAAGCTCTGTCAGAATCTCTGTGTGGCGTGGCACCAACACTGGAGGCAGTACTAAATGGATAAGTAATATATTAAACAAAAATAAATAGAACTCCTCACAGAAAGCCTATATCACACTGTTGTTTTAATGCAACATGCACTTTATATATATAGTATATGGTTATTCATAAAATGGACACATTTAGACCCACTTCCTGCTAAAACTAGACAAGACTCCTAACAACTTGAAACAAAATCCGTTCTTACTGTTACAGAAGATATCAAAAGGATATCCTGAGAACTATGCCACACGCACACACAGAAACACAAAACAAGGTTATAAGAAACAATTCTTAAGAATCATTACCAGGTGTCTCTACTCTCTGGTAATGGTAGGGATTGACACACACTTCATCCTTTTTAAGGTTGAATGCATATTGACATGTGTCAATAGCCCTCAGCTCATGGTGGCTGTGAAGATCCGGCCATCGCCACAACCGGCAGTAAATGACATGAGGCAGACCCTTACGATGAGACACCTGAAGACGCCCATCTAGTGACCTGAAACAACGAGGAGAAAAGATGGCAGATAACTCCGACATGCGTCAAAGTCTACGGAAAAAAAACAAAACAACTTAGAACTACTTTGATCAATACCTAAAGATGTACTGCTACGTTTCTAATTTAATTGCGTGTAAGTCAGAACTATATATTTATATTGTCTTTAATGGATCAAGTATTAAGTGATGGCAATGATAACATAATACAAGTGACGACTTAATGGAAACGGACATAATAAAGAAAAAAGACCGGACAACTGTTGACACTTATACGTACTACAGATTGCAAGGTGACATATAACCATGAAAACAAAATGTCTCCATGACTTTCTTTCAGTTTTGTGCAGGGTATAATGAACAGATGCATGCTCATTAATCCAGGTAGATAAATCTAACAAGGTTGAGTTAAGTTCTCTGGACGGATTGTTCTTTGTTGAAATTATTTATCTTTTGTCCAAAAGACTGTCCAGAGGACCTGACTCAACCTTGATAGATTAGACGTATAGTGATAATGCATTTGAATGTATTCACCTGCTGTGGTCAGGGTATCCGTACATGCCTGCAGAGTCCCACTGCTCTATCGTATGGCCTGAGCCTAGACCCCAAAGTTCTGAGCAATTGCTACAGACACACACAAACACAAACACACAAGACAAGTGCAAAATAATGATCAAAATAAAAGCAAACAGATGGTAAAACAGGTGTTTCAACTTAAGATAAAATCACAGATGTGTACACTTGGTCTTCCCAATGACATGAAAAGCAGAAATATATTCTACCATCTGCTTTTCACTTTGATGAAATGAATGATGCGTGTGATGCATGATTACAGGTAAGTGACAAATTCAAATCAGACAGACGGTGAAGTTGTGCAACTTGGTGACGAGAAACTAGATACCAAACGTCATTCATCTTGTAAAAACAAAATGAGACACTGTACCAGAATATGTTATTTGAAATAAAAAAGCTTTTTTTGCTCTTTAATTAAAAAGTAGGGGGGGGGGGAAGGTAAAAAGCCATAAAATAACTAACTTTTAGGAGTGACTTTGTATTATTGTTGCTATGGCCAAAGAAATGCTTGACATTTAATTCTGATACAGGAAAACCAACAACAACAAAAAAGAAGTTTTACTAACCCCAGAAATTCCTGACTGCAAAAATAGATATTTTTTAAAACATTAAACAAAGTTTACAGTTAGGTATTTTTCTGATTAAACAAGTGTGATATGAAGAGGGTCACAAAGGACACACAATGATGAGTCAATGAAAACAACGAAATAATAAAAATTCTAAATGTGGCCAACTAAATCTTTTTTTTTTCAGCGCGTTAGAGCAGCCAAAAGGAGATTCTGTTGTCTGATTAAAGTAAGTGCCGTGCCGTGCCTGCCTGTGCAAGACGTTTTATCTCGACACTGATCAACCTACACAGAGCTCTGCAGCTACGAGTGCAAAGTGTCTCACTAAACATAGATAATCTTCTGCTCAGTGCCTTGCTCAGTTAAAGATCAAGAATAAAAACCACTAGTCAGCCTGTCAAAAGAAATCTGTGCATGACTCTGAATATTCATCTTAAACCCTGTAACTCAACTGTGACGAAAGCTAGGAAGAAAATGGTGGTTCTCCTGTGAATCCATTGCAATTATTTTGTAAAACAAGGTTTAAAGTATTATCTTGTCGAGAAGCAAATCAGATGTTAACCACTTCTGAAAAAGCTACTAAGTCTGCATCAATAACAGGAGGTGGGTGGAGATTTCAACGTCTACTCATGTGTCCCACGCCACTTACATTTACTGATAAAACTTACCACAAAAAAAAAAAAAAATTAAATTAAATTAAATAAATCCTTTCCATTTTCACTATAAGACCTATAGCCGAAAGTACCTATAGGTGAATGTAGCGTTTAACTTGTTTCATTGTCATACATGTCAAGTCTTGTGGATTTTCCTCCATTTTTCATGACTACAGAGTAAGTGTTTAGGAATGTTAAAAACTAAGCTTTAAATTTATTTTGTCAGGTTGCCCCCCTCCACCTCTGCTACTTAAGACTGTAATTGTCTGTAGTTTTACCCATGATGTTTCTTTATATTTATTTAATCATAATAAGGATGTTTTTTTAATGCACCAAGTTAACGTCCCTTGTATTTGCACCCAAAAAAAAAAAAAAAAAAGTCTAATAAAAACCATCAAGAACCATAACTAGACCTAAGAGTTACATTTGATAATTTAATTTTATCTTTAATTCAATCCAATCTGAGAACTATATTTTAAATATTTTTTGTAGGGAGATAATGTTTATTCAGATTTGGTCTGCGGGCCTTGAGTTTGACACCTTTGCTTTAGACTATATGAACTAACAGAACCAACAACTGGGCGTACAGTTATATAAAGAGGTGGAAGAGAAATCACATTTTGATTGAATATTATAAGCAGAGTAAAACATTAGCCAAGTACAGAAAACAACAATAAAAGGTATTCAAATGTGAACAGGCCTGTCACGACAACAAATTTTACTGAGCAATTAATTGGCGCAGAAATTATTGCAATAAACGATATTGTTTGAAATTTGACAATAATTAGTAATTATTGTCAAAATGTTTTCTATCTTCTTTTGTTTTGTGTGTAGTACCTTTTTTTGTCCAGTATAAGACTGTTTGAACTGAAGGAGCAAGGGAGGCACTTTGGAGCATTGACAAAATGAAGGTTTTTCACCCCCTGAAGTCGGCCTGTTAGCTTAACTTGTAACTTGGCTGCTTTTAATGATCCAAAAACACTATTTCGGCTGGTTAAAACATATTTTAAAGAGAAAAAATAAAGGGAGGGGTCAGTGAAGAGCACCAGAGTTGAGCCATGTCTTCAGTAGAAAGAGACACGAAGAAACAATAAAGCTGATAAATGAAAATTAGGTCAATCATTTTCATTCATCATGCAATTACTGTAATTGATTTGATTATTTTGACAGGCCTAAATGTGAAACACCTGCTGGGCAGATTAAATCTTAAACTTCAATGAGAAATGTAAGGTGGAGTTTCTTACAGGTGAGCAGACCACATTCATCTGAAAGTACGGTAATGTTATTCTGCAACAAATTACTTTTACCTTTCCCCCCCCCCTGTACCTTTGTCTATTTCTCCCTCCTCTACAAAATTGTTGCTTCTGATTATGACTTCATAACTACTTTCATGGCTGTGATTCAGTAAGACATTTTCATTAGTGATCAGCGTTTAAACAGTCTGCCTTCACCAACATTTTGCCACATGGAACATCTATGTGCAATTGTGCATTGTTCATGTTGAGAAAGTACTACAGTTTCCTACTCTGAACCATTAGACTCCTACTCAAAACATTATTGAGAAGACTGCCAAGGCCTGCTAGCTCCACTTACGGTACTTGATATGTCATTTCCTACCTCCACTCAAACAGAAATCTACAAAGCTCTACACTTGCCATCACCTCACAGTCCATTAGATACCCTTTGACATCTTCAACCTACAAAAGACAACTAGAAGAGAATAACCAGGGCAACCGATCTTAATGTTTATCAGTCAAACTTCCTTGCGTTCAAAGGGAAGTGAGCTACGTATCAAAAGCCTGGATTACCGTCTGCTGAATGCTGTTCTTTTAACTACTACATCCTGATCTTCAAAGAAAGGTTAACTATACCATGTGGGGGAATTTTTCCCCAAGTCACCATCAATCCAGAAACACTTGCAGTGGTCATAAATATTTAGTGCATTCATCACCATTGTCCATTTTGCAGCACAAACATTACAGATATGAACAAACCCAAAACTAAAGTCATATGACTCTAAACTCGAGGAAAAACAAGTACCGGTAGTTAGTTACCCTGAAACCAAGTAAAACAAAAACATTCTTAATTCTTACAAGTGACAGAACAAATGTTGTATTGAAGTCAGGTTCTTCCTAGGTAAACATCAAAACCTATACATTTTAAGTACCGTGAGTAAACAAGTGGTACGCCGATGTCCTGTTGCTTAAGAATATGAATTGTGAATGCTTGCAGTTTGTAAGACAAGTTTTTTCTAGACTGGATTTGAACAGGTAAAAATACGTTTCTTTCAGCTGTTAACTTCTTCAGGGGTTGCCACAGGAAGCAAGCTTGCACAAAAGATTTGGCAATGGTTGCTGGATGCCCTTCCTGACACAACCTAGGTTCGAACCTGCAAAGGTCAGGATTATAAGAGCAAGGCACTGACCACCGAGATACTACAGCCCCTTTGGATTTGAACAGGGAACACAGGGTTTTTCATGCATACGGTGGTGGCCACCTTGGATTTTGATGTGGCATCTTAGTTTGATGAGAAACTTTCTAACGCATTGATGAAGCCACACACCAAAAAGGAAGTTAGCCCGTTACTATTTTTCAAGCTATCCAGCTCACAACGTCTATATACAGGTGCATCTAAAAATAGTGATTTTTTTTTTTTTTTGGTCATTTCAGAAAATCCAACTCATTACACAGAGTAGAATATTTCATGCCTTTATATCTTATAATTTTGATAATTATGGTTTACAAAGAAAGGGGAACACACACAATTCAGTGTCAGAAATTTAGTATATAACATGGCCAGCTTTTGGTACATCTGGCAATGTAGGCAGGTGCCAAGTCCTGCTGGGAAATGAAATCAGCCTCTCCATAAAGCTTGTCAGCAGAAAGAGGAATGAAATGCTCCAACATGTCTTGGTAGATGCTGCGTTGACTGTGGACTTCAGAAAAACCAGTGGACCAACACCAGCTGAGGACATTCAACCTTTATTTACGGTAGACATGTTAATCCCACTGAGCCTCGGGGACTCATTTACGAGAGACCTGGCACCCCAAATCATCACTGACTGTGAAAACTTCACACTGGACTTCAAGCAACGTGGATTCTGGGCCTCTCCACTCTTCATCCAGACTTTGGGACCCTAAATTTCTAAATGGCATGCGAAATGTATTTTCATCTGAAAAGAGGACGTTGGACACCGGAGCAAAGTCCAGTTCTTCTCCTCAAATCAAGTCAACTTTATTTATAGAGCACATTTAAAACAGAAACCATTATCAAAGTGCTTAACAACAACATCAATGGGAGTAAAATTAATTAAAAAAAACACCAAACACGAATTATAATACTGCATTTAAAATGTAGGAGCACAGAACAACAAAAAAAAAAAAAAAACACTAAAAATCAACACACACTGTGTGAAATGCCTGCAAGAACAGATGTTTTTTTTTTTTAGCAGGGATCTGAACTGAGGAAGGAAGGTGGCCTGCCTAATGTTGGGGGGCAGGTTGTTCCAGAGTTTGAGGCCCATGACTGAAAATGCCTGATCTCCTCTGACCTTCAGTCTTGTTTTAGGAACAGCCAAAAGCAGCTGATCGGATGATCCCAGGGCCCGGGAGGGACCAT